>JACYFF010019584.1:118124231-118145815 GCA_017589665.1 Selenicereus undatus | reverse complement strand
AAAAGCAAATAACTAATTGTCAAACAAGGCCTATATATATAATTTTTAAAAAAAAAAAAAACTTGAACTGATTTGTTGCAGAAATGAGGTTAGACTTGCACTGCCCCTACTTTCGGAGGCACTTGGATCAATTTATTTATTGTTGCCGAGTGTGTCTTTGTTTTTGTTAAATTAACAGTTTTTTTTAAAAAAAAGGCATGTAAATAAGGGGCATATTATGTTGGAAAAGCTTTACTCTGTATGGGCCGATAGTAGTTCAACCTTTGGTTAGTAGGGGTCTAGATGACATAGAATAACCAAAATAAATAAATGATGGTTGTTTGTATGAGTGAAAGAAGCAATACTAGTGCATAAACCCAATTAATTAATTACTGCTACAATTGGGAAACTATGACCAATAGATTGACCAATTAATCTCGATAACTTGATATTGTGTGAGATGACAATTGACATTTAGAATGTTTTATTTTTACTGTAACATCAACAACTCAGTAATATGATCCATCAATTTGAGATTTTCCCCCTTTTTTAGGACATTATTTAAGTCTTGAATGACCATTGGCTATGCCTTTTCCCCCCCCTTTTATGGCAAACGTTCTATCCCTTTTTCTTAAAAAAAAAAAAAAAAACTATGCTACAAAGTTAGTGGCACTAAAGGCAACCTTAAAATAATTCTTTAAAGTCCTAAACTAGAATGAAGAATTTCTTTTTAAAATATTCCAAGCCAAAAAAAAGAAAAAGAAAAAGTCCCCTCTCTAGTTGATTTAACAATGTAGTAAGAAATTGAACATGCATTTTAATTGCATGCATAATCCCAAAGCAAGTCAAGGATCCCTAAATGCAGTCAACCAATTGGTATGACTTAATTGCCTTTTTGGCTTAGACTTCAAACATGAGTGTTCCTATTATACCACATAAATCTTTTGGTCCATGCTCTCTATGTCTCCACAAATGTTACATTATCAATGATCATTTTTCATGGGCAATTATCGATACTTTTCTCAATATGTATAGCAATTCAAGTATAGCTATTCATTATTTGGGGGAGAGTCGTCTCAACTAAAATATTAAACTAATAATTAAGGACCTAAGAATGTATTTTGCATTCGAACACGCCCCTCATGCAAATGTCGTCGGGTTTTGAAATGCAGATGTTACAAATGGTCCTTCATACATTACACAACAATTCAAATATTAGGGTCACTAAGATTCAAATTAAGACCTCTTATTTAGGAATATTATGATATTATATTTGACAATTATCTCAACTGATAAAGTTAAACCAATGATTGAAAATATAAGAATAGAATAAGTTTTATATTCTCATAGTTTCTTTTACGGACGTTGTTAGCTTTAGCTAAATTGTCCCATGCAATGAAAACATTTTACTCAATCAAACGCTATAAACCCTACTTTTTTCTTAATGTTACTTGCCCTTTACCTCTTGTTGCTTATTCATTGACCATGACAAATTTATAATGTATGATAGTACTTCGCGTGCAATAACTAAACAATTATGTCGTAAGTTCTTCATTTTTCAAAACTTGATTTCTCTATTCTGTTAATGGCATATGATTCTTTGAGTCACAACTATCCTAATTAGTTTCAGCTGTAAAACTGTCTTTAATTTAGTTCACTTAACTTTTATGAGTAATCGATATTACATAATTTTTTTAGATGACATAATTGTTAAAAGAACGTAGAATCTAATAGTTTTGATTAGGAAGCATAATTATACCTATTTCAAAGCCTTAATTTCAACTATCCATTTAACATTTTAATTTACAAGCATCATCCACCTTTAACCAATCTTTTTTTTTTTTTTTTGTTGGGGCGTGGTCGTCAATTGAAAAGCCAATTAAACTTAATAATTTATGAGTTGGTCGATGTAGCTCACTGTAGAGGTCAAAAGTTTCGTCTATATGAGACATATACATATATACCAATAATACCATCATATCACAGTATACTTATGTCCAATATTTCTTGCTAGTGCTCGACGTCTAATCAGTTTTCTTTTTCCTATAATTTGTCCCCTTTTGTCGTTGTTTTTTCTGGGAACAAATTTTAGAGTTTTACATAAAGCTTTGAAAATTTGTATGTTTAATTATCATATATAAATTTTCAAATTTAATTTCTGTTCGATAAAATTAGTTATTTAGGCAGCGAATAGTAGTTTAAACAGTGTATAGTTGATTAGGTAGTTGATAGCGTTTTTAATTGAGCTGCTAGTGGATAACTGTTTAGATGAGTAGTTGAAACAAATGTGTATGTTAGATGTTGGGTTTGTTCATTAATGTAAATTGACATAAAAGGATATAGATTATTTTCAAATATAAAATTTTCAAATGATATTTTTGGCCAAAAAAATATAAAATGATCTTCTGAATGCCAAAAGCTAACACTATTAGATTTTCAAAAACGTTGATTTAAACATTAAATGCTAATCAAAATACTCGGTTACCGAACACTAAAAACTAATTGATTAGTGTATTAACTAAGTCGAAACATCAAACGCTACTCACAATGTTGTTGTCTATAAAATTTTAGAGTTCCTTTAAAAATAGATCAAAGAAATTAGATGTTAACTTGTCGTTTCGTTATTTGTTTATAAAATTTTGAACAGTTCAGTAGATACACTAGATAAAGTGAAAAAAATAAACATATCAAATTCACCTAAATAATCAAGTTGTGGTCTAAACCAGTAGCGCGTGTTCTATTATATAACATCAACGACTTCATTTTCACAACTAATTATCAATTTTCATGTAGTGCTTAAATTCGTTAATCCAAAGCTCCAGCCCAAGATTGGATAACTCTTCCTAACATATCACTTGCTACGTATACAATCACGGTTGCTATCAATCAAATTAGTAGTTGTGACAAAACTGATTGAACCCCCCCCCCCTCCTTGTTTAGAGACTAGTGATTGATGCACACCACATTTTACATCAGTCTACAATTGCATTATACAAAAATTGATGCGTGTGTAATTTTCAAGACTAAAATTACAATAAGTCAGCCCAAATATTAGACTGTCTTCCCATAATCGTACCCTATTGTTATAAACTTATAATGTACTACCGACATCCTACTCAGCTAACTTTAACAATTAATTTTTATCATTTTATTTTAACAAAAATTACAAACTTATTTTCCAATAAAATATTATTGAAGACAGTTTTCTAATGGTATTGATTTTGTACGGCGAATCACTCTGGTTTCAAATAAATTAATGGCCAAAGTTTCTCAAACTTAACAATATCTTTGGGACCAAATGAGTAAATTGCAGTCTACAGCACGAAATATTATGTTTTCTCATAATCTTTAGAGGAAAATTGTCAATATTTTGAAAATTATTTATCACTTTGAAATTATAAAAAAAATGGCTCAACCCATTCTTTTTAATGCAAAAGCATTATTCATAATTTAAAATGGTTATTTATGTGTGAATTTATTTTTTTTGGGGGGGGGGGGGGCCGGTTTGTTGAGCCTACAAATTGGTACTATACCATAAACTAATCCTTGAATATTTTGAAAAGACCAAAATTTGTAAGCATATTTTTGCACATAGTACAGTCTATAAGCCTACCTTTTAAGCCAAATGTAGGCCTCTTTATTGGGGTTTCTTTTAAGGGTATTAGGCACAATAATCAACGTTATTGCTCCAAACTCAGCTATATAACACATCTCTTCATAAAAAGAAATTTATGGCCTTGGCCACCCAATGAAAAGGAATCTTTTTTTTTTGGCGCCAAAATCCCCCCCCTCTCTTTCTTTCTCTCTCCACCAGGAGCCGTTTTGGCGCCAAAATGGCATTGCACGTGGCGCTTACTCGTGACCCATATACACTTTTTTTATTTTTTTGTTTTCAGGGACTTGAATTAACTCATCCTCGCTTAATTGTATTTAAATTGTAGGTGAGTTTGATTATTTTTGGGAAGTTCATGAGGGAAAAAGAAATTCAATGTTTGAAAAATTTGAAAAATGATAATCACTAATCGTAAATTTGAGATTTGAATTAATTATTCTATGTCTCATTTATTTGTTTATGTACTTATAACGGGAACGTCGGGATGAGAGAAAATTAACGCGTAAATTAACCATGATATCTTAGTCAAAGTTTCAATTTTTAAAAAATTGGTCACTACTTATCTTAAAATTTATATTTGGATTATGACTAAAAAAATTATTTTTGAATTACACTGAATATCTGTATTTTTCAGATGAGT
Organism: Selenicereus undatus; assembly: GCA_017589665.1. Lineage (NCBI taxonomy): Eukaryota > Viridiplantae > Streptophyta > Magnoliopsida > Caryophyllales > Cactaceae > Selenicereus > Selenicereus undatus. Next base: position 118,141,583 of record JACYFF010019584.1, on the reverse strand, counting down.
ACAGGAATAAAAGAACAATCAAAGTAAAAAATAATCATGAAACTTAGTCAAAGTTTGAAAAAATGTAATATGATCCATCGCTTCCACTTTACTTTTGAATGATCTTATATTTGGTTTCTCCGTCTAAATTTATTTGATAATGATCAGGGGGGAAAAAAAAAACTCATCAAGAACTTTCATATTATACGGCAATTATTCTTTTTTTTGGGGATCGATAATTGTGTTATATATATATATATATATATATATATATATATATATATATATATGTATAAATTAATTAAAATCAAGTCGTGAAATCGAATTTAGAGACTTTAATGAAAGATCAGTCAATGTGACATGATGGTTTCAAATTTGTGGGATTGAATTTATTTTATTGTTGTTAATTAACTTGTTTAAAGGTTTACTTTCAGTAACTATATTGTTTTAATATTATTTTTTATTATCCAAAACGCTCATTGTGAAATAAAAAAATATTTCAATAATATTAAGAAATAATTTGTTTACTAATGGTATCAAATTTATTTCATAAATATGACTAATACATTACATGTTATTTTACAAATCATACATTAGACACCAACTGTTAATCAGTTATGCATATACATCTAAAAATTATACTTCACAGCTTTAATAATTCAACAGCTTCTTACATTTATCCTTACAACAGCTTCTTACAGTTCTTTACATCTTTTTACAGTTTCTTTACAATTTTTATAGTTCCTTATATTTTTTTACACTTTATAGTTGCATATTATTGCGAAAAAGAAGAGGCCCTATATGTTGTTAACAAGGTATAAACATTTGAAAGACACATTACTGCTATTATTTATTAGGAAAGATTTGTTTTTGTTTTTCCCCATTTGTTAAACAAAATGTGTACCTCTTTTTTTTGGGAGGGGGGGTTAAGCCCTAAGAGCATTTCCAGTAGAGTTTCAGTTTTCTGGAACTCTGACCTGCCATGTCAGCAAAAGTTTCATAATTTTGAAACCTGTATTCCATCACTTATCCAACAAATGGAACTCAATTTTAATCATCCAATAAAAATATTTATTATGAACCTACCTCATAACACACAACCTACCTTTTAAATTATTTAAAAACCATATACTTCATAAAAAAAAGGGAAAAAAAAACTAAAAAAGGTGGCCTGTGGGGTGCCACGGACAGGCGTGTCTCCCCGCGTGACACACCTCTCTCTCACCACTCATTTGCTAACAAGTGGCCATTAGGGGGCACACGTTCCCTGAATTTGCGCTTGCTGCTAGTGCTCTAAAGTATGTGTACCATATATCAGCAAATAATATAAATATAGCATATGGATAAATGTCAAGTGCGGGTATGGTGATTTCCATTTAGATCATGTTCTATTTTGCATTTTTAAGAATTTAGCTAAAAGTTTATATATCCTTAAAACTCCTTACATTATTAACATAATTCTTACAATGTTAACCCTTCAATTTTACAATCTTTAATTTTGATAAAAACTTATTTTCTTAAATTCATAAAATTATAATAAATGATAAAAAATCTTTTTTTAATTGGTGTTTGAACATAATTTCCTACCCCGAGGCCCCAACCCACTGACGATTTTCGGCAATGCCAATCAATCTCTAGTGGCATGACATGTCAACCCATTTTTTTTCCCCTCGGCGAGCTTCATGGGTTGTCTAGCTTGTCTAACACGGCGCAGGGATAGCAAAGACAACCATGGCTTGCTATCGTTGTACTGGAGTATTAGTTGTTTTTTTGTTTTTTTTTTTGGGCGTGTGTGGGATTCTAATGCTTAAAAGAGAATCATAACACATGTATGATAAATATTAAAAAAGTTATAGTGATTTCCATGATTTCCATTAAGCGAAAATCACGCTACTTGTTGAATATTCATATTTATCAACTACTGAAATCAAGTGACAATATCTATTAAATGTACATGGGATTGTGCGAGACAGCTACCTATAATTAAAATTGAGTATATGTGATACAATTAAACCAATTGAAAATTCGGGATCTAATGTCAAAAACAAATTAATAACAACAACAACAACAACAAACTCCCAATGTAGGTCTCGCTTTTGCAGGGCAAAAACAAAAACAAATTAATAACATCTCTTAAATAAAGGAATCCGATTATTAAACTGAAGGGACTAGTTCTATTACTTCTATATGATGGTTGATGGCTCCTACAGACCCAATTTTATGAAGTACACGTACCTGAATGTTATATTTCATGAATTTTATGCCTGGATCAATACGTGATTTCAATATCAATATTCAATACAAAGCATTTACCCCCCTCACTCTACCATAGTATAACTGAAACTTATGTACTCCCAACTCAAACTGTAGCATGCCCCCCCTTTTTTCCCCAAAATGATCCTCTGTTATATCGAAGTGTTGATTCACAAGAGGTGAAACTCATCATTTACGATTTTTTTTTTCAAATTCACAGAAGACAAATTCAAAATAATACTATTTAATACGAACAATTGTCAAATAACTTGAATCAATATGTGTTGATAAACTAAAATATGTTAGCTTTCTTAGACGTGCAATGTATTTTATGAATATGTTTTGATGAAAGACAAAGAGGAGTTGGTTCTCTATATTGTTTAATTGATTTTATATAAGGTGTCACAATATATTTGATATCGATTAGAATTCAATTTTGAATATGTCATTTGTATGATATTATATTTTGTGATTCAAATTTGATGATGAGAGTATGGTTCTCTATATGCCATACTTTTGAAAAGGTCAAGATTTGCCTAATTTGTTGATATCTTTTGAGATCATAGTTTTAAAATTGTTGCTTGCTCAAATCAACTACTAGATAACATTATTAGCTAGATCTTTAGCATAAAATCAAGCAAGTAGTTGTTGGAAATCAAGCATATAATCGTTGAGCAAACTACAGGAATTCAAGGGCTTGAAAGCTGCATCTCAAAGCCTCACAATCATATTGAAGACAACAGTACTTACTTGCATTCCTTGAGCTTTGATTTGCTATTCATTCGATTGAGTTGTATTTTTCAAAGTTGTAATCAGGTGAGATCATAGAATTGAAGGGTAAGCATAATAAAATTGTAACTGTCCCTCATAATAAAATTGGATTAATAATAGAGTTAAAAAACTCTAGACGTAAGCTGATTTAATAGCCTTTACATTTTTTTTTAATGAAAGGCAACTATGTCGACCCACTGTAACGCAACGGGCCTTGTACAGGCAGGGGAGGGGAATGAAACTAACTAACAATACCTAAATTTATGAGTTTGGTTGATAACTTTGTGCATCTCTGTAAAAAAAATTTTATAAATTATGAGATTTGATTTTATAATCCCTAACTTAAAAGACCACATCAATGCTACTTAAACTAAGAGGCCTTGGCTTAATAGCCTTTCAGTTTGCAGAACACTCGTACAAACCAAATACAAAAGTTATGATTTGCACCAACTGCGAGTGCATGGCATTAATGAGAGGAATGTGTAGTATAGTACAAGCCAATTAAACTTGACTTCCTAGGATCCCTCTTAAAGTGGGCCAGCTTTCAGGCAATCGTGAAAGGCCACGTGGGAGGCTTAATCATCATCGGTTTCTGTGCACACTGATCTTGATTGTCCTCTTAACCTTTAATTTATTATTATAAACTTAAATTACTACTTAGTTAATTACACCAAACTCGAGACATACAGCTTTTTGACTTTTGCTCCCACGTATGTACTTCTATCCTGCTTACTACTTTTTTACTATACTAAAACAACAGGAAACGTCTTCTCTCGCTCCTGTCCTCGTGGGTTCTTTTCACATCATCTGATTTACTGCTTGTTTTATTTTTTAACCTTCCTTTTTTGACGTGGGTTATTATCTGTAGAGATGGCTACATGCATATCCCCTAATCGTCCTTGAAGCCGATTAATTCTTTTTTCTTTTTTTTTGGGGTTGGGGGGGGGGGGGGAAGAGGAGACAAAGGAATAATTTCATTAATTACTAATGTGTCGTCCAATATTTACAGTGTAGATTTGATATAAACAAATACAATCTTAACTATTAAAAATAAAATTTTAATTTTATAATCATAATTTAATACATACTGAGCGTTTGTCGTTTTATATAGATAATTGTTTCTCAATAATCCAGCATGTGGAAGAGATCCATATATTAGATATTTTTTTTCAATAGATTGTAGATCTGTTGATTTAGTAAAGGCTCCACGGGAAGATATCATTCTGACAAGGGAGATTATATTTAAATTGTCGAACCTTACTGCAACTTTCAAATGAATCATATATCCTCAAAATAACCAAGAAAACAACAAGAAGCCAATACAATCACATCACAAAATAAAACAACTCTCACACAATTGCAAAAATTAGATCGATACTAAGATCCACAATCTTACAATTAAAGAGACAAACGTAAAAGAAAAAACACCAACCCACCAAAAACGTATAAAGCAGTCAAAGTAAGGGCCAAGAAGAAAGAAGCCCAAGACCCCAATGGAGGTTTGTTTTTCATTGGAGAGAGAGACAGAGAAAGATAGAGGGGATTATGGAGAAGTTTTTTCCTTTTTTTTATAGCTATTTTTTTACTCTAAAAATTGTTCTTTTAATAAATACAAATTTGTATTGAAATTTAGAATTGTAAACAATTTTGTTTTCAACTTAGGAAAAAAAAAGATTTATAGTAATTTATTCATATATGTGGTTTTGTAAATGTGCCCTATTTGCTTCTGACTACAAGATTTTTGAGTTATGGATAAATAAACACTACAATAAGTTACAAAATTTGCCCTAAAAAGAGAAAGATATTAATTTGTATGGCCTTATTATTTCATATATTATATTATATAAATAAAAAGATGAAAAGCCAATTACCATTTTCTGTAAAATGAACATCTTGTAAAGCCAAATACTATTTACTAGTAGGCAACATAGCTAACTAGCAGTGGGATGATGTGTCCCACCCTACAACAGTATAACTTATGTTACCTTTCCACACAAAGTTAAGCAATTAGAAGAGAGGGAATATTTGGGAAATGGTAAAACCCTTATTAACCTTGGCTAGAGTAACATACATTAATTAGTATAATTAATGATTCAATCAGATTATATTAACCAGTAATTAATTACAGTAAGAAGATGGACACAGATTTCATGGGATGGCACCTAATTTTTAGAGCAAAGCCATGGTGAAAAAAATCAGTAAAAATGACCATAAATTAAAGCCCTGTTCTTTTAGTTGGTAAATCTAAATTTATCGACATTAAGTAACTTCAATCTACATTAATTTATTTCAACCAATTTTACGAATTTCAATAAAAAATATTAACTTTAATTTACTTCAATCAACTTTAACCAACATCAACGTACTTTATACTATTTTAGCAAACTTCTACCTATCATATTAAAAAAAAAATTCAATCAACTTCAATAAATTTCAATCAACTTCAACCCACTTCTATTAATCTCAATCAACTTTAACTATTTATCATCTCATATTTTTTAACGAAAAAACTAACCCTAAGTTACTTGTACTATTTACAAAGCTAGGCTTCGTGAAAGGGATATTTTAGAGAGAGGTAGAGATGTTGAGATCCAATGATGAGTGTGGTTTGATTTGTACAAACACCTAAGCTAAGCTCAGCTCAGCTCAACTCAAGTCATAGTCATCACTTGAGTTCAATCCACCACACATTTCCCAATGCAAAGTAATTCAAATGCAAAATTAGAGATGCAAATGTTTAATGAATAAGTTAGATTCTCATTTCTTTTCCAAATTGTGTTCCTCCTATTCACTGGCCTACCTGACCTGACCTACCTTTCCTAGTCATATTAATAATCCTAATGTATCCACTTTATCTTTGTTTCCCCGTGAGTGTGAACAGGATAGACCTTTGTGTCTTTGTGGGCTTCCATCATTTTACCAACAAACCCTTTACAGTGGGATGAACTATGAAGATAAAGTCTGTGTTTAACACAGGACCTTAAGCTATGTTTAATAATTTGAGAGATACAAGATTAGGGGGGGGGGGGGCAATAAAAATCAAGACGTAGCTAGCTCAAAAATATTTTTTGTGTAATTGGTGAAATCAAGATAACCGCAAACCTAGGATTCTAGGGTTATCATAAACTCTAAATTCAGGAGGGGTACCAAAGAACTGACGTGAAACATTATTCCAATTGAAGCCGATATTCCTCCTGAATCATCATAATCACAGGTATTCTCCATGGATTTTTTCTTGTCCAAGAATTAAGCCAAAGTTGGAGCACAACTGTGTAATCTAATTTAAATTGTGAGTTATCAACAATTAATCAATACAGGATAGACACTACTAACATAAATTGATTCAAATAGTTTGACATTTGTTCTCTTTAAGCAAGATTTTGAGTTTGACTCTTATGAATATAGAAAACCTGTAATGGGAGATATCCGGTGAAATGAAAGATCCAAGATATAGGATCAACTTACTTAAAATTAATGTGAATTGTGCTACCCAACCATCACCACCTCGACAACGTAACATATGTTATTTTTGACCATATAGATTTTAGCTGTGAGCAAAATAAATACAAAATCTAGATAAGTATTAAATAGGGACGAATCAATTCCGACCTGATTGCTAGCTCTCCTTTTGACCTAATTAAAAATGAAAAACAACCGTTGGGAGGTAATCGGTAATCATCTCCCAAAGAAAATTTTAAGGGTTGCAATGCACGTCTTGAAAGTGTTTTCTAATCTGTTGCTCCCTTGTAAGTGGACTGCCCCTCTAAAAGGACACAGAGCACATAAAACTGCCTTTAAGTTGGCGTTTTAGGTGATAGAAAAATTCAATTTAGGGCGACTTTAAATTAGCCCAGATATTATTGAACCAAAAAGGACATAAAGGAAAATCAATTGCATAAATCCAAATGCAAATTTGCCACTAAGGATATTGGTTAGAGGTTGCGATGTTGAAAGATAACTAATATTAGGTTTACATTTGAAGCTCAATGCTTCAATTCACAGTTGGGGATCAAGTTAATGATGACGAACTTTTTCTTCAAGCTGTTGGAGTTGTCAACAAGAAAGGCATAGTCTATAAACTTGGGAACCATTCGTAAGCCTTCTACGAACGAGAGGCCAGGACCATCCACTCAATTGTTATCCTCCACATCCACATCTTACACGCGCTCTATACATGTTCAATTGGCGACTCGCTTGCAAATATCAGAAGAGCAACTCAATGTCACAAGGGAAGAGCTTTTACCCCCCTTCCGCCCTTCCCATTTATTTAGGCATTTTGGAAACTTGGATCTTGGGAACAACTTAAGTTAGCAATGGCCTTGGTATGTATTTATATATGTCGATATATGGTAGCCAGGACTTCGTAGCCACAACTTGGATTTTGCTGGGCAGGCTGGCATGTGGCTATCTTTGCCATGCACTTGCAACTTTGATTTGGTCCTGGTATATTTTTTGAATGTGAATTGGTTGATGATTGGTCTTCGCGAGACACACTCGATTTTTGAAATTTTGCTACCAAGTTGTAATATATATATCTTTATATATAAATATATATGGCAAGTATTGTGTGAGATTGCCCCATATAATATATATCATGAGGCCTAAGCTTTTTTGTACTGACTTTGAATACTAATTGGAGCGACTAATGGTTCGTTTAAGAGTGACTGTATAAAAATCACAGTTATATGAACTATTAGTTAACCCCGCATTAAAAAAGTCACTATCAAACATATGATCAGTAATCTCAAAGCTTTTAAAAGTCACCCATACATAAGTGATAAATCCATCTCACACCAACTCTTATGTGAGATTGTCCCATCTAAGAATTTGTGTTGTGTGAATTTTATAAAATCGAAAGACTAATCATAAATGAAAAATGACAGCGTAGAAACGAAAAATGTTGGTCTCCCACTGCAAAAATCTGCTACGAAACTCAGAAGCGAAATAAAAATTTGGTTTCCCTCATAAATGCAATGCACACGAAACAAATACTAAACATTTCGTTTCAGTTAGATACGGAATTGGGACAAGTGTATCTGATCTCATTTCATATTGATATGAACGGTTCACAATCAGACACACAACTTTTCGTTTTTTTAGATACTGAACAAGGATTTGATTCTAAATTTTGTATCTAATAGAAACGAAATTACATTTCGTTTCAATTCCCAATTTACGACATGCTCTTTGAGCATATCCATTTTCATTTGCAGCTTGCCGCTGATCACATTTAGATACGAAATTTAAGCAATTAGATGCGAAAATTTGCATACCTAAGAAAGCGCCTTCTTGTAGTGAAATTAAACTATAGTTATGTTGACAATACACATCTCCAAATCAATAAGTCCAAATGAGATTAAGCAAGACTAAAGGCATTCTATGTTATCTATGCAAATCAATAAGGCCTTTTGACACGAAAGAGAGAGACGTGAGAGTTCATGTGAATCCGGCCACATCTTGTACGGCATACGAACTGACCCCATAAGTGGAATTCAGCAAGCGAGACAAAGGAAACCACGAGAACATGAAAGGTTTTGGAGGACACTCACAAGCAGCATGCCTATAAAAAAAAATCAAAATATTTTTGACATATGTCACATTACTCATATTTTTAGGCATGAAAATTGTACAACCGACTAAATGGCAAAGTATAGTCTATCATTACATTCCAAAGTGGTATGAAATGAGGTTCCTTATAGGGACCTTCTTCGTATCTTCTATGAGGATAATTTAGAAAGAACCCTTTAGAGAAGGGCTACCTAGATCGTATTCTTACATTTCTTACAATATATATATATATATACACGCGCGCGCACACACACACACACACACACAAATATGTTTTATTACACACACACACACACACACACACACACACACACACACACACACACACACATATATATATATATATATATATATATATATATATTATTGGCTTAACGTGAAAAAGATGCTAAATGTCCATGAAGAACAATATGGAATAAGATAAAATAATTTAATTGGCTACATATATCTTCTACTTAATAGATATTTAATGATAATTGATTATTTTAGCAATGTTTTCTAAATAAAGTTGAAGATAAAATTACCAAATTTAGTACCCTGGATGCAGCAGATAGACAACATATACTCTGGTAATATCACCTTCGCCACAAAAACAGTACAGCTCCCATATCACACGCATATATTTTAACCTTTACTTTGATACGAAACACTCGTTAGGAGAACAAACACCTAATGACTTGAACCAACATATGTTGGTATCCCCCGCCATTATATGGGCTCTGGAGTTCAGCAAGGTTGATTACAAGACTTGTATTCCCCCGTATAACAAAAATTTCAGGACAACTAACATCACGATCAACAGAACTTTCAACTTATAGCATGACAAAATTCCCTACAGGAGTCAGCACTTGCTCATCATCATAACCTACGCGCAATTTCACATGGACGAATTTTAAAGCAACACCATCTCGTACAATGTGCCGATGAATGTAATTTAAACGCTCATCCAAACAGTAGACAAACTATTAACACTTGTAACATGACAATAACAAACATTTTCATGTCATTACACGTAAGAACAAACTGTACCGGACAAAGGAGCCCCCAAAACCAATCTCAGCTCTGATCTCGGCAAGAAAATTCATCTTGGAAATCTCTGGAGCATTAGTAAACCACAGATGGGTCCACGGTGTACCTACATATACAGATTTCAGGCAGTGGATCGAGATTCATTCTGATTCTGTTCAGATTTACCATCATTATGGGCAGGAGAAGCCGGATTATCACCAGAAATCTCAGGAGCACTAGTAAAGTCCACGGAAGTAGATAAATCATGTGCATTATCAACTGGGATATTATTGCCATCTAAGGCACCTGCACTATCGTCGGTGTTTGGCAAATCCTCGCCCGATTCAATTGCAATCCAACCATCAGGTGAATCTTCAATGGCACTAATGGCTAGAACGGGAGTTCCGGAACTATCTACAAGGTGCCCTCCAACTAATCGCAGCATAATGCTATGCAGGAAATCTGGCGGCTTCACAAGCTGGAACCGGTGGTCTGGAGTATGTTGCTGGTTAAATCGTCCAGGACGCTTGGAACGCGTATTATAGCAGTCTCCACAAAGGTCAAATCCTATCAGCTCTGTGCAATCTTGGCATCTGTATCTATCCCCCACTATAGGGAACATCTGTGTAGGTCAAAAGCACCACAATCTTGTCAGACATCCTTCCTAACTTTGCTTGTTCCTCAAAACTTTTAAGAAACAAGCAGCAATGGCGGATCAAAACAGTTGTCTAAGGGTGCCCAAAATTTGAATTTCTTGGGATTCGATAAATACTAATCAGCTTTTATGTCTACATACTACAAAAATTTTAGGAATTGTAGACATAGTTTGAGAAACTTTTTTTTGTTTTTTTTTGTCCAACAGTTGTTGGGGACGCTCGACCGGATAATGTAGGTCCACCCTAGACATCAAAAAATTTCCTAGCATCAAACATTAACCTTATTCTTAACAACAGTATGACGAAACACCATGTACTCAAGTTAGTGTTATGAGGAGAATTCCTCTACTCACCCATCTTCTTTTTTTTAATTTTTTAAATAAAATATTATCCATGGTTTTATGAGCGTTCATAAGAACAATCCTATAAAAGAGATTTTGTTAACGGTCCATGAGTAACCTTCAGAAAAATGCTCCATTTTTCCTGTGACCATATGATGGTTTGGAGAATAGTTCTCCCAAGTAATCTGACTATTGGTTTCTTTTTGAGTTTTCCATGCAATTTGATCTAATTAGAAGGCTTAGCAAGCAAGAAGGGGTATGCATTGGTAATTATGAAATCTGCCATGACAAAATGGGAACAGAGAGGTGGAATATCTCAATGAAATGAACTATTATTAGTCCATAGTGAAGCATGCCATAACTTTACATAAACTCTTCATCCTGCAAAATTTTCCATAATTGGTTCACGGCATTCAGGGAAACTTTAGAGCAGCTATGAAGTCACTTTTGGACATCTTTCTGTTTCAGCTTTAGAATTAAAATTGTTATGGATTATAACAAGAAGGTCAACTAAACTATCCTCTGTTAAGTCACGCTTTCGTACATTTTCACCCATATATTCGGCATCTGTGGTAGAAATCTTTGTTACTTATTCATTTTTACTGTCTGGTAGGTTTAATAAGGGATATGCTAACCAATAGGAATATCCAAGCATTGGTTAATTGTGTAGTGTGGACAACTTCCCCGTAAAATCAAATGATCAGCTAGCCCCCCCCCCCCCAAAAAGAGTTTCTACAGCCTACTAAATCTCCAATGGTAGAACAGGGAAGCCAAGGAACAACACTAGCAGTTATAAGAAGCTGCTCCGCCTGCTATGGAGGGGCGACGCTGCATAAGTCTACACTCCTCGTATCAATTTTCTTTTGTTTTTCCGGCACTCATTAATTTTTCCTATTAGAGGAAATTAACATTCCTCTTAAATTTAAAACAAAGGGTTAAATTTTCAGTTTTTCCCACTCCCCAAAACAGATCGAAAACAGAAAATACGAAAAGTTGGAACACCTAATTTCTTCCAGTAATTAGCACTTTGGTAAGTAAGGAGCCTATTGAGCTATGTAAGCAAGAAAAGAGAGGATGCCTGAGCAGAAAATAGTCAGTTATTTCTCTTTTATCCTATCCATCTATTCGATATATTTTTCCCCAATATCCTAAGTAATGTGCTACCTCAAGGCTCAATGACCATTTTGCATTAAACTGCATGATTATTATGATGCCTAAAACGCGTAATAGAAAGCAGGGGAAATCATATTGAAACCACAAAATCACAAAAGCAGAAAAGAGGTCACAGCTGCACAAGAGTAGCTGCTCATGCAAGATTACACACCCTTGAGACATGCTATTGAAAGTACCAAGTAAGGATTCAAAATGCGGTTTCAGTTGCGATTTCAGTTTCTGTTGCGATATGGAAAAATCGCTCTAATACGGCAATTGCATTCTATATCGCAGATATCGCTGCATGAAAATGCGGTTCGCCCAACTCCAAAACCGTTCCAATGCGGCCGTTTTTCGCGGTTCGGCCACATTTTGAATCCATGGTACCAAGGAAACAAATCTTCAATAGGAGTAGCGGAGTAATTTAGCTAAAAACAATATATTATGGACACATTTAGAACCGATAGAACCAAAGGCAAATAAGGCACTTACTCCACAATAATCACAACCAGCTCCCATATGGACTTTTGAACCATGCTCAGTCCACCATGGCAAGAACTCTTCGCCGTTCCTAAAGGATTTCAGGGAGCCTTTCTTTGCAGATTTACTTGGGCTAGAACCTGAAAGCAGAACAACAACCAACACAGGGGTCAGGTCTTGCCCTTTATTAGGCCACAAGAACCGCCCCAAAAAAATGAAAAACAAAGAGGAAGGGGAGGAAAAACATGGGATTCCGGTCACATGTTAAAATTCCTCTTTATCAAGGCACAAAAACGAACCAACAGTTAAATGTGGTGCTAAGAATCTTACAGACTAGATTGTTCTTACGCAATAAGTAAGGTTCAAGATCCCTTATAATCTATCAATTAAATCCCCTTTAGTTTTGAAAGTGATACCCATGCTGTTTTTTTTGTTTTGGATTTTTTTTTTTGGTGGATCATTTGGATGGGATAAGTTTCATGGTGTTAGAACTACTCTTGGATGAATATTTCCTCTTCCTCTATTTGTTCTGTTCATAATTCATAGTATTCACTTGAGATGTATTTAGCTCTTTCTAGATACGAATATGATGCATAGCATACTCAGCATCTTTTTTTTTGGGGGGGGGGGGGGGGAACTAGGGCGGATGCCCCCTTACCTTACTGCTGGCCCAAGACACCAGTAATCGGAAAAATTATTTAAAATGCTGTACTAAATCCTTAAATTCTAAAATGGACACCCACAGAAATTGGTTGGTAATGCCAAGACATATGAAACACAAAAGAGGGACACCTTCATATAAAACTTCTAGATGTGCCACTATGCCAGATGCAGTAACCTTACCCCTAACCTGTAAAGTATGGAGTGATTGATTCCATTAAACCCTCAATTGAAAACAAATTCCTGCCAACTACTCCAGTGAAAGGCATTTATTTTAGTCCGCTATAATCCAGGCTAAAAGGCCCAAAAAGCAGGCGTATTTTTCATTATTACGGAAATGATAATAAAGAAAAGCAACAGAAAAACTTACAGACATCTGAAGTCCTACGCCGAAACTGAGCTTGTTTTTGTTCAACATTTTGCCTGCGCACAGCATATTCGTCTGGGAATTTCTCCTCCAAGAAATTATTAAGCTCCAAGCAAACATTCAGAAAGTCTGTTGGATGTGGGCTCTCGCAAACTTTACATATGATTATCTCATCTTCAGGCACTATAATACAAGCTTCACAACACACTGCCAAATAAAGCATGAGAAATGTAAACTACAATCAAATAAAAATGCATAGATGTACTCCTGTCAAGTAATTGCACATGAAAAAAAGCACAAGGCAATTTACATGGTACCATGGCCACAATTAAGAACTGCCGGACGAAAGAGAATTTCATTGCAAGCTGGACAAAGCACATCGGCAACTGAAATTTCCCTGCATTGCCAGTCATGATCCGTAGCTGATGAAGTATTTTCCTCAACAGCAGCTGAGCCATTGATACCAACTTTCAACCAGTCTTTGCTTTCATCTACACGGCATGGAGATGAATCCATAGTTGGTTGAGCATTCGCATTCTGAAAAATTTTGGATTCGCAAACACCATTAAGTTCTTTGGCATCAAGCTCTGGCGAGAAGCAATCCATCAGCTTTTCTTCCTCTGGAAATTCAAAGGTAATGATAGGTCATAATGACAAGTCAAGGTGGAAGTAACCAGTCATGCACTTCAGATCACATTTCAGAAACAAAACTGTTGTTGAAGATCAAAATAAATGTCAAATAATTGATACAAGCAAATTAGGAGGATCCAGAGACAGATAATGACATATTTTTAGGATGGAGTGACAAATTTCCTAATGAGCAACTAGCCATTCATGCTGAAAACACTTGTTATATCACTCTGGAATGTATTCAGGACTCTCATTACCAAAAGTCTCTAAAGTTGCCATTGAATTGGGTGGGAATGCGTGCACATTTACTTGGAAAGCAACTGAGATTCAAGACCCTAGTTACCCGAATCGCAGATGCCCGATATATAGAATTGCAGCAGAGTTCACTACTTAACTAGACAAAATCGTGTCTAGTTTAGTCTTTTGGATCAGAGTCATGGTATCCAAAACCCATAACACAAATCTAAGGGAGTTCCCTGTACCTATGCTCAAGATGCTCTTAGAACAAGGAATCGAACAAATAATGTGGAATTGGGTCCACTACTGGCCTTTCCACTGCATGGGTCATATAACAGAAGAATAAATAGATCGATCAGACATGATCACTTTCTTGCTATCAGGAACTATTGAACTAGAGAATGATACATACATCACGCCCAAAAGCAGGTCACACGTGCTTCCCTGAGCATTAAAGTGACATTCGTAATATGTCTATCACAGCCTGTAAGAATTTTTGAAGCAAGCTTACCTAGAATTTGTTTTGCCCTTCTCTTATAAGCAACAGGGTACATCTTCAGCAGCAGGAAGTGTAGCATTTCACAAATAGTTGGAAAGTGATGGTAAGGATTTCTACAAATTGGGCAATGAGATTCACGAAGACCATCCATGGATTTATTAACACACCAAAAGCAAGACACATGACCACAGCCTGAAGAAATAAACACATGGAATTAGTACATAACACCGGTTGCCAAAATCACATCTTCACAACATAAAATGCCATACCTAGCACAATCGGCTTGTAAAGGAGATCTCTGCAACATGAAAGGGAATGGCATCAGACACAGTCATGTGAACAAGAAACAAAAATGCAATTAGGCCCCAAAATAAAGGTAGGAGGCACACACCACAAACCCAACTCCATAACCCCAAATAAATCTCTTTTTTGGTAGATAAACTCAACTCCCCTCAAAAAAAATAAAAAATAAAAAAATATGGGCAACAGAGTACAAAGACCCCATATTCTAGACAAATATAATCTGCAAAGAAACTAGTCCAAATATCAAATGCAGAAGTGCCTACAAAGCCAAAGAAATACAAATTCAAATGCATAAGTGTAGAAACCAAATCTGGCGTTTAGAGGACATGTTCAAGAGCTGCTGCAGAAGACGTAACTGACAAAGTTGCATGAACTTGTATGCTACACATGGCACATCTCATGCTAAGTCTAACAGCATAGCATCAAATCAGCAACCGAGCACAGATAATTTTACTTGCAAATGTGGTCCCCCAAAGACAATAATACCATTAAGCTCACAGCGCTTAGACTTGAAGTCAGACAAAAACAGATATGACACAGAACAGTAATAAGTTCCTTGTCCAATTACTTTCTTAGTCTCATATTTTCTTTGGCACCCCGCCTGGGTGAAAGCTGCCATTGGATTGTAGTTCTAAATGAAATCAATGGCATTGCCAATTCAAGAAAGCAAACAGACCCAACTTGCATGGTATGTGTTATGTGTAAATGTGTAATTCGCATTGAATACATGAGGAAGTGAGGAACCACTTGTTTTTGAATCTGACGAATGGGCTCTTTTGGTTAACCTGCCAAGCATGATCTAGAAAAAATTTCAGATTAATTAAGTTGGGTTGAGGTCTTACAAGAGCATAAGGAATCAGTGGCAAAAATCTGTCCAACCCGATTACCCGAATTTGTCTGCCTCGGAAAAAATCGGGTCCGATCACAAAATTTTTGTATGAATTTAAAATTCGGACATTCAGTCATGTCCGAATTGAAATTCGGGTCGGGTTCAGGTTTGACAATTCAAGCCAATTCGGACAATTGAGTTTAGATATAATTTTAGTCTAAAATTTCTTGAATTTTCGGTTAAAAATTTCAGACAATCGGGTTCAGACGTTATATATTCGAATTCGGGGTTCAATCATCGACATAATTTCGGTCAAATTTCCAAGGTTTAAACAAAAATTCGAGCATTCAGGTTCAGACATCAAACATTCGGGTTCGTGTCTAGGTCCAATCCGGATGTCCCAATCTACAATTGCCAGGGATTGGGTATGGTGATTTTGTCCGAATGTCCGAAATTCCAAATTGACCGAGCGTGAAGTTTTTTCAGTGCTAAACTTGCGGCAATTTCTAACACTTGAGCAACTTTAGTACAGCGAAAAGAATGGTGGAATCTTTTGCAATTGTAATGCTTAAATGCAGATGGCTAGTGCTCCATCAGTCGTATCAGTGTAACAGATACCAAAGTCTTTCTTATCAAGACGAAAGAGACCCACCGCATTTCCGCAAATCCATTTTGAAACTTTGGATAGGCATTTTCTGAACTTCCGACTTTTTAATTAGAAGTTGCGAAAATAAGAACGATTTGACTTGCTCTATATCTCCACCCTTCATATACATGTCAAAACCTTGAGAACTTCAACATACCATGACAAAATATATTTGACAGATATTTACATCGGCCATTTGGCTTCAACTCAATATAAATCCAAGTCAATCTCACCACAACAAACCCAATAGCCCAACACTAATCCTTCTTATTTGAAGGTCAAAATGCCAATTTCAAAAAGTGCTTCGATTTTGGAGAAATTTGTCCACAAATGTAACTGAAAAAGGCAATTTTTAGCTTAGATTGGCGTGGGTTAAAGTAAAATGTTTCTTTAAACTTCGTCTGTGCCTTCTCTACTAAGTACTAGGCAACTTAGGCAGTTTGCAGTTTCTCTGCATCTTCATAGTTTAGGGTTAAAACGGTTACATTAAACTCCCTCTTCCCAAACACTCCACGTAACTTTTTAGGTATTGGATTTGGATTTGGATTTTTCTTCAATTTTGGGGAGAAGTCAAATTTAGGGTTATTAACTCAACCCTTAGAGACCACTTTTTTTGGATTCTTAATGTCGGAATGGATAGGATCATGGTTCTAAAAGTGAAGGTTGAAGTCCAAGAGCCTAGAACCCCCCGCAACAAAATGTCAAGGGTTCAAATGATCAAGAAAAAGCCAACATAGCGAGCTGCCCATTTGACCCAGTTTTAAACTCCACTTTTGTACCTCTAAGAACACGTGGTTCATCAAAAGTGGAATGTAACAGACTCAATACCAATATATGAGGGATGGGGACGGGACATGATTCCTGATATCATGTGCTGGTTCAACTAAGGAATAAAACGAATATCCAATTCTTCCTGTTTGGTTCTAGTTATTATCACATTGATTTTTTTTTTGGGGGGGGGGGGGGGGGGGGG
>JACYFF010019584.1:118110600-118124131 GCA_017589665.1 Selenicereus undatus | reverse complement strand
CCCCCCCCCCCCCCCCCCCCCCCCCCCCCCCCCCCCCCCGAGAGAAACTCCCAAGCCAAGCAACCACATGAAGAAAGAGGGCGAGCCAGGGAAAGAGAATTTCACGCCCAAGGAATGCCATACATTTGATCATCCAACAAGACAGAAAAGGCCACATGAAACAAAAGCAAAGATGAAGCTATTGATCAATGAAAAATGGTGATCTAGATCAGTTGAACAACATCAATTGAAGCACGCATGATCCTCATTTGGAAATCAAAATTAACGCAGAGGCGCCAGAGCAGGCTCTTGGCCAATCTCCCACTCACGGTCGTCTCTGCCCCCCTCCCTGTGTAGCACTGTTCGCGTTTATCACAACTTGGCTCCCAATGAACTACTACTGAAGAAAACGTGTTCATAAGGTTTTTCTCTTTTTTATTTTTAATGATAAAGGTTGACAATTAAGGCAAAGCTGGAATGAGACTAGGGGAAGTCCCTTCCATTTGGCCAGAACTTGACACATCTAGATAGCAAAACTCATACTCTTAAAATCCCAGTCAAACACAAGATATGTGAAGTTGATGCCTAACTATCAAATTTCCATTCCCAAACACCCATCTAAATACCCCCTAAAATTCAATCAGTAAATCGGAGTTTAGATGGCTGCAATTAGCCTTTTTGGAAGGCAAGGATGTCCTATAGGCCATCCAATTGAAATCAAGCAAAACAAGCTGGCGAATCCAAAACAAGGTCAAGTATTCCAAGTGACCAAACCAGGTTCCCTACCTAAGTCCATTTTATTAGCTTGGATCAGTGCGTTATTGACACTGAAACAGGATGCAAGAGGTGTCATGAGGAAGATTATGATGTCTACTTTCGGATGAATGAAGTTGTGGCGGGCTAGTAGTAGAAACAAGCAACAAGACCCTCCTTGCAAAACCGTCCAGAAATGCACATTTTCAGCACATCTTAGATGAAATTCTGCTGTCCGTTTCAGTTTGTTCATGATAGGGATCAAGGCTCAGCAGTCGATCATAGATTCATCAGGCCAAGAAGGCCCTGGAACATCAAATCCAACTACAAGGACTCAGAAAGATACTTAAACTCTTAAAAGAAATACAAGGTTTGGTTCTCTCCAGAACAAGCAGTTCCAAAATTGGTTTTGTATGTTTGATTTCCCAAGCATTCGATCACACGCCACATGGCAATGCAATTTATGAATGCATAGAAAGTCTCATTTTTGCGCAGCAAGCCTAGTCCAGCTAAAGCCAAGTGGTCAGGTACGCACTAAAGGTAAAGTCAACAACAAAAGGATCAGACCTGATTCGTAGGTTAGCCAATTTTACTCCAGCAATCCAGCCGTCTTGGCAGAGGCTAAGATGCACAAGTGGCAAGTCATTAAGGGGTTTACTTTTCAAGAAACCAGCCAAATTTGTCTAAGGGCATGCTTTTGTCCGCTAGGGAAAGGAAACCAGCCCACTTGCATATTTTACTATATTTGGCTAGTTTTTGTCTTGTTTATTGCAGTAATGCTTAACTTAATTTGTGGTTGAGTATATCCCTGCTCCTTCCACCTCTGGCCAATTCCTTTCAAATTCATCCAACTCCTTCAAACTCCAAACAATTATAAAACAAAACTTCTTCTAACATCCAACTCCACCTATTCAACCCAAGGGAACATGCCCTGAGAGAGTCAGCATTCCTGTTGCATTCTTGTTTGTATCTGATGCAATGGGGTTACGCATACCCCATTTTTGAGTTGTACACGTAGCTTTGGTAATGAATTAAGACTCAAGGGCCTCAAAAGCAAGCAGTAACACAGGCCTGTTCACTAGTATAGTGACTTGGGTAACCCTGATGGGGTAGCTCAGCTGGTGAGGCATTGGGATTGCATCCCAGTGGTCACGAGTTCGACTCCCCATCAGGGCCACTGGAGGTTTTCCTGGTCGTTAACTTTAGGGCCCTCAGGGATTTAGTCGAGGTGCGCGCAAGCTCGTCAGACACCCTAGGTCATAAAAAAAAAAAAAAAGAGTATAGTGACTTGGGCTGTGGCTGAGATCCTTAGTGATGCTTCTATATCTAAGGAGTTTCAAAGGACCCTTGAATGATTTCCTTGGTAATTATATTCTGTATCCAAGTAGAGCTCTCAAGTAATTATTAAGCTTTTCGTGGCAACCAGTGAAACGCATATTAACCGTTTTAAGTCCATATCATTGTCATACCAACTTGATTGATTGTTCTTGTTCTTCCTTGGATTGCTCAAATGCTCAATAACAACCGAACACATATCTACTGTTCAAGTGGTGATGTAAATCCCTCAAGAAACTCTAATTTGGAGGTCCATGGCAGTAAAGGTAATCCAAATTAGTCATCAAAGTTCAAGGACTTAATTAGATTTTTGCAAATTCAAGAAGAGCTAGTTGTCGGATTAAATCCAGCAGCATACCCGATTTTGTGAGCTTAATTACTTAGGCCTCTTTGAAGTTTAAGTCAAAGAATTTGCCATGGGTTTAAAAACCAAGAAATTAGCTTTCCAGCAAAACAAGTTTCAGCTCATTTGGACTTCATTTGATACTTCAAATCAGCTCTTGAACTCAAACTGTCCAGACTGCAGTTCTGGGACAATTTGTACCCGGTTTTGTTTTTATTATTTCATAGTTCAAACGACATCCAAATTGTGTAATTCTTTTTTTTGTTAGTTCACTTAGGATGTGTACTTTATTTGTTATGCTAAGCACAAACCAAGAACAGCACGTTAAGAGGTCCAGTTTAGCTGATTTTGTCAAGGTGCCCAGTAGGCACCTGAAAGTGCACGGTTGGAAAGATCTAGCTTATTAAGATACTTAATGATGTCCAAATTGTGATTTTCAAAAAGGGAGGGTCTCTAGACATCTTGAGATTTCCCACCATTGAAGAAAACCACAGATTAGTCATCAAAATGTAGTGGTCCAATAGCAGCAAAGACTGAGCTCCATGCGCCTAGCAGCCGGTTTCTTAGCAAGGAGTTTTTCCCTCTTAGGTGGGTTTTCCTCCACCAAGGTGAGTACATTCTTGGCTTGCTGCTTGAGCTTAGTTACCTAGTGACTCATCCATGAAGAAACAGCCTCGTGGAACAATGAAAAGAGGCCATTTTGCAAGCATTCATTTGGACACTGTGGCATGATGTGTCAAGCATGAACAAGCCTTGAATTTTTGAAGTGGCAGCCATGTGTAATTACCCTCCTAGGGAGGAAAGATGACTCTTGCTGCCTAAGATCATCAAGGATTAGCCTAAGTTAATTATTTTGAAGCTAATGCACTCATTTGTTCTTGTTTTGATTCATTTATGTACTAAACTGTGTACTTAGCTATATAAATGTACTTAGTGAGTTTCCTAACCATTAAGTAATCTCCTAATGATTATCTAATGAGTAAGCAAAGCCTTAGGCGTGCCATTATAAGTAGCATGCCCATTCCTTTTGTACTCAAGTGATGATGAAGTGTTGTGAAATTGAAATCTGAAGTTGAGTCTGAAACTCCTCAGTATTATTACCTTAAATTCTCTACTTGCTTATGTCTAATTAGGCAAGTCGAGTGGTGATCAAGTGAGTCTTAAACCTTGATTAGGTGGTAATACATGCATCCCAATTAAGCTTGAGGGCCCTAAACTCAAGCTTAGTGGTGAAATCTATATCTAAGTGAGAGTTTAGTTTCACTAGATTAATCTTTAGTGGTGAAATCTGTATCCAAGGATTGATTTAGTTTCTATACTTCTTCCTTAATTGTAATCTTTGTTGGTTTTAGCTTTCACTATAGAATTGAGCAAAGCTTAACCCTTGAGAGGTACATCAATTTTGGTATCAGAGCAAGTTCTGAATCCTTGCTTGGAATCATCTCATTCACGTTTCTGTTCGTTGAGTTCATCCCAAACAAAATCCAAACACAAACAGCCTACTTACGTTTCAAATCAGCCCACAAAGAACCCTAGACCTCGTCCATCATGCCATCATCAATGAGCTTGAAGAAAGAGTTAGCTTTGATTGATATTGGATATGCTTGCTTCGAAATTCCAAAATTTCGTGGCCAAGAGGAAGAGTTCACAGGTTGGTTATCTAAGACGGAACGAGTTTTTGCTGCTTGTATCCTTAATGATCAAGGGAAGTTCAAAGTGGTTATTTCAAAATTAAGAGGTTGTACACTTCAATGGTGGAATAATTACAAGTTTAAGAGAAAAAAGAAAGGAAAAGAGAAGGTGAGAAGTAAGCTAATGGGTGCCTTTTGCCCACCCTCTTGCATGCTCAAACATGTTTCCCTACTTCCACCCCCATTACGGGACCAACCTTTTTTAACAAGAGAAGTTTCATTTCCTTTCCTAAACCTGCAATTCCCTCTCCTTCCACGCCACAAAGAATCCAAACTCCACAAGAGAGTCTACCCCCACAAAACAGACCCCACACTAGTCCTTTTGGCAGAAGAAGATGCCTTAAGTGCCAAGGAGTTGGACACACAACCGCGGACTGCCCAAACAGAAATGTTATCACCTTAGCTGAATGGGAAGCCGTGAAGGAGTGTGAGGTTGAGGAAAAGAAAGAACAAAAAGTGGCAGTCAATCAGGAGGAAACTCAAGAAGAAATTGAGGTGAAAGTTGATGAGGGAGAAATAATTCTTTTGGGGAACGTTTCAAATGGTTTTTAAGGTGATGAGGATGAAAAAAGCAAGAACATCAAGGTATGTTCATTAATCACAAATGGATAAAAAGAGAACACCTTAGCACCTTTACCCTTCTCTAAACTCCATGAAAGCAAACCACAAAAGAACCATGAGTATTTGAGCCTTTTTCTTACTTGCCAAGAACCATTACTCAAAACCCCTTTAAGATCAAAAAAAGAATGGATTCTTGCTATTCAAGATGAGTACAAAGGTCAACCCCTAAGCCATCCATTAGCCACCTCAATCCTTAAACATCCAAATGTATTTTCCAAGGTTGGTTTGAAGAAAATAGCTTTTAAGAACAAAAGGGGCATATTTGAAGCGTTAATCATTTTTCAGCTAGAGTCCAATCCATCCGTGCTTACCCATTGGATTTGAGGGCAAATCTTTCTCAACAAGGGGAGGATGACATAAATCCCTCAAGGAACTCTAATTTGGAGGTCCATGGCAACCAAGGTAATCCAAATTAGTCATCAAAGTTCAAGGACTTAACTAGATTTTTGCAAATTCAAGAAGAGCTAGTTGTCGGATTAAATCCGGCAACATACCCGGTTTTGTGAGCTTAATTACTTAGGCCTCTTTGAGGTTTAAGTCAAATAATTTGCCATGGGTTTAAATTCCAAGAAGTTAGCTTTCCAGCAAAACAAGTTTCAACTCATTTGGACTTCATTTGATACTTCAAATCAGCTCTTGAACTCAAACTGTCCAGACTGCAGTTTTGGAACAGTTTGTACCCGGTTTTGTTTTTATTATTTCATAGTTCAAACGACATCCAAATTGTGTAATTCTTTTTGTGTTAGTTCACTTAGGATGTGTACTTTATTTGTTATGCTAAGCACAAACCAAGAACAGCACGTTAAGAGGTCCAATTTAGCTGATTTTGTCAATGTGCCCAGTAGGCACCTGAAACTGCACGGTTGGAAAGATCTGGCTTATTAAGATACTTAATGATGTCCAAATCGTGATTTTCAAAAAGGAAGGGTTTCGAGACATCTTGAGGTTTCCCCCCCATTGAAGAAAACCACATATTAGTCATCAAAATGTAGTGGTCCAATAGCAGCAAAAACTGAGCTCCATGCGCCTAGCACCCTGTTTCTTAGCAAGGGAGTTTTTCCCTCTTCAATGGGTTTTCCTCCACCGAGGTGAGTACGTTCTTGGCTGGCTGCTTGAGCTTAGTCACCTACTGACTCATCCATGAAGAAACAGCCACGTGGAATAATGAAAAGAGGGCATTTTGCAAGCATTCATTCGGATACTATGGCATGATGTGTCAAGCATGAACAAGCCTTGAATTTTTGAATTGGCAGCCGTGTGTAATTACCCTCCTAGGGAGGAAAGATGACTCTTGTTGCCTAAGATCATCAAGGATTAGCCTAAGTTAATTATTTTGAAGCTAATGCACTCATTTGTTCTTGTTTTGATTCATTTATGTACTAAACTGTGTACTTAGCTATATAAATGTACTTAGTGAGTTTCCTCACCATTAAGTAATCTCCTAATGATTATCTAATGAGTAAGCAAAGCCTTAGGCGTGCCATTATAAGTAGCATGCCCATTCCTTTTGTACTCAAGTGATGATGAAGTGTTGTGAAATTGAAATCTGAAGTTGAGTATGAAACTTCTCAGTATTATTACCTTAAATTCTCTACTTGCTTATGTCTAATTAGGCCAAGTAGAGTGGTGATCAAGTGAGTCTTAAACCTTGATTAGGTGGTGATATATGTATCTTAATTAAGCTCAAGGGCCCTAAACTCAAGCTTAGTGGTGAAATCTGTATCTAAGTGAGAGTTTAGTTTCACTAGATTAATCTTTGGTGGTGAAATTTGTATCCAAGGATTGATTTAGTTTCTATCTTTCTTCCTTGATTGTAATCTTTCTTGGTTTTAGCTTTCACTCTTGAATTGAGTAAAGCTTAACCCTTGAGAGGTACATCAAGTGGAAATCAGATTGGTAGGCAATTGTCGCCCTTGGTGAGTTTAAGCTCCCTGGATGGACACCAATGTTCAAAAACCCCTAGAAAACAGCTGAAAGAGCACGCTACGAGGCAAGTATAACAGCATAAGTTGGGTGATGAAAGTGGAGGCATACGCCATGAAAAAGGTTTTTTCTTTTCTTTTTTTGAAGTCGGGGGAGGGGTTATAGCGCGGTGGCCATATTACAAGTGTGTGAATGTGATGCCAGAGACAAGTCAAAACAGCTAAACACAAAAGAACTTATAACGAATGCAAAACTAAGTTGGCGAATTTGCAAGAGTAACGCCAACCTACTAACATCATACAATTCGCAGGTTTTTTCAGTTTACACAAAATATTCCTTACTTCACTGTCCACACAATCTATTCCACCCCACAAAATTAACACAAGAAAACACTGGTCCAATGAGCAAGAGTAGGAATGAAACTTAGAACCTTCTTTGGGGGGGGAGATTGAAGGCAAAATATCATATCAACAAGAAAATCAAGAAGGAGCAATCAAATTAAAATATAGAATCTTTTGAATAGCAATTGCAACAAGAAACACAATAATTGAGCAGAATACCGAAAATCCTGACAAGAATTGCAATTTGATAGATAAATCATGATTAGCGAATTCGTCATAGAAATTGCGTCTGAAAGAAAAACTTACAAACAAACGCAACAAACGAAAGAATCAGCAATGGTTTCCTCGTCGTCATTATCCACGCAATCTGAAGGCTTGTTACCCATTGCTGATGGATAATTGGATGACGACATTTGATCAGGAGTAATCGCGAGCTGCAAAATGCAGAACCCTAGGAGAGAGAAAAGACGATCACGGCGAAGGAGGAGGAGGTGGCAGGTACAGGAGATTTCTGGCGTTTGTTTTGATTATTTACCGTCTAATAATTGATTTGAAAGGGAGGTCGCATTAAATGTGAATAGAGCATATGACGTTTCAGAACGTTTTGGGGCTCGCACGTGACATTTGCTGCCAAAGTATGCCGGTGAAAAAATAAGTCAAAAAGAAATAGCTCTAATAAATAAAACCTGAATTGGTTTTTTTTTTTTTTTTGCGTCACTAATTTTAATGGCGCTTGAAAATTGTGAATTTTTTTTCAGGATAGCCGTGAGTATATGTCATGCTGTGTAAATAAATTTTAAAGCTGATTTAAGTATGTTTTTAATATAAAAATTTTAATTTTAATAATAAGTCCTTAAAACTATATCACTTGAATTGATTGATATCCGCACTCATGAGTGTTGTCATACATACATTATTCAATCTGATTATCCTAATTTATATAGCAACAAAAAAAAAGTTAAAACATCAAATAAGAAAACTTGTTTAAATTTCAAGTCCAAACATAACATTATGTGCATGCAAATTACTCGATCTGGCCATGATGACCAGATGACTTTGAGCTCAGATATGAAGAAGTTGTTTTAGAGAGAGAGAAAGAACTTAGCCATCTTATTCAATGTACCAAAAGCATACAAATCAACTAAACAGTGTGCCTTATATAGGCTTACAGCTTCTTGAATATTCTTGCTGTAACTAATCAATAACCGTGTCCTAACAACTTGCTTGCTGAGCTGGACCCTTCTGTGCCTGTATTCTCCTATACTCCCCCTCAAGCTGGATGTTGAAACAGGTTGAAAACACCCAGTTTGGACAGTAGATACTTGTGTTGTTGTACTGACAGAGCCTTAGTTAGAACATCAGCAAGTTGGTCCTTTGTGGACACATAGGTAGGATGGATGACCTTGGCCTTCAATTGATCTCTAATGTAATGGCAGTCAATCTCTATATGTTTGGTACGTTCGTGAAACACCGGATTGTGTGCAATATGTAGGGCCGCTTGGTTGTCACAATACAATGTGACTGGTGCTAATCCAGACAATCCAAGATCCTTGAATAAGGATAATAGCCATAAGATTTCACAGCAAGTAGAGGCTATGGCCCTGTACTCTGCCTCAGCATAGGACCTTGCTGTGACTGACTGCTTCTTTGCCTTCCAGGAAATTGGAGACTTCCCCAACAATATGCAAAATCCAGATGTGGACTTTCTAGTATCCACACAACTGTCCCAATCTGAATCTGTGTAGGCTGTCAGCTTGGCAATGTTGTTTGCTGGTAGTAAAATGCCCTGACCTGGACAACTTTTCAAATACCTAAGGACATGTTTTGCAGCTTGCCAATGCTCTTCAGTGGGGGTTTGCATGAACTGACTAAGCAATTGTACTGTATATGTAATGTCCGACCTAGTTATGGTCAGATAAATAAGCTTCCCCACCAGTCTTCTATACTGCTCAGGATCCTTGAGATGTGCAGCATTGTTAAAATTGGTCAGTTTTGTATGACTTCCAATGGGCAATTGCAATGGTTTGGCATCCTGCATTTTCAGTTCCTTCAGCATGTCAATAATGTACTTCCTTTGACAAATATAAATCCCTTTGTCTGACCTTACAATTTCCAGGCCTAGGAAGTATTTCAGTTCTCCCAAATCTTTCATGTGAAATTGTGACTGCAAGTATTGTTTCAACTGAGTGATTTCAGTAATATCATCACCCGTAAGTATCATATCATCCACATACACTAGAACAACCACAATTTTATCATGAGTCTTTTTAGTGAACAAGGAGTAGTCAGCTTTGGATTGTGCAAATCCATATTGTATCAATGTTGTTGACAGTTTTGAGAACCATTGCCGAGGTGCCTGTTTCAACCCGTACAGGGATTTGGCTAGTTTGCATACCTTGAGTGGAGACATTTTAGGGACTGATTTTGTCTTCAACCCTATAGTGGACACTGGAGGTTGAATTCTGCTGCCTTCATTGACATAGCCTCGTGGTAATGACATATAGACTTCCTCTTCTAAGTCGCCATGTAAGAAAGCATTAGAGACGTCCATTTGACAAGTAACCCATTGTTTCATAGCCACGACTGCTAGCAGTGCTCGAACTGTGGTTAGTTTTGCCACAGGAGCAAATGTTTCTTCGTAGTCCACACCATATTGTTGTCTATATCCCAATGCAACTAATCTGGCTTTGTATTTATCTACATATCCATCTGACTTGTACTTTGTCTTGTATATCCATTTGCATCCTATAACATGCTTTCCTTTGGGTAAGTAAATGATGTTCCAGGTACCATTGGCCTCAAGAGCTTGCAACTCTTGATTCATTGCATTGCACCACTTCTCATCTTTGACGGCTTCTGAGAAAGATGTAGGATCAATGGAATTGCTGATGGCATTAATGTAGGCTTTATACTCAGGAGACACATGCTCATATGTGATACAATGTGTCAAGGGATAGCGAGTGTTGGAGTCTACATAATCATTCATCCAAGTTGGTTTCTTGGACACCCTTGTTGAGTGTCTCACAGGTACAGGTGGAGTATTGACACGTGAGTCAAGGCAAGGTTCCTGAGTAACTGGTTCCAGATTGTGTCCAGCTGAATTAGATGAGTCTTCTGCAGTCAAATTGAGATAATCTTCACTCCAAGTAGGGACACCAGGCAGATGGGTAGGTAGTGGTTGAAGATAGTGCTTGTAACTGTCACTTTTGTAGGGAAATATGTGTTCACAGAATGTGACATCTCTGGATACAAATGTTGTCTTGGTGAGAAGATTCAATAATTTGTATCCTTTTTGAGTGGGAGGATATCCAAGAAATACACAAGGTACCCCTCTCGGTTGAAACTTGTCTTTGACTCTCCTTGGATTTGCTGCAAATGCTAAGCACCCAAACACTTTCATGTGATTGTACTCGGGAGTGTCATGCATCAACATTTCATAGGGGGTTTTGTTGTCCAACACAGAAGATGGTAATCTATTGATGATATAGGTGGCTGTAAGTACACAGTCTCCCCAGAAATATAGAGGTAGTGAAGCTTGAAATCTCAGTGCTCTAGCAACTTCAAGAAGATGCCTATGTTTTCTTTCCACCACCCCATTTTGCTGGGGTCTGTCGATGCAAGAAGTCTGATGTAATATACCTTGATCAGCAAAATACTTTCGACAAGGGAAATCAAATTCAAGAGCATTGTCAGATCTTACAATCTTCACTTTGTAAGCAAACTGAGTTTCAGCATATTTGATGAATGTACACAATGTATCAAAAGCTTGTGATTTGTATTTCAGCAAGAAAGTCCAAGTGGCTCTTGTACAATCATCTACAATTGTCAAGAAATATCTATTTTTACCAAAAGTGCATACTCTATATGGCCCCCATATATCTATATGAATGAGCTGAAAGGGAGATGTTGTTTCAGTCACACTTATAGGAAAAGAAAGACGAGTATGTCTAGCCATAGGACAGGTCATGCAAACTGAGTTTTCATGCTTCTTCTGCTTTATTTGTAATGCTGACATGGTCTTGAGCTTTGGAAAGGGTACATGTCCCAGCCTGTTGTGCCACAATGTTGAGTCATTGTTGCCTGAATCCGAGTAATGCATACTGCCATCACTAGAAACAATTGCACACTTTGAAAAACTCAGTTTTGAAAATTCGGAGTCCAAAACTTGAGATAGGTCTTTACCAGATAATTCTTCCAGATAGTAGAGACCTTGTTTTTCCTTACCAATTCCTTTGATAAGGTTGGTGACACAATCCTGAATCACACACATATGGTCATTGAAATAAACCAAGCATTTATTGTCTCTTGCCAGTTTAGATACTGACAGTAGGTTGAACTTAAAATTTGGGACACACAAAGTATTCTGCAAGATAAGACCATTTTGTAATTCAATGTCTCCTATGCATTTCACTGGAGATTTTTGACCATTTGGTAGATTTATGCAAGAGATAGGTGTGACACGTCTAATCCTTGTCAGTTGTGAGTCACAACATGTGATGTGATCAGTTACTCCAGTGTCTAATATCCATTTCCCTTTCCTGAATATAGAAGATAGGCAAAAGGTGTTACCAGCAAATGAGGAGTCGATTTCTTCATCAGTTTCAGACTGATATTTCGAGATGGTTGACCCTCCCCCTGACTGTGGCAGCAATTTGAGGAGTTGTTGTATCTGTTGAGTTGTCAGAGAAGGCACCTGTACTTGTGTTGATGCAGAGATAATTTCAGTCACTGCTCCTTCAGCTTGGGCTGCTCCTCTCCATGATGTGTTCTCTTTGTCTTTGAATGATCTTTGCTGTCTCACCTCTCTTCCAGGCTTGTTTTGAGATTGTTTCCTGGATTTGGGATGCCATGATGGATAGCCTATCACAAGCCAGCATTTGGACCTGTGATGTCCTTTATTTCCACACTCACTGCACTTCTCATTTGACATTTTAGTCAGCAAGGCTGCTGGTTCTGCTGTGATTTTGTTCACATCCAGAACTTCTTTTTGAAGTTCCTCTTGCTGGATCATATTATAGACTACTTCCACGCTAGGCAGAGGATGCATCAGCAATATTTGGCTTCTTTGAGGTCCATACACATCATCAATGCCATTCAAAAACTGAAACAAACGCTGTTCTTCTTGTTGTTTTGTAAGAGCCTCAAGAAATTGAACCACATCATTTGATGTGGAGGTTAACAGTGGTAGGGCACTTATGGCAGAAATTTCCTCCCAAACTCCCCTGAGTTTGGTGTAGTACTCACTTATGCTTCCTCCATCCTGCCTCAGATTGTACAGCTCTCGATTCAACTGATATTTCCTGGATCCACTTTTGATTGCAAATCGCTTCTCTAGCTGTGACCATACTTCTGAAGCCGACTGGACAAACAAAATTGACTTGGCTATTGAGTCAGACACATTGTTCATGATCCAAGCAATTACCAAGTTGTTACAAGCATCCCACTGGTCACTTTTGGCTTGATCATCCACAGGCCGAGTAATGGTTCCTTGAACAAATCCTAACTTGCGTTTGGTAGACAGACTTATTTCCATTGCTCGTTTCCATGATCTGTAGTTTGCTGATCCAGTCAACTTCTCTCCAATGGATACAGTGTTTGGACCATCCGAGGGATGAATAAAGAGTGGATTCAGGAGATCATTCGAGTTGAGATTACGTCCTGCACTCATTCTTGAATTTTGCAAGATCCTCTTGATCTTGATTTTGATGTGACAACGAAAGAATCAAGATTTGAGCTAATTAAGAAAGAGTTGCAGTTTGTGTTGTCAGCGAATTTGAATAGGTACTGAAATCGATTGGTTGAATTTGGAAGAAACATGAAAAGAGTGTGTGATCAACGAACTTCATCAATCGAAGATCAGAGGTAAGGCTAAATCAATGATTGGTGCTTGAGGAACCAGAATCAAAGTTGTTGCAGTTCATCAAGCTCATCGATGATTGTCAATGAACGAACGTGCTCTGATACCATGATGACCAGATGACTTTGAGCTCAGATATGAAGAAGTTGTTTTAGAGAGAGAGAAAGAACTTAGCCATCTTATTCAATGCACCAAAAGCATACAAATCAACTAAACAGTGTGCCTTATATAGGCTTACAGCTTCTTGAATATTCTTGCTGTAACTAATCAATAACCGTGTCCTAACAACTTGCTTGCTGAGCTGGACCCTTCTGTGCCTGTATTCTCCTATAGGCCAAAGCATCCTCGCCCATTCAAATACAAGTGACCTCATAGCTCGTCCTATGGAGCAAACACATAAGACAACCGCCCAGTTTGGATCCCACGAGACGAAGTTTGGAGAGATCCAAATGCACAGTAGAGATTCAAATGAACAACACACTCTTTTTGACCGTGTTCTTGACAAACATAGCACCATTCTACACAAAAACACGACTGCAAAAATGCACAGCAGTTCCATCCAAAGCAACATACAATTTCGAAATGGTAACCAAGCACCAAATGGCGATCATCGGAAGTCCTGGCTCTCCACCAAAGGTAATTATTTCCAGGACTTTTCTCGCGACTTTCAGAGCAATGATAATTCTGG
>JACYFF010019584.1:118070386-118085542 GCA_017589665.1 Selenicereus undatus | reverse complement strand
GCACTAACGAACAACCTGTTGTAGCTGCTGTTGCTGTAACTGGTCTTGCTGCTGTGAAGAAGATTGTTGTGTCTGTCCGATCTTCATCTATAAAACAAGCGACAAAGGAACAACATAAGTCAAGGACATAATGCCACAACCACATACTAAAAAAAAGAGCAGCACAAGTCAATCATTAATGGAAAATATGGTATTCGTATTCCTTTTTTATGATAGAGATGACAACAGCATAAACAAGCTGATGATGCACCACGAAATTGGGAGAAGTGTGTCAAGATGATAGCAGGGGAAAGTAATTATCCATTTAGCTGGTAAGCTGTGAAATCCCCCCCCCCCCGGCTGAGCACCCAGACCCAGAACCACTCACCCACAAAGTGAGAAAATTTTCCAACTTATGTGCACGAAACACAGAATTTCATAAGCCACCAGTCACAGCATCTCTCATTCGCAAACAGAGACACAAGATCCCATTATGCATAACGTTTTTTTCCAACACACATCGTGAATATCAACCTTGGTGGATGGTGGTGCTACAACTGAAAAAGAAAGAGAAAAACCTGTGGTGAACTTGATTGCATAGGAGAGCACACATCATTTCTTGCAGATTGAGCTTCTTTAGCATTCAAACTGCCCCTAGGTAATCCACCAAACCTCCGAGGATCATTGTCTCCATAACTTGGTGAACTTCCGAGGCTATTTTGGGCCTGAGCTTGTGACAAGACTTGTTGCTGTTGTGCCGCCAACAGGATTTGATTTTGATTTAGAGCTGCTGGCTTTTGGCTTTGCATCCTCAATTGATCAAATCCCTGCGTAAAATTCAGTGTATTTGAGAAAAAAAATTCAACATATACCAATAACTGTGACAAGTATGGGTGACTTACAGTTAAGGGCCAACCCTTCAAAGGAAGACCATTGATGCCTGGATTCATACCTGAGGATTATAAACAGTCACCAGTGTAAGAAAAAAGCCTAGTCATAAGTCCAACTAAAAAGCCCATCAAAAGTTATTTCCAAATAGAAGCAACAACAGTCTCAGAAGGCACTTTACAGCTAAGATGAAGCCCAAGCAACCCCAGCAATAAAATATCTTGTCATATCATAAGGGCATTAAGTGTGTAAAAATACTTCCTAAGACACTGAAGGCTTTCAATAGCATCCCAACAAGAAGAACAAACTATAACTTGAACCAGTGTAACCAAAAGCCTAAATACAAGTGTTTATCAAATTCTGTATTGTACGTGACGCATACATGGAACTGTCGATCAACTACTTCCTCCATTCACTCAATCTT
Source organism: Selenicereus undatus (assembly GCA_017589665.1). NCBI lineage: Eukaryota > Viridiplantae > Streptophyta > Magnoliopsida > Caryophyllales > Cactaceae > Selenicereus > Selenicereus undatus. The sequence goes on along the minus strand of JACYFF010019584.1, from coordinate 118,084,251 downwards.
TTCCAGCTTTCTCTGGCTGTAACTATGTAAGTTTTAGAACTCTAATGTGCGTAAGGAGAGAAATTAAGAAAATATACAAGTCAGGAGGGGATACCAACATTTGTGATACAGGACTTCCAAAAGAATATCAAGGTAAACTTTCATCTTTGCAAAGTGGCTAAATGGAGACAGATGATTGGTGGCAAGGATTCAAAATGCGGTTTCGGTCACGATTTCGATTTCGGTCGCGGCAAGGCTAAATCGCTCTAATACGGCAATCGCCATATCGCGGTTATCGCGGCATGAAAACGCGGTTCGCCCAACTCCAAAACCTTTCCAATGAGGCCGTTTCGTCGCAGTTCGGCCACATTTTGAATCCTTGGTGGTATGGCTGTGGTGATGGTAGAGGGAGGCAAAAGTGGTTGCCAAGGATAAAAGAAAAGGGGTTGATGGTAGCGAACCAATTATATTCATGTTAAGGGAGATATGAAGATGTTTAATTGGTTGCAAAGTGAAGAAAATCGACAAGAATGTTACCTGAGTTGGATAAATGACGGACGAAGAAAAAATACCAATTTTCTACCAAATATTCTTAAGATTAGGGACAATATGGGGTGATGTTAGAGCAAAATTCCCAATGTTGAGGTTACAATCTCAACTCTCATGTAGAACAACCATTTTTTTTTATAAGCAAAAGGTAATATATTAATAATAAAATATTAAAAGCCTAGCTGCATAGTGAGCATCATACAAAAGGCTATATACATCCTAAATATAAACTATCCACACAATTAGCCAAATCAATAGGGGAAGAGCTAAGCTTCCCATTCTTCCAAAAGTAGAGAGTCTTTATGAAATTCTCTTTCAAACTCTGAAGAGGAGTTTCTGCGCTTTCAAAAACTCTTCTGTTTCTCTCTCTCTAAATACATCAAAAGATGACATGAGGTAGGACCATGGTTTCCTCCTCCTCCTTCTTCTTCTTCTTCTTAACTTTCCTACCAAAGAAACCCTCTCAAGCCAAAAGATGTCTCCTAATGGAATCGGGAGCAACTCAAGAAATGTCCAAGCAACTGAGAGCTAGATTCCAAAGTACTCTCGCAAATAGACAATGGAGCAATAAGTGATCCGTAGATTCAGCGTCCCTTTTACACATGAAGCATCTATTCACCAAAAATTTCCCCCTTTTTTGTAGGTTGTCACATGTTAGTATGTTCCCGTGTGTAACTTCCCACACAAAGAAAGAAACCTTAATAGGGGCTAAAGACTTCCAAATGAGCTTGCAAGGGAAACCTTTTTCAGAATGAACCTCCCGAGGTAAATACTTCCCATCAAGAAGTTTCAAATAAAAAGATCTAACAGTGAGGCACTCCTGAGTGTTTAGATCCCACCTCACTCCATCAATTGATGATTCTCCAAGTTTGGCCTCGCTAAGCTTCTTAAAGAAGCTTACCAGGGAATCATCATCAACGAATCCATCTCGAACAAAAACAGGTGCCCAAATATTGTTACCAGAAACCTGCTGTCGATAGATAATCAACAACAGAGGCATTTCTATCCACTGCCAAAACATAAAGGCTAGGGAATACGTCTTGCAGAGGATTCCCACTGCACCAGCGATCAAGCCAAAAATAGATTATAGAACCATCTCCTACCTGAAAAGAACAGTGTGGAAACAATCTCCCCCAACCTTTGGAGATAAGAACAGTGTGGAAACAATCTCCCCCAACCTTTGGAGATACATCTCCAAAGGCTATACCCATAAGGGCCCTTCGAAATAAAGGGAAACCATCCGAATCCATCATCCCCGTATTTGATGGTAACTACCTTTCTCCACAGATTGCCCTTTTCATTCATTAACCTCCACAGCCACTTACCAAGAAGGGCTTCATTAAAGAGTCGTAAGTCTCTTATACCTAACCCTCCTAAATACAGTGGTTGTTTCACAATGTTCCATCTCACAAGATGAATCTTGAAGTCACTTCCAAACGAACCCCAAAGGAAATTTCTTTGGATTGCTTCTAATTTGTTGGCCACTGAAGAAGGTAAGGGAAAGAGCGAGAGGAAGTAAGTCGAGATACTTGAGATAACACTTTTGATGAGAGTTAGTCTCCCCTCTTTTGAAAGATACATAGACTTACATTCTGAAAGTCTATTCTCAAATCTCTCGACTATTGGGTCCCAAATGGCTTTCTCTTTTAAATTTAGCACCGAGAGGGAGACCTAGGTAAGTAGTGGGAAATGCATCAACATTGCAACCTAAAACACCATCAAGTAGTTGAATATTGTCCACATGTCCAATAGGCATGATAGAGCTCTCTGCCAAATTAACCCTGACACCTGAAACCAAGTAAGTACACCACGAAGGTTGACCATCTGCTCGCAATCATTTTCACAAAAAACTATAGTGTCATCCGCAAAAAAAAGATGAGAGACACTCATAGTTGTCGTACCCGAGCGACCCACTTTAAACCCAGATATAAGCCTTGCACTAGATGTCGCATCAATGATCCTTGTAAATACCTCCATGACCAGTAGAAACAGAAGGGGGAATGAAGGGTCTCCCTGCACTCATGTAGAACAACCATTAGTTTAGTAGAGCACGTTTCTCCCCAACCTCAGGCCATAGATCCAAGCTTGGACCCAGTCTAGGGCTAGTCTGTGAAGGCCCTTCCTACACCCTTGCTATGAAATGTAAAGCAAAAATAAACAAAAAAAATAAAACCGACCTACATGGTTGGAGTTCTGAATCCATATCATTCCATGACCTTATGAGATCAATCTCATTCCAGACCATATACCATAGAGAGTTATCGTTGCACGGACACCTTTCTTTTGTCTGTTGGTTACTGTTACGGAAGGGGGCAATCAAAATGCAAAGTACTACGATTTGCTCCAACGTATACCATAAAAAGCACATTTTTGCACCCTACTTCATTATACTTGCAGTCACGCCAAGAGCAATGCATCACATGCACAGGATATATTAATGCAATCAAATCTAGTTAGAACCAGCAGGAACTTCACATGCTCCCATCTAAGTGATTCGGGAACTCTTTTCATTTTATCTTAGTGATTTAAGGTGATCCATCATATAGCAAACATGGATTGTGACCATTGACCACTTGATGCAGGATAAGAGTGAACAATGGGCAAGAAGATTTAGGAAATTAGAATATTTTGATATTGAAAATCTTTTGCAATTTTGTATTATTTTCGTAGGCTATTTTTAAGCATATTTTAAGATAGCCAAAATAAGGATATTTAGTGATATTTTATTAAGATTTAGTTTCCTAGTCTATTAGAATAATATTAGCTAATATATTTTTAATCATTTTCTAGTTTATATCTTATTATTTAGACTTTCTAATACTAGTTAGCCTCTTGGCTATATAAAACCCTTTACGTAATTGAAGAAAGCAGATTATGAATAAGAATTGATATTAAATTTAAGTGAAAGTTCTTGTGTGAATTTTCTCGGTGGGAATTGCTCTTAGAGCGTCCTACATCAATTTGGTATCAGTTCCCTAGTGTTGGACCTCAAATCAGTCCCCCCCCTCACCCCGAAAGGGGGGAAAAGCAGCAAGGAAAAAAAAAAGCACAACCATAGCCTTCCAAGCCCGCAACCACCACCACTCCGCCACCTCTTGGGTTAGCCGAGCACCACTTGCTATCACCCATCAACCATCCCTCCCAGTCAACCGCCACCCATACCACCACCAACCATCACCGGCAACCACCCGTTGGAAACCTGCAACCCTATTTCCCTAGCCCTAGTTTCTCAAATCGTCCCCTACCCATCATAATCCGACCGAATTGGTCTTAATCCTTGATTACCCATTGAATTTCGTTGAAAACCCCCAAAACAACTGAGGTAAATCGCATCAAACCTTGCTTCAATTGACTGGCCATCACAACGTAAACCCTAAGTCGCGAACTTGTACTCGCAAATTGAAGGTTTCTGGGCTTGTGGAAATTGACAGAGAGGGCTCAATCCATCTTGGCCGTGCCGTCCCATCACGGCCAACCCATCCTCTCGCCGGAAAATGCTTTCGAAAGCCGTCTCCTAGTCGTGGGTTCTGAGTTCTTCTTCTTGCTGCTACTGTTCGACCCTTGTTTCTATTCCAATGCTACTGTTCGCTCCTCTTAGTGTTGTTGTTCGCTATTGTTGCTATTAGGAGCCCTTTATTGCTATTGTTGGAACCATGATTCGGTGTGAAAAACATCACCTGGCCTTGTTTGTGATAATTCATGATAAAGTACTTTCAGTTACGACAAATGTTCTGTACGAAATTTTCTCTCCTTATGGAGATGTAGAAAATATTGCCAAATTTCAAACAAGGGGTGAATTTCTACTCTCACAAAGATGTTGTTCATGCTTTTTGCAAACTTCAAGGTCCTCAGATTTATGATGGCTGTTGTGAATTAAATCTTTACTTTGCTAGTGAGGTCATTTGTGGTTGTAAACCCTATATTCCTCAGTATATATGGGATCGTGAACTTCCTAGAGCTCCTTTGATTCCTTCGAAGAATCATTGAAGATTGTTGGGTTTCATCTCCAAGATATTCCAAGAAAGAACCGAATTCTTATTTACATGAGACAGATTCAACCTATTATGATGCATATGATAGGGGATTTATCATCGAGGACAAGAAAGAGGAGACTCTAAAAGATGAGAATATGAAAGTAGATGTCCAAGTCATAGAATATCGTCAACTTGTAGAAATCAAGTCAAATGATGTTAACACAAGCCCCCTTGATTCTATGAATCAAGAAGTGCAATTTGGGGATTGTCAGTCATATGCAAATGAAGTACACAGAGAGGGAATGTTCATTCTAGATAGAAATGTGAATGCTTTTACTGGGGCACCTAATGAAGAGGGGCACCTTATGAAGAGGATGTCCAGCCACTAATACAAATGGATGAAGAGTCAAAGATAATAGCAAACAACTCGTCCATTATCCCCCATGAATATTCATTGGATATTCAAAAATCTAACAACATCTAAAGAAAATTCGAGATGGGCCAAGCAGTCAGTATACATGATCATGCTGAATTTATAATCCTTGCTCATGTTTTCATGGACAATACTCTACATCCGATGTCAAGACTTCAAAGTGAACATGTAGATATATTTATCCCTACTAAACTTCTAGTTGGTGAGAACCTCATCCGCTGATTGCATTGCCACTTTTCTTGGAGAAGTTGAAAGCCTAAAGTTTTTCCATTTGCAGAGTGAAGCGCAATTATTTCTATGCTTGGATTCCTTCTTTTTACCTTTTTACAAAACTCAAGGGCGAGTTTTTTCCAGCCTGGAGAGAATGATGCAAGATAAGCGTAAATAATGGGTAAGAAGATTTAGGAAATTAGAATATTTTGATATTGGAAATCTTTTGTAATTTTTTATTATTTTTGTAGGTTATTTTTAACCATAATTTAAGATAGCCGAAATAAGGATGTTTAATGATATTTTATTAAGATTTAGTTTCCTAGTTTATTAAGATAATATTAGATTATATATTTTTATCCTTTCCTAGTTTATATCTTATTATTTAGATTTCCTAATACTAGTTAGCCTTTATGTAATTGAAAAAGGCAAATTATGAATAAGAATTGATACTGAATTTAAGTGAAAGTTCTTGTGTAAATTTTCTCGACGTGGGAATTACTGTTAAAGCGTCCTACATCAATTATCCCCCTTTGTAGGAATTGCTCTTAGAGCGTCCTGTATCACCACTCTACCAATGGTCACAATTAAAAATATAGAAAAGACTAATTTAATTCAAAAATAAAGTCAAAATAAAAGTTTTGAAAGATTCTGGTTGGCTTACCAGCACTTCCTAATCCAGATTTTGATTGCAAAATAGCCTGACCATAAATTGATGAGGGATCCATGGGCAAAGATTTCTGAGCAGCAGCCATATTCACCTCACTCTTGATCTCCTAGATATTCCAAATTATTTTATAGATCAAATTGCAATATTACAGAATGAGGATTCCCACCTATAGAATCAAAGTAGAGGAAAAAATTAATAGAAATAAGAAGAATCAAACTAAATTTCCGCCTACTTACAGTAGCCATATGAGGCCGTGCCTGAATTTGCGGCAAAGCAGTTGACATGTTCCCAGAATTGCCTTGGACTAACTGGCTGAATCGACAAAAAATAACAAGGAATATGATAATCAATTCAAGCTAGGCAAAAGTAGGTTGCTAAATCACTATCATGTTAGTCAAAGAAACTTACCCTTGCTGATTGCTTGTTGATTTGAGAAGCGCCATCCTGTTATCCATAATACCTGGAGAAGCATCTGATTCAATTGAATGAGCGTGTTCACGCAATCTCCATCAATTTCAATGATTAAGATGCTAGCTTAACCTATCGATCATTCAGATCACACACCATTTACAGGACCACCAAGGGGGGGATGGTTAGGACCACCTCGTTGCATCTGATTTCGCTGCATGAGTTGTAGCTGCTGCATTTGCAGCTGCTGCTGCTGCTGCTGCTGTTGCTGTTGTTGTTGCTGCTGTTCTCTTGCCTTCATTTGCTGTGTCTGATTTTCATTTGGGAAAGAAGATGCAATTGTAAGTCCAAATTTTCGATCAATATATGTCCATCCTAGTAAGAAAGATTGATTCCCATTACAGACTCACTAGTCGCAAGCATAAGCAAGAACTGGTGAATAAAGATTGTGTGATCTTAGAAGAACAAGAGCATAAATAATGTAAACCAGAAAAATAGAAGGCACCTCTATATATGCTGCAGCAGGCTCAGAGTGTTTTTCATTCGTCCGGGCAATAAAAATGTCCCAGAAGACAGACCACCATTCAAAAAGAAACCCTCCAGGAGCATCAATTGCTGCAAGTTCCAAAATCCAACTTACACGATGATGGCACTTTTCTGATTACTGGATAAAACTTGCAAGGAAAAGAAAGTGTCTTACCCACTGGATCAGTGGCCACCTTCCCTTCAGCCATAAATGCCTTGGCAGAATTATGCAGTTTTCTTTTCAGCAAATAATCATGGATGTACACATCCAGCCTACAAAGAAAAGCAAGTCAGAGAGTTGGAAACTTGGAATTAAACATCTTACGTCTCAAATGTTGCCGTTAACAAAACCTCATTAGTAAAGGCTTGGAAGTTCTCATTTGATTCACTCATTTCAATGTTAGCATATTCTATTCAATGCATAGTTTGCCATTCAACCATGCCAAATAAATAAACAGCAAAATAAATGCCAAGTAAAACCAAACTCCTCTCAAATCTACAAACCCAGCCCAAGAACCTAATCTATTGCAAGGACTGTCATTTTTAAGAGAAAGCTTTAGACAAATGTTATCCAAAACACAACTAACCAGGTTATCAAATAGCTTGACACATTATCAGCAATCATACATTGAGTAACCAGGTCATCAAATAGCATCCTTTCAAATCCACGTATGATGTAGCAGACTATGATGGGATTCACACTTTTAACATGTCATACTATTTAGTGGTGAAACAAGATTGTTCAAAAGCTAGTGTTTAATTACATACCATGTATAGCTTTATCCATAGTGTCATCATCTAAACCCTTCTACACTGTCCGACAAAGTCTGATTCCCATAACTTGCTCAAGTTAGATGAATGTATAAATATCATCAAATTCAGCTCAAAACCTGAATGATATTCACTAAGAGTGACTGCTTTCAGGCAAACAGGATATAATTGTTCTTCAATTGTGCACAATAAGGAGATAGACAGACTTGTAGCAAAGTACCCTGAACTTTAACATTTTATTTACTATGTTACTTGCACTCAAGAGTGCCCCAATATAAGTAGTGCTGACCAAGTAACTTTCTGAAAATTTTGCACATTTTGGTCTAAAATGAGATCAGGTCCATACCCACGTTTTAAAGTTTTCAATACCGACACATATACTTGATGTGAATTTTAGTTTCCAAGTAACATACCTTTTGTAAATTTACAGCCAATATAGCTCGTGCATAATTATGCAACGTTAATGTTTTCTCTTTTCATGGGCAAATTTGCATTTGTGATGCATATGGCGAAATCAACAATTACTATGACTAACTCAAAAGCTGACATACTTATGATTGAACTTACACTATAAGAGAGTTTTCAAAATATCCCCGATGTCCCTAAACAAATTGTCATTGTCACTGTTGTTATTTGTCTCAAAAGAGACTGTACTTTTCGTCATTAGTAAGAAAATACTCATAATTTCTTACTTTAATACATTTCGAAATTGCGCAACCAATGTATCACCACCTAGCGAAGTATTCAACTTCATAGGCCGACCAGATAACAACAATTTATCACAGTTCCACAGATTTTCACTCATAGTCCCAAAAGTGGAAGCTTCTTACCTTCTCCTCTTTTGGGGGGGGGGAGGGGAGAGGTGAATAATCACTGAGAAAACAGCATTAAGACCTAAAACTTTGAGCAAAATATAACTAGAATGAAATAAAACCGGATAATCCTATTGTCGGCATCTCTCCGGTTCAATTCATTCCCGGTGGTAACAACAACAACAACTCTCAGTGTGGGCCCAGCTTTCGCTGGGAGTTGTAGTTGTTGCCACTGGGTACTTTAAAAAAAACAATAATAAAAACTGGGGGGACAGATGAATTGATTGATAATCGATACAGATAGAAAATACAACATAGGGCACCATGCAACGCAATAGATCACGCTGCTTACATCTTATCAGCTTCCCAGTTACTCTGCGCCATAATTTCTCCGCCTATTCTCCCCCCTATCTGAAACAACAATTCATCCGATGGTCAGACTCAGAACTAGCAATTCCCAGTCACGATTAAACAAAACAGCAGAAAACAACAATTCCAAAATCAACCAGATTTTTCCAAACTTAATAAAAAATCAATCACCGCATTTCAATCAAACATCCGCAACTCCAAGATCTACGAACAACGGTAAAATTCAACCAAAATCACATCACAAAAACCATAAAACCACAATCTCCTCACTCAAAACTCCACAATCAATCAAAAGAACTCAACTCAATCTCACAAATAACTCAAAACACAACGAATTCAGCCAAAAATCGAAATCAAACTGAATCGAAATCCAAAACGACTCCAACCTGAACCGCTTACTTGAGCAAGCGATCGTGATCAGCGATGAAAGAGACAGTAAGGATAGAGAAATCAGAGGTTCCTTGTTAACCGTTCCAATGGCGATTCTCTCTCTCTCTCTCTCTCTCTCTCTATGTGAGCCTGGGGAAGGGAATGCTTTTTGAGTTGCCGATGAGTAAAACGGCATGGAGTTAAAAACTGAGCGGGGTTACTTATACTGGGGGCAAGTGTCGCTGGGTGAAGTTAAAATGTTAAACGTCGTATTTACAGCTGAGCTTCTTCTTCTTCTTTTGTTTTTTTTCCCCCCTCATGAGAGGGAACGGCGTGAGTGAGTGACGACTGGTTCGGGATTTTTCTCAGCCATGATTACTAGGCTCGGAAAACTTTACTGCCTACTGGCTGCTGCTACTACTACTACGACTGGCTGTAGTTTTTCTTTTTCTTCTTTTTTCTTTTTCCTTTTTTCTTTTTTCTCCTTTTTGCTTAATTATTAATACAGTAATTGTTTACATGTGAACATGGTTAGGTTTACGAAGGGTGATGAATTATGAAAAGTCGCTTTTAGGGGAGCATGTGTCCCGCAGCCATGATTGTGTGTGGCCCCGTCAAATTTCAATTAACAAAATTATTGTGGCTAATTAGAACGAGACTAATTTGGGCTTTGATTGCTTTCACATTAGGAAGTTTATCTTTTGATTTGCTCGAAAATTTGTACCAACGTTTCCAAGTGTACAACCTTTTTTTTTTTTGACAATATTTGATGGCTCCGTGCGTAATGTACGATAGTACCTTAAAAATTGACTATATTATTTATGATGCAATGTTATGAATCAAATATGAATTTACAGTGTGTTCGGTAACAATATTTTGGGTAGTGTTTGACGTTTTAACTAAGTCAATACACGCATAAAGCAATTTTTAGTGTTCGGTAATATTGTATTTTGACTAACATTTTAAGTAGCGTTTAACGTTTTAGTAGCGTTTCTAAAAAGTTAATAGTATTAACGTTTGACATTCAAAAGTATCGTTTCATATTTTTTGGCCAAAAAACATCATTTGAAAATTTTATCTTTATAAATTATCTATATCCTTTCAGACCTTGTTCGAAAAAATTAACTGTTTAGGTTGCAAATAGCGGTTCAGGTAGCAGATAGCTGTTTAGGTGGCGAATAGCGTTTCTAATTTCGTTGTTAGCATATAGCTGTTTAGCCTAGCGATTGAAACTAATGTGTTCGGTAAATTTTGTTGTTATGCTAACTAATTAATGTAAATTGACATAAAGGGATATAGATAATTTCCAAAGATAAAATTTTTGAAGGGAATTTTTTGGCTAAAAAATGTGAAACACTACTTTTAAATGTCAAACGTTAATACTATTAGCTTTTTAAAAACTCTGCTTAAAATGTTGAACGCTACTTGAAATATTAGTCAAAACACTAGCTTACCGAACACTAAAAATTAACTAATTAGTATATTGACCTAGTCAAAACACTAAACATTACCTAAAATGTTGTTGCCGAACACAGCATATGTCAATTTACATTAATCAACAAACCAAACAGTTAAATTTACTGAACATATTTATTTCAACTGCTCATCTAAACAACTATCCACTAACAGCTAAATTAGAAACGCTATCCGCCACCTAAACAGTTATCTGCTACCTGAATCACTATCCGCTACTTGAACTGCTAATTTTGACGAATAGTGTCTTAGCATAATTTTTGGAAAATTCTTTGTGCATATCTTGTTTTTGGGGGGGAGGGGGGTTGTTGTATTAATGCACGTAGGTTGTTGTTAGTTTGTTGATGATTGTACTAGTCGATCATTAATTGCTAGACTCTTAAAAATAAAATTATTGAGATTCTTCGAATTGTGGAGGTTATGTAATAGTTTTGCTATAACTAAGCAATGCCAGCAATTTGTTAGAGGTTTTCTTTTTAATTATGTAAGAAGGTGAAATTATGTATGCTTTGTGACAACAATACACCCGAGCACATAATGTGACCGGTACCTAACATCATTGAAAAACTATAGTCCTCAATACATGGAAGCAACAATGAATACACAACTTAGATAACCAGTGAGCTACAACATTAGCTTTCGTTGTTATGGCATTCGCAGTCCAGTGGCACGCGGGTCACTCCCACACACGCGGGCCACCTGTCTTTTTCACAGCCGGTGCCACGCGGGTAGAGGCACACATGCCTCCCCGCCGAGCCGTGTCTCCCCGCGAGACACTTCTTTGTTTTTTTATTTTATTTTTTTATTTTTTTTGAAGTAATAAATACTTTTTACATGATTAAAAAAACAAATTGTGTGTTATGAAGCAGGTTTATGGTAAATTTTTTGATTAGGTTATTCAAATTGGAGTTTTCTGGGTTGGAGAAGTGATGGAATGCAAGTTCCAAAAATATGAAATTTTTGCTGACGTGGCAAGCCAGAGTTCCAATTAAAACTCTAGCTGGAAATGCCCGTAAAGGTCGTTGCCCATTAGGTACACGTTGATGCGCCGCTTTGTGCATATTAACATTGGAAAAATAATTGTCAAAAATGTGTTTTTCAAAAAACAAGGGCGATAGAGTCTTTATTATTTTCCGCGTATAATCGATCCATCTAACTTCTAGCAAAGTATAATGTCTATCCACGTGCTGATAACATTGGCATATCACTATCTTACAATACATTTATTTCATTCCACTTCCAAAATATTCTCATGTGAAGTCAAATTTGTGACCTTGATTCCCAACTTCACAAAATCCTGTCTACTTTTCACCCCCAATAACTTTCATAGGTGGAGACAGAAACAAATGCATTTAGACGTAGGATAAGGGAGTGCACAAGTGTGTTACTCACACCTACACCGCTGTAGTTTTAATACAAATTTTATAACCTCGTAACCCAAAATTGAAACGACAAGTTCATGTCTATTGTGAAGTATCTGGAAATCTAAAAGTATAAGGTTTTTAGTAATAAAAACTTCAAATTCATTGCATGTTTATTTTAAGCAAAGAGGCAGGCTGCTAAATGAAGAATTTAATTTTGTGTGCCACTTGATAATTATTCTAGGCAGTGTCCTTCCCTTTTACCAATTTAAACCACCACCCTGTGAGGTGGCGCCCTATTTCCATCTTTATTAAAATTAATCTTAATAAATCTATCAACAACTCTTCAACAGTAAGAGAATGCATCGTATGTGATTGAACAGGCAAAGCTCATAAGCTAAAGTGGCATATTATTGACAAAACTTCTACCATGGTGTTAGAAGCTAGACCGTTATGGGACATTATATAATTAGCAATGCAAGTAGGTTTCAACAAGACAGTTACCGAAGATGACGAAGAGACAACGTTTCAAACATCAGAAAGTGGAATTCCAATTCATTGGCAATTATCTAATATCCTCAAATATATATCCACAGTTGGTTGGCTCAAGACATTCAAATAAATCGTAAACAAGTATTTAGAAAGGCAAATGTGGCATAGATTGACTTATCAAATTTGGGCATTATATTGGTAATCTTCAAATGTATATTTCCTCCAATTCATATGACAATTTTTTCCAATGATGTAGCTCGGTGTACTCCACATGCGATTTGCATACTTGTACACAGCCGACATTCATTTCTCAAATGCAAATATTCATTTCCTTGTTCTTGTTAGAGCATTTTCCTTGATCTACTCCGATGGGAATTAAACATGGTTCCCCCTCCCCAACGCATTCCAAAAAAAAAAAAGGTTTTTAAACGTCAATAATCCTATTATTAAAAGCATTAGATATAAAGGATTTGACTTTTAAACTTGACATCAAACAAGTCAGGTCTCGATGGTTCACCACCAAGTTAACAATGTTTTGGCGTACGTGTTGATTTGATTACATAATAATTTACTTATCAAACACTCAAGATGTTGCTTAAAAAAATGAATGAAACACATGTTGCCCATGTGTAATAAGTAGTCACAAGTAAGAAGGTAGGCCAAACAATTTAACCGATCCGTATCCATTCACCACCAATGAATCCCAAAGCCACCATTGTGTCTCTCTATTTCGCGCCCTTACTGTCTAATGTCATTGTTCTCTAATGTGATGGCCCAATAGTTAGTCTTGCTTAAATTAATCTCAAATTCGACACCATGTAAATGATTATAATTATTCGAAGTAGTGAGCTGCACAAAAAAAGAAAAAAAATCAGAACTTTCTTAGGGTTGTAAACCGATCAATAAAATTCCGGAATCGTAAAATGAAAGAAATGCAATAAATTACGAGGTATCCGAGCAAGACCGAGAAATTCCCGCACTGTAAAATTTTCTTAATAATTAAGAAAAATTCAGCAGGCAAATGAGATTAAGCCATGTGTTTTGGATAAACATGGCATTAAATTGGGTTGACTAAATGGCTATACTTAAGGTCCTGTTATTTTCGTGGGTAAATTGGGTGGGTAAAAGGTTGAAGTAGGTTGAAGTGGGTTTAGGTAGGTTGAAGTTTGTACTTTTTTTTGAGGTGGGTTGAAATAGGTTGAAGTAGGTTGAAATGGGTTGATGTAGGTTGAAATGGATTGAAGTTGGTATATTTTTTATGTGGTGGGTTGAAGTGGGTTAAAATAATGAGAATGTAATTAATGTGTGATAATTTATGAAATTATCAAAATTTTGCGGAATTTTTGTATATTCTTTTTTTTATTTTTTTATTTTTATTTTTTATTATTTTTTATTATTTTTTTTATTTTTTATTTTTTATTTTTTTGCTTTTTATTTTTTTTTTGTTTTTTATATTTTGTTTTTTATTTT
>JACYFF010019584.1:118033366-118060386 GCA_017589665.1 Selenicereus undatus | reverse complement strand
GGGGGGGGTGTAAAGAAACTTGGATAAAATGGAGGACAAAGGGAGTAAGTCAATTTCTTTTTATAGCCTAGTAAAAGAATATTTGTTAGTAATCGTATAAGCCGCAATCCATACGAGGTTTAGTCGAGTTAGTCAAGTAACTAAGGATGGTTAGTCAATCTCTAAACAAAGTTGAAGTTGGCAAAGACGAGCCAAAGTGAATAAAGAGAATATTGTAATTATTTTTTTCTCGTGGGTCAGCAAAGAGGGAAAGAACCACAAGGTATTTTCCAGTCCAAGCTCGTAACGTAAGCCAATTCTTATTAATTAAGAAATGGGGACTTACTTAAGTAAATGTCCCTAAACATAGGACTGGAACCAACTCGTACAAAAGAGCAGAAAAGAGGATTGTAATTCTGTTCTAGGTACGTTATTGTTTGCACCATTCAAATACGTTTAAATTTACATTTATAAATGTTAGCAAAATTTTATTCGGCCATTGAAACCCTTATGACCATCTCGGTGTTCACTGCTTAATAAGCTATGTTCAGTGTTCATAACTGTCTACTAGCTATTCATTATGGGACAGTCCTGTTAAACGGGAATTTCATAGTTCACTGCAATTGCCATGACTACTATTCATAAACATGGAGTCCTAATCCAGGCTGAATATATTATCATTAGTTGTTTATTTAGTATGATTTTTTTTTTCCAAAGAGCATTTGCAACATTGTTTTAACATTGTGCGCGCGCTCGCTGACTCCTACAAAAGTCAATTTAACTATACAGGGGTAACATATTGAACAATTGCTCATTTTCCATGGTTTTGTGGTTTTAAACTGTTTAGGAAAGGAGAAACAAGCGGATAACAGGCAGAAATCCAAGGAAGTTAAGGGCCCAAGAGGCGTGCTCCCGGGCAGCTAATGTTAATTCTCATCTATGTTTAAATCTTTTGCGAATGTAGTTTTGTCTGCAAGTTGCTAATGAATGCTACGCAAAATGTAAATTCATTTTGGACTGAGTTTTTTCACACGACCTAGTTTGTAAAATTTTGGTGATGGGTCAAACTCGAGTCATTTGTGTAATATATCTTGCGGCTACCCTCCAGTCGCTTTTGGGTTCTCACTTATAGCCTTGTCCAAAAAGGACAACGGTAACGCCCTAGCTGCATAATGTTTTCCGCTACCATTAATATTCATTAAAGTAGGTAATTAAGAGTTAATTAGGTTGAGGTGTTACATCTAATCACAAACTGATGACCATTTGACAAGTTTTTAAACAGGATTTTGTCCACTTTTACCAAGTTGTTGTGAGTTTTAACATTATTCGAGGTTATGGTGAAATTTGGTCACCTCTTAACCGATTAATCCCTTTTTATAAAAACATCTGTCTCATTATTTGTCCTATACGAGTCCGTCTTACACAAGACTGTAATGCCCGACCCCTCTTGGGTCGCGAACAATTACCAGGAATGACTTTAAGGATCGTTGATTGTCCCTACAAATCACTACAAACTTTTGTGGCGTGTTTCGTCATTGCTCACACGCTGTCTGAAAAACTTCCTAGCAGGTCATATATCCCAAGATTACTCCCCAGCAAGCATGCTTAACTATGAAATTCTTAAGAGTAAGCTACTCGAAAAGAAATATGCATATTTGGTGATATTAGTAGTCACTTTGATCATTTTAATCCACACTAAGGGTGTTATAATCACCCCCACTTAAAGTGCTCAACGTCCTCTTTGTGCCTCACTAACCTATTGACTTACGAGTTCCTTTGACCGACGGTCTACACCCAGTACCTTTGCACCACTAGATGACCGCTCATGCGCTCTCCATCCACTGACGCAACTCACAGTCGCGGGTTGGTTCTGATACTTTCTCTCGGGGTGTTATAAAGACTTACTCACAAAATTCTTAGATGATATTATGGGCCTGTTCTTTTTCTTGGCAGACTAGGGTTGATAAAAGGGTGAAATTAGTTGAGGTAGTTGAAGTGGGTTGAAGTTCATATTTTTTGTTGAAGTGGGTTGAAGTAGATTGAAGTGGATTGAAGTTAGTTGAAGTAGGTTGAAATTGATATTTTTTATTTGAGTAGGTTGAAGTTGGTTGAAGTGGATGGAGTGAGTTGAAGTAGATTGAAGTTTGTAAATTGAAAAAGACTAACGAACAAACAGGCCCTATATTACATAAGAATTATTGTGAAACGAATTCCTTCATAATTTAATTTTTTAAGATTTTACGATGACTAATAATATATTTTGAAGTGACTATAAAAACACATGTCTCATAAAATATTATATGTAAGATAATTTTATATAAGACTTATTAAGGTATTTTCCCTTATTTAAAATGATCCCATGAAATATTCTATAAAACACTATCGGACTATCTAGATATAATTGATCCGGAATTGTAAATTCACATGGAACTTTCATAACCGGATCCAATTTCAGCCTGTTGGCCCAATTGGGATAGTTTTTTTTTTAATTTTTATTTATGTGAATTGGGATAATTCAGGTACAGGAACGTTCTTTTTTCGCATTAATGCGGTTTTTGGGGGGGGCGCTTTCTTGTGGGGAAAGAGCAACCGTAGAAAACACGTGTCAGGAAGAGAGTGGTTGGTAGATTCTAGAAGGTCACAGAAAAAATTAGAAATCAAATACGCCTCACAGACTCTGCCATGCTGGTCTCGTCCACCAAGTTCCCTCTTCCCCATCACACCGAACTATTATCTCTCTCTCCAACTATAAAACCCGCCATCTACTTCCCTTTTTCAAACCTCTGACCTCGGCGTTTCCTTGCGGTTCTTTCTGGCGGTTCTCTCTCTCTCTCTCTCCCTCTCTCTCATCGCTGCCCTCGCCTTCACGGTAACATCTCTCTGCCTCTCTCTTTATCTTGTTGATTCTCGTTTTGGAATCCCGCGGATCGCGGGAAATTAGGGTTTTCGTTTATGATCTGCTGGATTTGAAGTTTGCGCGGTTTGAATGAGGGAAATTTCGAATATGGTCGAAAATGCGACTTCTTGCTTGCGATCTATGTGCGCTAGCTCTTTCAATTTTGATCAGTTGAGGTGCATTGAAGATTTAGGGCGGGGATCATTGACCTTGCCCGTCACATTAAATTTTCTCTCACTTTTCTTGAATTGGGGAAAAATTGCCATTTCGTCATGCAGTTTCTGAGCTCTTGCCAAAATTTTGGGGTAGCAGTCTTGTTTGTGTATATCGTGAGGAGAACTAGTAATTCTGATTTATCTGGTTCTATTTGTTCATGTCAATGTTGTGGATCTGCTAGAATTTGAGGACATGATTGTTCATTGTTAGCCTTATGTTGGTTGAATCGAGCCTGGGAATTATAAATTTTGAATTCAGTGTAAAATGGCGTCTAGAATTGAACATTGATTGGTTAATAGTGAAGGGTTTTAGATTTTGGATTATGATTGAAGAATGACATTAGGATTCAGGTGTAATGATGAAAATTTTATTGCTTATGTGTTCTGACATTGCCTTCTGTATTTAAACGATCGAATAGAATGTTTGATTAAAGGTCCCGTGTGCCATTTTGGTTATAATTGCTGTACTTTCTTCTCTTATTTCGGTGTGAGTAATTTTGAGACCTGCCCACCCAAAAGGCAAAAATAAAAATAAAAATTTACATACGGCATTTCAAAACAGGCTCACATTATTGTCTTTCAGGGCAACTTCACCTAGTAGAGGCGGAGTCAGGAGTTTCATCTGATCGGGAAAACCATTATTCCAGAAGATGGCTGAGGTAAGAACATTGTAAGAATGATTATGGCTAACTGAATGTGTTAACCAATGGTAGAGGCCTTGTACTGATTTGTTATTCCCCATCCATACAGGAGGGTCACAGAGTTACTCTAAATGTTTACGATTTGAGCCAAGGGCTTGCTCGCCAGCTTTCTACTACATTTCTTGGGAAAGCCATAGAAGCAATATGGTATGTTGTTCGTTAGATGAAAAATAGGGATAAAACCACTCCATGCCATCGGAGTTCGCAATATTTTATTTTGATTCACAGTTGAAGCATGTAGTGAGCAGATTGTTGAATTTGAACTTGCAACATTTATATTTAGAAATAGCCCTGCATTGGGGTGTTCAATTAAACCACCTGTGTCACCTTAATGCCAAATCCTTGATGAAGGATTAAACAATGATGGCTTGAAGTGGTATTAGCATCTATATCTGCAAAGTACCTACTGTCTACACTTAGCATTGTCATTTTGCTGTGAGCCTAGTGATAGACTGAAGGGAAAATTTTGGTTTTTGTATTCTGTTCAATAGATTTGTCTTATAAGTGGAGACATATATTGGCTGATTTTGGTCAGCTTGATTTTGGCTGTGAGGGAAACCTGACTTTTCTTGCGTCATCTTGGTTGTCTTTTGTAATTTCTTAATTTTGTTTGGTTTCAGGCACACTGGAGTCGTAGTTTACGGTAAGGAATACTATTTTGGGGGAGGAATACAGCACTCCCCTGCTGGATCAACGCCTTATGGAACTCCAATGCGGGTGGTAGAATTGGGGGTCACACATGTTCCTCAGGATGTATTTGAGAGTTACTTGGAAGAAATTAGTCCACGATATACTGCTGAAACATACAGTTTGCTTACTCACAATTGTAACAACTTTAGCAATGAGGTAGCCCAATTTTTGGTCAGCACATCTATTCCGGATTACATTCTTCAGCTCCCTCATGAAGTGATGAGCAGCCCAATGGGTGCCTTAATATGTGAGTATTTCTTTTTGTTTCAAATCAGTTGTGTGTTTAGTGGTCCCTCCTGCTTCTGTATTATAGAAAAATGATTTAAGGGTACCTTTCACAGAGCAGTGCTCTCTTCTGCTCTGTTGAATCCTTGTGCAAGCTGTTACTGATAGTGAGCCCGTAGCAAATAATAGTGATAGTTATTTTACAGTTAGTTCAAGGGATGTTGGACTGGCAGCTCCTTCATGCTCAATTATTCTTGGGGTTGTTGTTTTTACAGTCTTTTATATGGTTTGATGCTTATTTCTTGGTTTACAAACTATGATCCTCTTTATGATGCAATGATCTTTGTTACTGTGATTCCACTGTTGATTTACCCAAAAATATTCGGGGGGGGGGGGAAACATATGTCCTCAATTGTATTTTGAGTGTGGTTTGTGGGGTCTGTTGCAGTAAAATAGTGGGGTCTGTTGCAGTAAAATAGTATATCATACCAATTGGTATTTTTATCTGGCTATTTAATGGACCGTCCTTGTTGTCCGTCATGATAGACCTGAATTGTTTGCTAGAATCTCCGTTTCTGCATCATAATAGACCTGAATTTTGTTTGCAATGGATGTAATTATGGGCATATTTTGGAAAAATTTCTCTGGGTAGTTTGCAACATTTGGCAATCTAATGGACATAGTTATCTGGTTTTAAAGGAAGTGGCAATGCAGTTTTTCATCAACTCACGAACCTTCCTATCAATGTTTGCACAGTGCCGATGATTCAACAACTGGAAGCAACTCTGAGAGCAGGTGCTGTCCCTCAAGCTCCTCAGTTCAGGCCCTCCTCAATGGGGCAGGCTGCTCAACCGTCAACGACCAACAGCATTATAAGTAAGTCGTCAGATGCATCTTCTAAATGCACTGAGAAGCAACCTGTCAAGAAAGAGGAAGCAAAGAAGGAAGCAGAGAAGGTCTCAGAAAAGTTGGTTCTTCCAGCTGTAGAACCGGTGGGAGCACAAGAGAACTCGGCTGTTCCAGGAGATCCCCTTGGGAACGCAAGGAAGAAGGTGCAAGATGAGATAGCCAGGGAATTCGCTGCTATCATGGCATCAGGAACGTTGAGGGCTAGTGAGGCTGCAGCTCTTGCTACTCGTAAAGTGATGCAAAGATACGGGCATACAAACATTGCCATGCCTTCCAACTGATAGGATTTATCTTTGGGTTTTGATTGTTTCTCATCTATGCTTGTTCTGAATTCTAAAGTGTAATTCTTAATGAACTGTTCATTTTCATATAGCATCAGTTCATGGGCTGGAGAATCCAGGACTTTCTAAGTTTTTAATGGGTGAAGCTGCAGTTGAGTCTGTTTATGGAAGCTCTGCAGACTTTCAAATGAGAAGATTGGACTCCACAAGCCATCTCCCTCGGTCTCTCCTGACCCCTTCCCCTTTTTGTGGTCCTCTTAAAGAAGCAGTGTGTTGCTTCTCCTGACAAATTGTGTTAGATACAACAAAGGATATCGGGTCTCAACCGTAGTTGGTTAGAAATTCGGCATGAGTTGATATCACGCCTGGTCTGGGTGCCTTCCGACAAGCACACTGAGCCTGCCGTTGATCAAATTTTAGTCCATAGCCTGTGGTACTAATGATTTGTATTGGTCTTAAAATCTACAATTTGAATTTGACAATAATTGTTACCAGTAAATATGAATATAATGCGTGGCACCATAGTGACAAGAAATTGAGCCACTGATGACAATCTTGTTGGCCGATGGGATACATTCATACACAAAAGACAAAGTTAAGACAGCTCGCCAAGGCTAAATTGGTAAAATATAGTGTACTGTAATATTGATGTTACTTTATGCAATGGTCAGGTCTCCGAGAAAGGGTTAGGTGGCTGTGAATCTGTTGGAAGCAGCTGTGATCATCGTTACATTCATCGAAAAAAAATAACTAATTTAAATGCTCAGTCGCCATCACGGGGATTTTCCCACGACTGTCCCTCTTGCACATTCAACACGGTTTTTGCAAAATCAACCTTTACAAGCTAATTCCCCAGCATAACTTTGATCACGAAGTTGGTGGGAGACTTATGTAATTGATTGAAAGGCTTAAGTGGGTAATTTTAGGACTCTTTCATCGTGCATTCGTGCCCGAGCAAAGCAAACGTAAGGAGCAAAATTAAAGAGGCCTCTTTAGGTGCATCATCATAGATACTGCTGAAAAAGCTTTCCCTCCTTAGACAAATGGAGTAGACTGGATGCGGGTTGAAGCAAGATATCTGTGTATCTACTTTGCATCTGATATGCTGCTTATATCTGCTCCACTGGGTACCTTTTTCTGAAAGCAGAGAGTCGCAGCAGAATTGCTTCTTCTAATCAGCTTTCTGCAGTTCTTCATTCTTTTGTATCATATTCCAAGTTGTCCTCCGTCTAGGCTTCTTGTCGTCATATAAAAAGGACATCAAATCTGCACTGCTTTCTAAATTGCATCCAAAAGCAAAACACCCTCATAATGAAGCGAATAGTAGTTGGTCAATACTGTTGTTTAGGACTTCAAACATAGTATTAATGATAAGGAATAAGTTTCATCTCTCTTCCTCCCTCTCTTTTTTTTGGGGGCCGGGGGGGGGGGGGGGGGGGGGGGGGGGGGAGTTGGATTTGTAGGCATGGGTCGTGGACGTAGATCGGAGTTGACAGGTCTTTTCCTCCATAATTGCTTTGTCATCCACATGGATGCTAGCTTTTGCCTCTGTACCAATGCACTTCCGCATTGAACTCCCTAAGTACCCGCTTTGTTAAGAATGAACCTTTAAAGGGATGGGTGATATTGCATCCCAACCAAGTGAAATTAAGCACCTCAGACTAAACTGCAAGCTCGTTGATTCCCAAGCATCACGTACAACTGGATACTAGACTTGGCAACAAGTTGTTTAGTTAGGTTTAGGAAAACAAGTTAACTTCGGTTGAATTGCGTTTGGATACTTCCAGTATCAGGTATGAGTGTCAGTCAAGTTCTCCTGGTCTACAGTGTCAACATTTAACTGGTAAATATCAACAAGGGTCTCGGCAGAGTTTCTAACCTGAAGCTACAAGTTTTCTGTGGCATCTTCGGTATCTGACAAGATATGTATCCGATCATTAGATATCCCACTCCCCAGCTCCACGACAACTTCCTTCGGCTGACTGGAAAGAACGTCAGAGGGGATGTTGATGCCGGCAAAGCCAACCATGATGGCTGCAGCACCTATGTAATCTGTTAAGTTTGGGGCATTGCCAGCCACCGTATCAACCACAGCTGCTAAAGGAATCTGAATTGTAAGACCAGCTGTCGCTACTGTTGTCGTTGTCAAAAGAACGGCTTTTGCCCATAGGTAATCACTCAGAACATTATCGAGCAAGCCTGAAATGGGAAGCATAATTTCATATTAATCAGAATATATGGCTTAATTTAAATGTTAAACAGTAGCCAAAGTATAAAATTATAATTCTTCAGCTTTGGCAAAAACATAATGTGGCAATGAGCAAGCATTTGCAACATTGATTACAGAACCAGAATCACCATCAAAAAAACATGAAGACAATAAAGCCTTCCTTAGATGGAGATTTATATCACAAAAGTTGGAAAATCTTCACAGCAGTTCGTGATAGCTTGCTTCGCTCCCTTACTTTGCCAATTTCAGGATCAGGAATTAGGTTCATACTACGGAGACAACATATACACTACTGCTTGGGCTATATTGAGCATAATTCTCCATAGAACCCAATGCCATCAATTGCTAACGCTAAGTGTTCTGACTTCACTCAAAAACAGAATCAGAATATCCTCCTACATATCATTTTAAATAAGGAATCATAATCTTGCACACTGATTAGTCCTTACTCCTTAACACCACAATCTCCCACATCAATGAGCCCAAATCTTCTACATTGCTAAAAGCACTCAGGAGTTCTTCTTATGCAAGCCCTTCAATGTCAGAGTTCAACTTAAAGCATACTCAAGTAAGAGATTAGTTAATGCACTACTTCATGAATTGGCAAATGAAATTACCCTCATCCTCCAGACAGCCTCCCACAGATCCCTTCTGCAAACGCAAAAATAACATAAAACAAAACAGACCAGAAGAAAAGAAAAGAGCATGATGGGAAAGCATCCTAAATAGGTCCTGAGAATGATTCATACAGTGATGCAATAGACATACAATTTGATCATATAAAACTACAATTTTGCCTCCCCATGAAGGGATGAGGTGGCTCCGGAGCAAGTTAGCAGAAGCAGTAGAATCCACCATCATATCAGAATCGAATAATAACGTGAAGCTGGAAAATCAGTTCACTCCCCATCTAGTTGATCTAACAAGGTTCAAAAGAATAAAGGATCCAACCATTGTTTTCAATTAAGGAGAACTACAGCAAATCAGGAAGCGCGCACACAAAGCACATCAATTGCTTATTTACTTTCAACATATCAAGATTCAATGGCACTAGAGCTAGAAATATTCACCAATACAATAACTAATGTCAGCCGCTCAGAGAAAGCCAATAGCCTGTTGCCATTTCCCTTTGCAACTTACCAAATATACGCCACACAATTGACAAGCAGAGATATTCCTTCGACACTAATCCAACTGTTACTCCTATTCTCCTTCTCTGACATTCTCTGTTTTTATTCCCCCCCCCCCTTTTTTGGGGGGGTAATTGCAAGTAACCTTTGCATGCACTGGCCATATTCTTGAACATTTGATTTACACCAAATTGTCAGCTAGCAGAATGTGAAGGTCAAGACATGCAAAGCTCATTGTAATAATGGAAGAAACCCTAAAGATATATAGATAAAAGGAAGTAAACAAAAATAATGAGCAATTCTCAGCTCGCAAAACGCAACAATTGAGCCACAGACAACTCGTCATAATAAAGAAGAAACCGTAAATACATGTAACGTAAAAGGAAATTTATTCAAAAACAAACCTTTGCCCACTATCAAACCAAACTGCTTCCAGTTAAGTGCGCTGAAAGACTCTCGCTTTGTGAGATTCAATACTAACACCACAGGAAAGAAAAATATGGCGTTGCAAAATCCAAGAAACCCCAGAAACTGTGCCATACTCACTTGACCATTTTTCTCATCGCCAGGTAACTTCTTACGAATAAGAGTTACATATACAGCATACATAGCAGACGAAGTAAGGGCTAGAATGTCACCAAGAATAGGATTTGAGTTAATTACACTTAATCCCGTTTCTGAGTCACCCAAGCTGACAATTATTGTCCCTCCCATGCAAAGTAGTACGCCTGCGAGCTTAAACCAAGTGAACTTCTCACCCAAGAAAGCCAGGGAGAGCAGGAATGTGAAAAGGCTGGACGAAGTGCTCAAAATTGTATTTGACTGCACAAATCAGCAATAAAGATTACATTCCATAGACAAGCTGGCCTTCAAATTTGAAAATACCAAACATATATAGAAGAGGAAAAAACAGAGGGGGAAAAGATGAAGACGAAGGATGGCTTCTTACTGTTACTGTGGTATACTTCAGTGAAAGGTTAAAGAACAGCTGAGCCATAAACCAAAATGGGCATATCAATAGGCTGACTTTTGCTACTCTAGTGCGTGTCCAACGTCCCTTTGCATCCAGTTGGTTACTAGGAGCTTCAACAACTTTAGCTTCCCTAGGCAAAGTCTTTTCCTCCAATTCATGCAACTGAGAACTTGAATTAGTGCCAAACTCGTCAGAGTGCTCAATTGTTTCTCCCTGGTCAACACATATACTTGGATTGTCACCACATTGCTCATCCAAGTCACCCTTTTGAAGAGGGATGAAGTCCTCTGAGTTGGCTAACTGTTGCAAATGAACATTTCCTTTATTCCTCCAAAAGGAAAATTTCCCACTATAGTCTTCGAAAAAACGCCCAACTTCAACAATAGGAATGAAGATCACAAACAACGCGTTGCAAACGTATGTGACGAGGAATGGAGAAATACCAGCATCCACAACAGATTGAACCACATAGCTAGCAGCAATCCAAATGCCCGCGACAGCAAAAATATATAACAACCCAATAATCCATTTCCGAACCTCGCTTCTCATATCTATTAGTACACCTACCTAACCCAAACTTCTCCCTAGTCCAACTTGCATCAAACCAAAAACCCCAATTTGAACAATATTATAAACTTCTAAATATCACTTTTTTCCCAGCAAAATGCATCGCCCAATCACCTGCATTATGCCGGGAAATATCAAAACACACAAAATAACTCGAATAAATCCACTGAAAATCAGCTTAAAACAAACAACCATAATCTGCGGAAAAAATAACTCCATAGGAAGCTAAAGGTAAACCTAAAGCCATGAATTTGGAAGATAAGTTCTACACCAAGGATCCAGAAATAACAGTACTCAAAAATTAAGCAAAACGCAGAGTGCAACCCAAAATAGTAATAAATCCGACTCAGCTCAACAACCCCATCACCCCCCACCCCCAAAATGTAAATCACTGTTCCAAATAGTCTTACCGTAAACTAAAGAACACCCAACACATCAAAATCATCAATTATCAAACCCAAAAGATCAAATCACCGATTAAAGGAATCAAAATGATAGAGATTCACATCGATACTCGTCAGGAGAACCAGGTGGCTTTGGATTTTTCCAAAGTAATAATTAAAGGATTACGTACGCACCTGTTCAATGTTTCAATGGCGAAGTCAAGAACAACTCGTTATTTGCTGGAGAGAGAGAAAGAAAGATCCAACAACGCACAATGACGAACAGGTGATCGGAGAGCGAACAGAACAGGTGATCGGAGAGCGAACAGCTAATCGGCGATTTACAGACGTATTTTGGGCTTAAATGTTTTGGGCTTGCATTATGATTTATTAACTTATTCAACTGCTCCTGCGATACTACCAAAAGTTATTTTCATTATTACTGCCGCAAGTTTTGAAAGTACAATCAAACAATTCCTCCCACCAACTAGAACAGAAAAAAACTTTCCCGGGATCTACCTCTCTATTCACAACTTGTCAGGATAAAGTTACTTATATATAGATCTCCTTAGGCCATAATTATTTGAACCGTATTCACACTAAATATTATTGGTATATATTTTCAACGGGGTTAAAATTTTATATGTGTATAAGTATTTGTGCACTTATATAAAGGGATTTGTTTCTTGAAACTCTGAGGAGCTATATTGATTCACGCTTAGAAGTAATTGTAAGTACTCTGTTTTTATTGAGTAGTACAGAATCGATATTTGTAATGTGGATAAATATTTAATTATATGATATTGATATTGATATCAATCGTTAATTTGCTATTTTGGAATAACCGGTGAATCTTTTCATTCATTGTACTTATTTGATGAGTCTATGAATGAGATCTTTTTTTTTTTTGGGATGGTCTCATTCGTATTATGCTCTATGTGCAACATCATCCTTATTGAATAAGTAGATATATATTTTTCCCTTTTTAAATGCATTACATTAGGGTTCATATGGTATGGTCATCTATGTAAGTCATAGTGACATAAATACTGACACATTAATTCTATGGGGACATGTAAGGAAAGGTAATCGAATTAGTCTTGTATTTCAAGGTATGTTAACCGAGGTGTTTATAGGTTCTATCCAAGAGTTGATCTAAAGGCTAGGCTATTGCTTGTATTCCATGATAAATTTTTGACAAGAAATATGAATGTAATTGCAACTAATTTGACCAAAATACAACCACCATCCATATGGACTATATCCATTGTTGTGTGGATCTTGATGAAGCTGAGTGTGCACTTTACACTGCAGTAAAAGGAAAAGAACGCTGAACTTCAACAGCAAATTGCATGTTACAGGCACGCATCTCTCTCATATATGCATTTACATCCTCAAAAAATCAAAACAGAAGGAACACAACGCAAAATCTGCAAATCCCAGAAAAACCCAGATCACAACGTTCATAGCAACAACTGCCTGTAACTGTCCTTAAACCATAGGTACCAAAGGTAAATGAGGGTATGTGTCCACTGAAAGCACCACCACATCCTATTCTAAGAAAATCTGAGCATTGTGATTCAACTTTTCGACTTTGATCCCCACTCCATTGCCTCGGCCACAGCTCTTTGGCGCTCAGCGTCAGCAGTTTCTTTGCAATCCACTTCCTCGGGGTGGTGATCACTTGATGGGGAGGGCTCAGAGAGGAGGGCAGAAGCCTCACTGTTTTCTGGGGTTGTGAGGAAACTGAGGGCGGTCACCACATCACTCATCAAGGGACGTGCTGTTTCTTCTTCTTGAAGGCACATAGCTGCTATTGCTACTGCCTGGTTCAAGCTCTTCAGTGGGAAGTCCCCTCTAAGAAGGGGGTCAGCCAGTTCTGGATATTTGGCTGGCTCCCTGAATACTGGTTGTGCCTTCAAATTTGAGATGGAAAAGAGTCAAGAGGAATAAAGTTTAAGGAAAATCATGATAAAAATTTAAGTTACTTCAGGAAATAAAAGAGAGAGATCCACTGGCCAGCTCCTTTTGGTTAATACATAAGCATTTATGTTTTCTGTTTTTTTTTTTTGGGGGGGGGGGGGCGAGGTCTAGATTTTAGATTCAGATTCCTACAAACAGAGAAATTCTAGATGTTGTATGATCTCGATTCATCCTGATTTATTTATAAGGGAGAAACATTGAGATTTCGGATTCTGGATACGAATCAGATGAAGAGAAAACACGGCGTGAAATGTTACAACTGTCTTGCGGTCTCACATCAATAGCACCATTCCTACCCTATGACATATGTCCTCCAACTAAATTATGATATGCCGCAATGAATCTGGGTTTATAAATAAGAACGGTACTTTATCACATTACCTATTTGTGACATAACCAAATAGGAGTATTACTTATACCAAAGGGGTTAAAATTTGAGGCTCAGTAGCAATGATAGACCAAAGAAATCTAGCATTCTATTTGGTATTAAACTAGCAGAGGACTCACCCAAGTTACAAGATTCTGCTCATGATTCGGTCTTCGTGTGTCAATGGATCTTCTTCCTGTAATCAGCTCTAGTAAAACAACCCCAAAACTATACACATCTGATTTCGGCGTAAGTTGGCCTGTTCTTTGATATTCAGGTGCACAATAGCCGTATGTTCCCATCACCCTTGTAGAAACATGGGTTTTGCCCCCTGTTGGACCGAGCTTGGCTAGTCCAAAATCAGAGAGCTTAGCGTGGAAGTCTTTGTCTAGCAAGATATTAGACGATTTCAAATCTCGGTAGATGACCGGGGGGTCGGCCTTATAATGAAGATATTCTATCCCCTTGGCAGCCCCCAGAGCAATTTTCATTCTTGAATACCAGTCCAATGGCTTTCGCTCAGGAGGAATATCTGGCAGTAGAAGTTTATTACACGTAAGTCAGGCATTTGGCTTTGTCTACAGATAAATGCAGTAGAAACAGTATGTAAAAATTCACCTATGCAGTGATAAGGTTCTTAATGATAAACTGAAATATTCTCTATGGTTTTGTCAGTGTTTCTCCCACCTTTTCACAAGAGCAATTCCAAATAGCCACATTCTAGGATCCATGCATACAATAACAGAATGAAATTTACCCCACCCCCTCTCCAGTCTCCACCCAACAAAAGACTTCATTTTGCAGCTCCTTTAAATACCTGTGGACTATAATACATGTCATAAAGGCACCAGTCCTACTAGTATGGAGTGGCGTTGCTTGCACACTTTCCATGTAGCTCAAAAAGCTCCCATATTCAGGTGTGCATTACGTTGAACTAAAGGAAAATGTCTCGTTAGACCATTTAACTTCCCTTCAAAAGAGTAACACACAGTCAATGCCTTTCAAATTTAAGGTTTCACAGAGACAGGTCAATACAATTCAATAGCAAAGGTAAAGCTGCAAAAAGCTCGTCCTCATGCCTTGTCCTAGAAGGGACATTAGGGATGTTGGTCGGTTTTGCTTAAGATTCCAAGCTACTGTTAATGTAACACCACTAGAAGTTCATCCACTGACACACAGCATATGCCCGACCATTATGTCCTGACATTTGCATGATGCATCAAGTTGAGGGAGAGAGGCGTAGTTACCAAGTAAATGGTCCTCCAAAGATCCCAAAGGCATATATTCATATACCAAGAGCCTTTGATCCCCATCAGCGCAATATCCGATAAGATTAACCAAGTTAGGATGATGAAGCAGGCTTAGCATCAGAACCTCAACAAGAAATTCTTTGTTCCCTTGCAATCCATTTCTATCTAGTTGTTTTACTGCCACAACCTGAAATCAAACAACAACATGAGTAAGTTGCCCAGACTCTTTAATGTCCTTCATGTAAGCAGAGGCACCGCAAAAGAGAATGTAGATTGTTGGTACCTGGCCAGTTGAAAGCTGGCCCTTGTAGACTCTTCCAAAGCCACCTTCGCCTATCAAACATTCTGGACGGAAATTCTTTGTTGCTGTTGCTAGCTCTCTGAAAGTGAAAGTCTGTGTAGCAATATTGTTGAACCCATTTTCTTGGACATCCTTCCCCTTTGCTGTCTCTACTATGGCTCTGGGTTTATTTTTTCCTGCACAAAAATGGAATTTATTTATTCAACCAACCAAGCCCACGTTCTGGAAGGAAAACTAATCAAAACCTACATGAAAAAGGGGGTCGGGGATTATGTCTGCTGAATAGTCCCTACATTCGCAAAGCGCCATCTATCAGCTGCTCCACAACAAAAGATGTAGAGGACAATGTACTGACTCTTTCCGGCACCATGAAAAGCACAGTTCTGCAAAATGTACGCTAGAAATACTCGACCAGGACATTTTGAAACTGATATAGTTGCTGATCACATCTAGAAGCCTTCTTTTACACTAGTCAAGTCTCTATAACTGATTACATTCAGTCCTTCAATTGAATTGTAGAATGACTGTCTCTGTTGGATCCTAGATTTGAAGCCCATTGGCCGTCTATGACTCCACATCAAAAGAAATAGGGGACAACCTAGCAACTTTTTTGGAAGCATCAAAAGTGGAAAGATCAAAGAACAAGTACCCTATTTTCGCATTGATCAAAGTATCAAATTTAGGATACAAGACAGCAAGCCAAGGATCAATGCCACAACTACTACTAGGCCCATTGCATCAACAGTATCAATTCTATATTTTTTACCCAAAAACTATTGCTTCAAAATAACAGATGATGACAAAGAAACAACAAGTGCAAACTACAAACTTAAGGTGCATGAAATGGTGAGTTTGAAGGTGTACTCACCGCGCGGGGATTGGGTGGTTGTAGGAGAAGGGGAAGCAGAAGGTGTGTGCCCCCTTTTGCTGCTGACCCTCTTTGATGCTTTCTTCCCATGGGATGAAAAGCATGGAAAGCAACTCATCTTAAGGAAAAACAAAAATGAACTCAACCCCCAAAGCAGAAAGGAAAAAAAACAATTAGAGAGTTAGCTCAAAAACTGTTTATTTATGCAAAAATTCGTTGGGATGTTCTACTTCTGATAAAAATTCTGGGGGGGCTGGACTCTTGTCAACTAAATTGTTTAAGAGAGACAGATTTTCTGAAATACAGGGTAATCTTTTCTGATTCAAAATTTGAGAAAAAAGGAAAACGTAAATAATGGGTTAATCTCAAATTCCAAAAACCTGTTTTGGGGTGACGAAAAAGGCGTGAAAGAAAAACAAAAAAAAAAGGGCGAAAACCCAGAAAATCCAAGAAACCGAAACCCTTAATGGATTCAAAAAAGTTTCTGGGACAAGAAATGTTGATCAAATCCAACAAACAAAAACCAACCCAGATGTTAAAAATGGCCAAAAATTCAGAAAAATTGTGAATTACTATCAACAATGGCATCCAAAATCAATCATACTGATTAGAAGTCAGCTTATTTTGGAGAGAGAATGAAAGGGGAATGATGGTTTGCAGAGTCAGGAGCTTTGTATGTCCGCAGAAAATGGAGGTGTCGAGGAAATTAAATGGGGATTTTGAGAAGGAAATCTCGGAAAGCTGGTGACGTGGGAGCCAAATACGCTCTGATTTGGGCGGGTAAATCCCCCATTTTTTATTTTGTTTTTTTTATTTATTTTTTTTCCCTTGATGAAGAGGCTGTCATGCCGTCAGTCATGCCCATTTTGATTGGCCAAATATATAATTTTATTAGTTGATTAATTATGATAATAATAATAATTAAGCAAGATCGTTTATAATGACATATTGTATTTGTATGCAATAGTATTTAAATAAAGGTATGAATCTTGAGAAGAGAATCATGGTGCCCATGTTTTCTCAATGTTGATGCCAAATATGTAGGAATATTTCTCTTTTTTTTTTTTTTGGTGCCAAATGGCAGTTCAAAGCTTAGTTGGATTGTTAGTAACTTAAAAATGGGGATTTCAATTAGGTGATTTCCATAATGTTCAATTAGCCACTCAAAATTTTTCAAGCTTGTGGCAATTTGGTAGAATAGTGCTCCCAAGTCCTATAGACTTTTGTGCAATTTTACCGAGCCCTTCATTTGTCTCTTTTTATACTGTTACTAGAGTATATTACCTATACTAAATTATCATTCGTAATCCATTTGAACAAAAATCAAAGTCAGGCATTTTATTTGGTTTACTAGATTAATACCCGTTTATATTTGCCCTTACCTTCTTTGGAATTAAGAGATTTTAGCAGAATTAATATAACCATTTAAAAATGCTACACATAATATAAAACATCTCAATTTTTCTTCCCCAGTGTGAAAATGAGGTTTGGTGGTGATCAACTTAAAGACTAACAGCTTATAAGATTTGAATCCAATGGCAATTATGGCAATCTAAATTGAAACTATATACAACTAACAGCCACCAAGATGGACTCAGATAAGAAGACAACACCCCTTTATCAACTCAAACTGTATACAACTGATGAAAATTGAAATGAACGTAGCTTTATACTCCCAACACATATCTGTCACAATCACAAACTTCATATTACTGCAAGCTCCCTGAGGGTACAAGGGCAGATAACTTTTAAATTTTTCCAATATTTGAACCCCGATTTCTGATTACAACCCTAGATATTCTACCTGTTAAGTAGTTGAACACTGCATCATTTGAGACTGACAAGATGAGCAAATTCTACCCATTTGGAAACCTGATAATGTTGAGGCTTTACATAGAGGCCTGCTCAATATCTTCCAAACCGTCTTCTCTCTGATCAGATTCAGTGGCACCTCCCATCCGTTTCTTCTGTAGTAAACTGGGTTCAGAGGACCATAATTTCTGACTCTGATCTTTAGAAAAGGACATGATGGCAGTGACCACATCTCGCATCATGGGCCTTGCTGTTTCTTCTTCATGCAGACATATGGTTGCCACTGCAACTGCTTGGTTGAAACCAATGGCCGGAAAAGCCCCCTGAAGAGATGGATCAGCCAATTCCTGGAACTTCTTTGGGTCCTTCAATATGTTATGTGCCTAATTTTTGAGAAGAAACGTTAATCCTTTAAGGTTTTCAAAATTTAAGTTGCATCAATAGTCACATGCCCTAACATATGCCAGAAAAATGGGTTTTATTCTTTCATCATTCTTGCTGAATCTGAGCTTCTGTAATTGATCTAGGATTCAGGTGCCTAAAAACAGAAAAAATTCCACCTTGGGCTCTATCACTGGGACTCAACTACAAGGTCTGTCATGGGTACACGTTGAGGTGTCAAGCTGAACCATTTTCTGAAGATTTTGCATGAGTTTGCTCTAAGATAAACCATTCTGATCCACAACCACGTTCGAGTCTCAAGTCAAACACTAGTACTTGGCGTGAAATGAAGAGTGTAAGCAGGAAATCTTATCTTCACAATAAGAAAGGGAGAAATTACCCAAGAGACCAGATTCTGCTCCTCAATCACCCTAGTGATATCGACAGCTTTCCGCCCTGTGATCAACTCCAATAAGACTACTCCAAAGCTATACACATCCGCCTTCACAGTTAGCTGGCCAGTTCTTTCATACTCTGGTGCAACATAGCCATGAGTTCCTATCACCCTTGTAGAAACATGTTTCTTGACCCCAACAGGGCCGAGCTTAGCTAGCCCGAAATCAGAAAGCTTAGCGCAAAAATCATTGTCGAGCAAGATGTTATAGGGCTTCAGGTTTCTGTAGATAACTGGAGGGTTGGTCTTTTCGTGCAAATATTCTAAGCCTCTGGCAACCTCCAGTGCTATTTTCATTCTTGTGAACCAATCTAAGGGCTTTTGCTTGGATGTGGTATCTGAAATTTCACATTCATTCTGTAAGAAGTCAGTCTGCAGCAAAACATCCTCGTAGTTCACACTTCACAGGGCAAGTGCTTGAGGTGGAATTAACTGCCTCATGCAGAAGAGTGAGAAAAGTTCAGATAGTTCATCAGTCTACCAAACAAAAAAATGTCGCGAAATCAGAATGACAATAGAGCATAACAATGTGATACAACATCATTAAATTTCTGGCGAAAAAGAAGGTAAACGCAATTGGATGACTATTACCATGAAGATGTTGGTCCAGGGACCCCAAAGGCAAATACTCATGGACTAGAAGTCTCTCATCTCCTTCAGTACAATATCCTACAAGATTGATCAGACTAGGATGATTAAGGAGGCTTGACATCAGCACCTCAGCAAGAAATTCTCTATGTCCTCGAGATCCATTCCCGTCCAAGTGCTCGATAGCTACCGCCTACAATCACACAAACAGTATACTTATGAAAAATATGGTAGCAAGAACAACGTAGTGTTTGTTGTACTTGTCACCTTCGCAATTTATTACGTATGACCGGGTAGACAACTCAATTGTCCATCCGAGCCCACCACCAGCCGCAAATTATATAGAAGGTGCTCCGATTCAACATTAATTATAATCAGCACTAATAGTAGGAATGAGTGAGTGGTGGAGTGGCAAGGGTGTTTTACTCGAATTAGTAAGGTCATGGGTTCAATTCGTGGTAAAAGCAAAGCCTATTTTTTTTTAATTATTATTCTTTTCGTCCTAAAAGTCTTTTCAGCGCCTTTAAAAAAAAAACGAAATTTTTTTTAATTCTTCCATTGAAATATTAAGGCATACACTTGTATTTACATTAGGGATCTACATTCACTATTTTTGTATAAAAATCCTAATTTTAAGATAAATATTAATTGATAATTTGTATATTTATTATCCGTATTTTTACTCAACAGAAGCATATAGATTTATTATAAAAATAAACAAAAATAAGAAAAGAATTCACTACAAATTTTTATATGTATGGATACAGCATTAGTGAGCAATACTGCATATGTTAGTGAGCTATATAATATATTTAATGAGCAATACAGTGTTAATAAGAAATATTTATATTATCTTTTATTATGACATAAGCACATTCATATTATATATATTTAGTCAATATAATACAAATATAATCCAACTCACTAAAAGTATATCATAGCTCACTAAATATAAGTCGTAGCTCATTAAAAGACGAATATATCATACCTTAGAATATGAACAAAAAAGTATATGTGCTAACTAAAATTGTGTACTATATTGTTTGTTCACTCATTTTTTATTATGAATGATTGGTATTCCACACTAAATCATATTGGTCAAAAAATACATTTTATAGCTCACCAAATATCTATTATAGCTCACTAAATAAACAGCATAGCTCACTAAAAAGAATAGTATAGATAACCAGCAAATAATATTGTCAAGTTCTTGAGTTATGTTACAGCTCAATCATTTTTTACTATGACATAAGGGTGTTTGTATTATATTTTGTGAGTATAATAGAAATGTAGTGAATTAATTAAATATAATCCAACTCACTAAATATATGTCATAGTTCACTAAATATATGCCATAACTCACTAAATATATGTCATAACTCACTAAAAAAATATAGACAACTAGAATATAGTTTAGTGAGTTTCAGATGTACAATAACATTTTTTTTAGTATTATAGCATATTTTAATAAGTTATATAGTATTTTTACTAAGTGAAACCTATGGTACATAAGATGCATTGGTTTGATCTATCCACTCACTAAAAGTATGTATTAGCTCACTAAAACTATGTCTCAACTCACTAAGTATTGTAGTGAGCTATACATTTTTAGTGCGCTGAAATGAATTGTACAATTGCTTCTGTAGTATTGTAGTGAGTTATACATTTTTAGTAAGCTGAAATTCGATTGGCCAATTACTTCTGCACAACCGGATGTATGATATAACAACTTAGTAAATAAATATTATAACTCACTAAAAATATATAGACAACTAGAATATAGTTTAGTGAGTTTCAGATTCACAATAACATTTTTTTAGTACAATAGCACATTTAATAAGTTATATAGTATTTTTACCAAATGAAACTTGGGTACATAAGATAAATTAGTTTCGGCATGTCTGCTCACTAAAAGTACGTATTAGCTCACTAAAGCTATGTCTCAACTCACTAAAATATTTTAGTAAGTTATATATTATTTTTAGTGAGCGAAACTGGATGCACAGCAGTACATTTTAGTGAGTTATAGGGTATTTTTAGTGAGCCAAAATACAACACTTTTCTTTGTTTTTTGTACGTGGCGCGCCAGATGGACAATTTGTGGGTCCGGTTGTACAATTGCATTTGTACAACCGGGTGGACCATATACCAACTGCGTCTCCATCTCCAATTTTCTTACATTCTTAACCCCCCCCCCCCAAAGAAGAAGAAAGGGGCCATTTTTGGAAAAGACATTTGTGTGACCCTTGGAATCAACATTTTTGATTGTAGTGGTGAAGTTGCGTACATCTAGAACCTCCCATGTCCTGTTCGAGTGGGATCAAATTAGGCCTTCTTGTTGCTGTATGATAGGATCAACAACATTAAATTATCAAAAGTTAACAGAAAGGGAAGAGAAGAGGGAGCTTAAGAGTACAGGTTATGAATATGTTGCAAATTTAAGTTCATACTGATACCTGTCCTGTTCCTTGAAGGTTGCCCTTGTAAACTTTGCCATAGCTGCCCACTCCTATCATACAGTCTGGACTGAAATTCTTAGTTGCATCTGCTAACTCTTGGAAAGTGCAAGTTATTGCTCCAATATGAGGTTGTTCTGGTTCCTGAGTGTCTGAGTGAGCAAAAAATAAAATATCAGAGTAATTCAACAGAGAAAAGTGAATACAGACTTAAACATTTAGACTAAGGCTGAGAAGTCTTGCGACAAATGTGTGATAAATAAGTACAAAAAACAAACAATGGCAGCATAGGAGACTTTCTATAAATAAAGAAAACACATTCTAAATTTTTAAGGACCCTCAAACATCTTATCCACTGTCTGTACAAATTGGTAGAGTCGCTATTGGACAACTTTTGTCCAACTTAGGTTCATAGCAAAGCATATCGCACTAAATTGTCTTCTATTTCTCTTATTAGAACCAGCCAACAATCAATACCTTTCAAATCTAAGATCAGACAGAACTAGCCTCCCTAAATCCGTAGGGTTGCTGCCATGACTCCCTTCGCAATCTATCCCACCCATGACTCTGTCATATCATTCTGGTTAGTTAAGGTGCCCAGAAAGCAAGTCATTTCTTACATCCAGACAATACAACAGAGAGATCCAGCTGACACATCAAGTGTTTCTTGGACAAATTGCAAGTGATGCATGAAAACTTTGTGCTATGATCATGTGAGTCACTGTGCCAGGAGAGGCTCTACTTTTCCATAATAATTTTGGCAAAAGTATTGAAGAAAAGACCAACAAATTGTTTGCAATAAGAATCAAGGCAACCCTGACAGCTAGATGATAAAAACAGGAGCAAGTCATAACATATCGGAAGGCTCAATTGAAACAAATATGATTAGCTATTGAGTGGACAACCCAATTGTTCAAAACAGAGATTTTCAGCAAACTCATATAAGAACAGTATGAACAACTTTGGAAAGCAATTCTTCAACAACTTCCTAACCAAAAATGCTAAATTTCAGCCATATGCTTCAATAATCCAACACTCAATCCCCCCCTGCCCCGGGGCCCCCCCCCCCCCCAAAAAAAATTGCACTCACGAGGCTGTGATTCTCTTCTGGGCAGTGAAGCTGGTGCAGATTGTGGCAGCTTCACCTGGCTGTTATTCTGCTTCAATGCTTTACTCACTTGGGATGAACTTGAACCACAGGGAAAGCAACCCATCTCTCTGTCCCAACAAAAAAAAAAGGAAATTACAAAAACCCAAAAAAATCAGTCAACAAACCGACCTTTTAATTTGGATTAGCCAAGAAATGATACCAAATCCTTTTATCGAACAGTTGGTGTGCATAAACTAGCCGATGCCAATCAAGAGCTACGAACATGAAAAAAAACTTGACTTCAATATATACATACTCTAATTAACTGCCAAAAAAGCAAAAAAAATTCATACCAACTTAAGGAATACTGCGAAGCAAAGAAAATTGGAGAGTTGATTCAAATTTCAAAGTCGAACGAAGAACGAAGACCAACTTAATTTGGGTCAACCCAGAAAGCCTTTTTCTTTCCCCTTTTATGGCAGAGTATAATACTCTTAGCCTTTGACGGGTTCGTGGGAATGAAGGGTTTGATAGGATGGATGCACAAAAGTCAGCCATACGAGAGAGAATTGGCGCCAATAATAACTGCTTGTTCAATTTTCAGTGAACTGATATAGATAGAACAGAGGATAGAAAATCTATATAACTGCATCACTAGTGCATGCGAGCACTTATATTATAGTCTCCGGTTTAGACCTGAGACCTGCCATATAAGAAAATAGGTCAGATAATGATGTGTATGTGATAGAAAATGGGTACACATTATATGCAAAAGTTAAGACCTCACGCAGTAATTGTTGTAACCATAATAACTGAATCAAATTAACAAAGATTTGAGGGGAAAATTGAAATAATGATGTGAAATTAAGCTTCCTAAATGTTCAACACCATTGACATTAATATTCTACACAATCAACATGAATGTTCAACATCATATTTTTGAATGTTTAACTTGGGTTTATAGACTCGGATGCATTATATAAATGGTAAGGGCATAATAAGTGGTACTGTTCCATCCAAAGGACTTCTAAAATTGACATGAAATTGTATTACATAAATGCTTTAAAAACAAAAAAGGTTCTATGCATCATCTTTAGAAACTTACTTTTATTCCTTTAATAAATGCATAATGGACTAAGAGGTGGCCTGCCAAATATACTTTGTTTTTTAAAATAAACTCTGATCCTATAGATCACGTTTTAACCCGTCATAATCATATTATTTAGCTTACGTCAGTACTCTTTGAAGAATTTCATAAAAGTCACGTATTTAAACAAGTCGATATAAACAGTAGGTGTCATGACGTTCGTATATTGTCTTATACACTTGTTATCTTCTTTTCAGAAAAATCACAAGTGTTTCTCTATATCTCTAAAGATCACATTGGATAAGCAATAGCTATTGATATCACACCATTAATACAGAAAACCCACTAAAATCTCACGTACCCCCAAGCCCAAAAGTAATATATATGAACAAGAAGCCAAGAACAACCCACAAGTATTGCTTTGCCGCATAAAATCAACTACCCACAATTTTCAGAATGAAGCATCTTGGTTCCTTTTTGCATTTGTTCCTCTTCATTGCAATTATCTCCTGCAATTTAGGGACCAACCCATCAGTCCACGCCTTCCATTTCTTCAGTCCTGTAAGATGCCATGTTATTATTATGAACCAATTGTCAAAGAACATGCTTAACCTACATTGTAAAGCTTGGCTTGAGGATTTGGGACCTCATGATTTGCTTGTCAAAACCAATTTTTCTTGGAGTTTTAAGACTGAGATTTTAAGTACTGTCCATTATGATTGTGATGCTCAATGGAAAAATGGGCACCTCCATTTTGATGCATTTTGGGACACTAAAATGTTCCTTGATAATGAGTGTGGTGGGAGACATTGCATATGGAAGGCAATGGATGATGGCCTTTACTTGTACTACATTCCCAAAAAGGAATTTGTGTTTAAGTCTTCGTGGATTGGATGGTCGAAGGAAACACATCATATTGTGTAAAAGGTATTAGGTTGTTGAATTGGCGTAGATCTTGTCTAGACATAAACTGTTTACCTCTTAACAACAATCATGTTTATTTCTAATAAAACTAATGTGTTTTAGAAAAATAAATTTTGGCATTTACAAAATATTAGAAAGTCAATGCCATGAGTATGCAACTTCATGACTTTGGACTCAATTATCAACTTCCAAGCACATTACGTACATTACAACATTCATATTAAATTTGTCGCCTTGATCAAAATTCGAACGTCTATTTTAGTACATCCTCAAATGAAGCATACTGATTTGAGTTATAGTCTCTCCACTCTCCTATTATGGTGTTTGAGCTTGAGAGACAACGTTGCTCTAACTTAGGCTAGAAATTAGATTGGATTATTTTATATGTGTTTGATATAACGATCAATTTATAGTAGAAGCCATGTTGTTCGGCAAACCTCCCCCCCCCCCCCTCCCCCCCAAAACCCCCCAAAAAAAAGCCGCAGAATGAGACACTCGAGCCAATACAAAACATTCAGCTAGACGCGTACGCCCAAACACAAACCCAGAAGCGAAAGCGTGGTGTGTGGCCCAACAACGAACATACCAACAAAAGAATACATAATTCTTCCCAAAAGCAAAATCGTGCGTGCCCTGCAACGAAATTGAAACAAATAATGTAATGTTTGGTTGGACAAAAATAATTTTTTTGAAAAATCATTTTCTACGAAAAATGAATTTTCATGTACCATTCTTTGGGTGCATGATAAATTAGTTTTCATGGGAAAAAAATATCAATTGAGTTGTTTAAGCGGCAAAATATATCGACTGAATTGTCATATGTCGGCTAAATGAACGAATATTAAGCTCAAAATCTAGATTTGGAATAGTTAGGTTTTGGTAGAAGTTGTCAATAATTATTTTAGCAGCAAAAATTATCGATTGAATTGTTTAGATGGCGAAAAACATCGACTGAATTTTGGTGGTGGAGATAAATATTAACCAAATGAAGGAATGTTGAGTTGAAAATCAAGGTTTGAACTTATTTTAATAGTTCCCATTAATATTCAATTTTCGATCCAAAGGTTGAAATTGTTTTAGTGGTGAAAATAACAATTGAATTGTTTAATCGGTGAAAAATATCCACTTAATTATCATGGTGGAGATAAATATTCGATCAAATGAAGGAATGTTTAGCTCAAAATTTAGATTTGAGCTTACTGTAATCTTTCCCTTCAAATAGTTAAATTTCGATCCAAATCATTGAAATCGAATTTGACTCCTAAATTTCACCGATCTCATTGTTAAAGAGAGAAGGAGTAAATTCATTTTCCTTTCTTCTCAAATGGAAATATTTTTTCCTATATTGGGAGGAAAATGATTTCCTTTAAAAAATAGTTTTTCCTCCTAAATTGTGTTAAATAATGGAAAATTGGAAAATTTGTTTTTGAGAAAATTATTTTCTTCCCCACCCAAACACGACCTACATATTTACTTTGTGTGCAGATTCTCAATAGATGAGATATAGACCTTGGCAGCTACAAGTCTTTGAGATGGCATTTCACTTTTTTTTACAACATTTGCTTAGTTTTTTTTTTTTAATATTCTATTTGTCAGAATTTGGTTTTTAATCAAATTTTGTCCATTGAAAATTGTTTCTAATCAATCATCTACTGCTCATCAAAAACTAACCTATTATCCACTAAAATGTGCTCTATTATTAACCAAAAACTAGCATGTTAGTTTCACCAAAAAAATATCAATCAAACACTATTTAATTATTATGTTCTATTGATTACCAAAAATCAACCTATTTTTCACTAAAAAGTTCCTTATTAATTAAAAAAATAATTTACTGTTCACTAAAAATTAGCCTATTCTTTACTAAACAATTTATCGACTAAAAACCGTTTTTGATCTACTCTTCATTAAAGACTAACATGTTGTTCACTAAAAATATTTTATTGTATAACAAAAATTAACTTATTATTCACTAAAATATGTATCCACCAGACACTGCTTATGATATATTGTTCACTCAAAAATATCCTATTGTTACTAAAACTACCTATTCTTTACTGAAAATTAGCATATTGTTCACTAAAAAATCTATCCCTCCAAAAATAATTTATTGTTTACTAAAAACTAATCTATTCACTAAAAAATAATATGTTGACAAGCATTCTCAATCTCAATTTCAATCTCAATAAAATATTTAAAAATATTGCTTGAAGTAAAAAAAATAAAATAAAATAAAGGAAATATGTTCAACCCCCGAAAAAAAAGGAAAAACAATAAAAT
>JACYFF010019584.1:118011904-118026988 GCA_017589665.1 Selenicereus undatus | reverse complement strand
GCACTAACGAACAACCTGTTGTAGCTGCTGTTGCTGTAACTGGTCTTGCTGCTGTGAAGAAGATTGTTGTGTCTGTCCGATCTTCATCTATAAAACAAGCGACAAAGGAACAACATAAGTCAAGGACATAATGCCACAACCACATACTAAAAAAAAGAGCAGCACAAGTCAATCATTAATGGAAAATATGGTATTCGTATTCCTTTTTTATGATAGAGATGACAACAGCATAAACAAGCTGATGATGCACCACGAAATTGGGAGAAGTGTGTCAAGATGATAGCAGGGGAAAGTAATTATCCATTTAGCTGGTAAGCTGTGAAATCCCCCCCCCCCCGGCTGAGCACCCAGACCCAGAACCACTCACCCACAAAGTGAGAAAATTTTCCAACTTATGTGCACGAAACACAGAATTTCATAAGCCACCAGTCACAGCATCTCTCATTCGCAAACAGAGACACAAGATCCCATTATGCATAACGTTTTTTTCCAACACACATCGTGAATATCAACCTTGGTGGATGGTGGTGCTACAACTGAAAAAGAAAGAGAAAAACCTGTGGTGAACTTGATTGCATAGGAGAGCACACATCATTTCTTGCAGATTGAGCTTCTTTAGCATTCAAACTGCCCCTAGGTAATCCACCAAACCTCCGAGGATCATTGTCTCCATAACTTGGTGAACTTCCGAGGCTATTTTGGGCCTGAGCTTGTGACAAGACTTGTTGCTGTTGTGCCGCCAACAGGATTTGATTTTGATTTAGAGCTGCTGGCTTTTGGCTTTGCATCCTCAATTGATCAAATCCCTGCGTAAAATTCAGTGTATTTGAGAAAAAAAATTCAACATATACCAATAACTGTGACAAGTATGGGTGACTTACAGTTAAGGGCCAACCCTTCAAAGGAAGACCATTGATGCCTGGATTCATACCTGAGGATTATAAACAGTCACCAGTGTAAGAAAAAAGCCTAGTCATAAGTCCAACTAAAAAGCCCATCAAAAGTTATTTCCAAATAGAAGCAACAACAGTCTCAGAAGGCACTTTACAGCTAAGATGAAGCCCAAGCAACCCCAGCAATAAAATATCTTGTCATATCATAAGGGCATTAAGTGTGTAAAAATACTTCCTAAGACACTGAAGGCTTTCAATAGCATCCCAACAAGAAGAACAAACTATAACTTGAACCAGTGTAACCAAAAGCCTAAATACAAGTGTTTATCAAATTCTGTATTGTACGTGACGCATACATGGAACTGTCGATCAACTACTTCCTCCATTCACTCAATCTTTTCCAGCTTTCTCTGGCTGTAACTATGTAATTTTTAGAACTCTAATGTGCGTAAGGAGAGAAATTAAGAAAATATACAAGTCAGGAGGGGATACCAACATTTGTGATACAGGACTTCCAAAAGAATATCAAGGTAAACTTTCATCTTTGGAAAGTGGCTAAATGGAGACAGATGATTGGTGGCAAGGATTCAAAATGCGGTTTCGGTCACGATTTCGATTTCGGTCGCGGCAAGGCTAAATCGCTCTAATACGGCAATCGCCATATCGCGGTTATCGCGGCATGAAAACGCGGTTCGCCCAACTCCAAAACCTTTCCAATGAGGCCGTTTCGTCGCAGTTCGGCCACATTTTGAATCCTTGGTGGTATGGCTGTGGTGATGGTAGAGGGAGGCAAAAGTGGTTGCCAAGGATAAAAGAAAAGGGGTTGATGGTAGCGAACCAATTATATTCATGTTAAGGGAGATATGAAGATGTTTAATTGGTTGCAAAGTGAAGAAAATCGACAAGAATGTTACCTGAGTTGGATAAATGACGGACGAAGAAAAAATACCAATTTTCTACCAAATATTCTTAAGATTAGGGACAATATGGGGTGATGTTAGAGCAAAATTCCCAATGTTGAGGTTACAATCTCAACTCTCATGTAGAACAACCATTTTTTTTTATAAGCAAAAGGTAATATATTAATAATAAAATATTAAAAGCCTAGCTGCACAGTGAGCATCATACAAAAGGCTATATACATCCTAAATATAAACTATCCACACAATTAGCCAAATCAATAGGGGAAGAGCTAAGCTTCCCATTCTTCCAAAAGTAGAGAGTCTTTATGAAATTCTCTTTCAAACTCTGAAGAGGAGTTTCTGCGCTTTCAAAAACTCTTCTGTTTCTCTCTCTCTAAATACATCAAAAGATGACATGAGGTAGGACCATGGTTTCCTCCTCCTCCTTCTTCTTCTTCTTAACTTTCCTACCAAAGAAACCCCCTCAAGCCAAAAGATGTCTCCTAATGGAATCGGGAGCAACTCAAGAAATGTCCAAGCAACTGAGAGCTAGATTCCAAAGTACTCTCGCAAATAGACAATGGAGCAATAAGTGATCCGTAGATTCAGCGTCCCTTTTACACATGAAGCATCTATTCACCAAAAATTTCCCCCTTTTTTGTAGGTTGTCACATGTTAGTATGTTCCCGTGTGTAACTTCCCACACAAAGAAAGAAACCTTAATAGGGGCTAAAGACTTCCAAATGAGCTTGCAAGGGAAACCTTTTTCAGAATGAACCTCCCGAGGTAAATACTTCCCATCAAGAAGCTTCAAATAAAAAGATCTAACAGTGAGGCACTCCTGAGTGTTTAGATCCCACCTCACTCCATCAATTGATGATTCTCCAAGTTTGGCCTCGCTAAGCTTATTAAAGAAGCTTACCAGGGAATCATCATCAACGAATCCATCTCGAACAAAAACAGGTGCCCAAATATTGTTACCAGAAACCTGCTGTCGATAGATAATCAACAACAGAGGCATTTCTATCCACTGCCAAAACATAAAGGCTAGGGAATACGTCTTGCAGAGGATTCCCACTGCACCAGCGATCAAGCCAAAAATAGATTATAGAACCATCTCCTACCTGAAAAGAACAGTGTGGAAACAATCTCCCCCAACCTTTGGAGATACATCTCCAAAGGCTATACCCATAAGGGCCCTTCGAAATAAAGGGAAACCATCCGAATCCATCATCCCCGTATTTGATGGTAACTACCTTTCTCCACAGATTGCCCTTTTCATTCATTAACCTCCACAGCCACTTACCAAGAAGGGGTTCATTAAAGAGTCGTAAGTCTCTTATACCTAACCCTCCTAAATACAGTGGTTGTTTCACAATGTTCCATCTCACAAGATGAATCTTGAAGTCACTTCCAAACGAACCCCAAAGGAAATTTCTTTGGATTGCTTCTAATTTGTTGGCCACTGAAGAAGGTAAGGGAAAGAGCGAGAGGAAGTAAGTCGAGATACTTGAGATAACACTTTTGATGAGAGTTAGTCTCCCCTCTTTTGAAAGATACATAGACTTACATTCTGAAAGTCTTTTCTCAAATCTCTCGACTATTGGGTCCCAAATGGCTTTCTCTTTTAAATTTAGCACCGAGAGGGAGACCTAGGTAAGTAGTGGGAAATGCATCAACATTGCAACCTAAAACACCTACAAGTAGTTGAATATTGTCCACATGTCCAATAGGCATGATAGAGCTCTCTGCCAAATTAACCCTGACACCTGAAACCAAGTAAGTACACCACGAAGGTTGACCATCTGCTCGCAATCATTTTCACAAAAAACTATAGTGTCATCCGCAAAAAAAAAATGAGAGACTCATAGTTGTCGTACCCGAGCGACCCACTTTAAACCCAGATATAAGCCTTGCACTAGATGTCGCATCAATGATCCTTGTAAATACCTCCATGACCAGTAGAAACAGAAGGGGGAATAAAGGGTCTCCCTGCACTCATGTAGAACAACCATTAGTTTAGTAGAGCACGTTTCTCCCCAACCTCAGGCCATAGATCCAAGCTTGGACCCAGTCTAGGGCTAGTCTGTGAAGGCCCTTCCTACACCCTTGCTATGAAATGTAAAGCAAAAATAAACAAAAAAAATAAAACCGACCTACATGGTTGGAGTTCTGAATCCATATCATTCCATGACCTTATGAGAT
The DNA here is from genome assembly GCA_017589665.1 of Selenicereus undatus. NCBI lineage: Eukaryota > Viridiplantae > Streptophyta > Magnoliopsida > Caryophyllales > Cactaceae > Selenicereus > Selenicereus undatus. Next base: position 118,022,988 of record JACYFF010019584.1, on the reverse strand, counting down.
CAATCTCATTCCAGACCATATACCATAGAGAGTTATCGTTGCACGGACACCTTTCTTTTGTCTGTTGGTTACTGTTACGGAAGGGGGCAATCAAAATGCAAAGTACTACGATTTGCTCCAACGTATACCATAAAAAGCACATTTTTGCACCCTACTTCATTATACTTGCAGTCACGCCAAGAGCAATGCATCACATGCACAGGATATATTAATGCAATCAAATCTAGTTAGAACCAGCAGGAACTTCACATGCTCCCATCTAAGTGATTCGGGAACTCTTTTCATTTTATCTTAGTGATTTAAGGTGATCCATCATATAGCAAACATGGATTGTGACCATTGACCACTTGATGCAGGATAAGAGTGAACAATGGGTAAGAAGATTTAGGAAATTAGAATATTTTGATATTGAAAATCTTTTGCAATTTTGTATTATTTTCGTAGGCTATTTTTAAGCATATTTTAAGATAGCCAAAATAAGGATATTTAGTGATATTTTATTAAGATTTAGTTTCCTAGTCTATTAGAATAATATTAGCTAATATATTTTTAATCATTTTCTAGTTTATATCTTATTATTTAGACTTTCTAATACTAGTTAGCCTCTTGGCTATATAAAACCCTTTACGTAATTGAAGAAAGCAGATTATGAATAAGAATTGATATTAAATTTAAGTGAAAGTTCTTGTGTGAATTTTCTCGGTGGGAATTGCTCTTAGAGCGTCCTACATCAATTTGGTATCAGTTCCCTAGTGTTGGACCTCAAATCAGTCCCCCCCCTCACCCCGAAAGGGGGGAAAAGCAGCAAGGAAAAAAAAAAGCACAACCATAGCCTGCCAAGCCCGCAACCACCACCACTCCGCCACCTCTTGGGTTAGCCGAGCACCACTTGCTATCACCCATCAACCATCCCTCCCAGTCAACCGCCACCCATACCACCACCAACCATCACCGGCAACCACCCGTTGGAAACCTGCAACCCTATTTCCCTAGCCCTAGTTTCTCAAATCGTCCCCTACCCATCATAATCCGACCGAATTGGTCTTAATCCTTGATTACCCATTGAATTTCGTTGAAAACCCCCAAAACAACTGAGGTAAATCGCATCAAACCTTGCTTCAATTGACTGGCCATCACAACGTAAACCCTAAGTCGCGAACTTGTACTCGCAAATTGAAGGTTTCTGGGCTTGTGGAAATTGACAGAGAGGGCTCAATCCATCTTGGTCGTGCCGTCCCATCACGGCCAACCCATCCTCTCGCCGGAAAATGCTTTCGCAAGCCGTCTCCTAGTCGTGGGTTCTGAGTTCTTCTTCTTGCTGCTACTGTTCGACCCTTGTTTCTATTCCAATGCTACTGTTCGCTCCTCTTAGTGTTGTTGTTCGCTATTGTTGCTATTAGGAGCCCTTTATTGCTATTGTTGGAACCATGATTCGGTGTGAAAAACATCACCTGGCCTTGTTTGTGATAATTCATGATAAAGTACTTTCAGTTACGACAAATGTTCTGTACGAAATTTTCTCTCCTTATGGAGATGTAGAAAATATTGCCAAATTTCAAACAAGGGGTGAATTTCTACTCTCACAAAGATGTTGTTCATGCTTTTTGCAAACTTCAAGGTCCTCAGATTTATGATGGCTGTTGTGAATTAAATCTTTACTTTGCTAGTGAGGTCATTTGTGGTTGTAAACCCTATATTCCTCAGTATATATGGGATCGTGAACTTCCTAGAGCTCCTTTGATTCCTTCGAAGAATCATTGAAGATTGTTGGGTTTCATCTCCAAGATATTCCAAGAAAGAACTGAATTCTTATTTACATGAGACAGATTCAACCTATTATGATGCATATGATAGGGGATTTATCATCGAGGACAAGAAAGAGGAGACTCTAAAAGATGAGAATATGAAAGTAGATGTCCAAGTCATAGAATATCGTCAACTTTTAGAAATCAAGTCAAATGATGTTAACACAAGCCCCCTTGATTCTATGAATCAAGAAGTGCAATTTGGGGATTGTCAGTCATATGCAAATGAAGTACACAAAGAGGGAATGTTCATTCTAGATAGAAATGTGAATGCTTTTACTGGGGCACCTAATGAAGAGGGGCACCTTATGAAGAGGATGTCCAGCCACTAATACAAATGGATGAAGAGTCAAAGATAATAGCAAACAACTCGTCCATTATCCCCCATGAATATTCATTGGATATTCAAAAATCTAACATCTAAAGAAAATTCGAGATGGGCCAAGCAGTCAGTATACATGATCATGCTGAATTTATAATCCTTGCTCATGTTTTCATGGACAATACTCTACATCCGATGTCAAGACTTCAAAGTGAACATGTAGATATATTTATCCCTACTAAACTTCTAGTTGGTGAGAACCTCATCCGCTGATTGCATTGCCACTTTTCTTGGAGAAGTTGAAAGCCTAAAGTTTTTCCATTTGCAGAGTGAAGCGCAATTATTTCTATGCTTGGATTCCTTCTTTTTACCTTTTTACAAAACTCAAGGGCGAGTTTTTTCCAGCCTGGAGAGAATGATGCAAGATAAGCGTAAATAATGGGTAAGAAGATTTAGGAAATTAGAATATTTTGATATTGGAAATCTTTTGTAATTTTTTATTATTTTTGTAGGTTATTTTTAACCATAATTTAAGATAGCCGAAATAAGGATGTTTAATGATATTTTATTAAGATTTAGTTTCCTAGTTTATTAAGATAATATTAGATTATATATTTTTATCCTTTCCTAGTTTATATCTTATTATTTAGATTTCCTAATACTAGTTAGCCTTTATGTAATTGAAAAAGGCAAATTATGAATAAGAATTGATACTGAATTTAAGTGAAAGTTCTTGTGTAAATTTTCTCGACGTGGGAATTACTGTTAAAGCGTCCTACATCAATTATCCCCCTTTGTAGGAATTGCTCTTAGAGCGTCCTGTATCACCACTCTACCAATGGTCACAATTAAAAATATAGAAAAGACTAATTTAATTCAAAAATAAAGTCAAAATAAAAGTTTTGAAAGATTCTGGTTGGCTTACCAGCACTTCCTAATCCAGATTTTGATTGCAAAATAGCCTGACCATAAATTGATGAGGGATCCATGGGCAAAGATTTCTGAGCAGCAGCCATATTCACCTCACTCTTGATCTCCTAGATATTCCAAATTATTTTATAGATCAAATTGCAATATTACAGAATGAGGATTCCCACCTATAGAATCAAAGTAGAGGAAAAAATTAATAGAAATAAGAAGAATCAAACTAAATTTCCGCCTACTTACAGTAGCCATATGAGGCCGTGCCTGAATTTGCGGCAAAGCAGTTGACATGTTCCCAGAATTGCCTTGGACTAACTGGCTGAATCGACAAAAAATAACAAGGAATATGATAATCAATTCAAGCTAGGCAAAAGTAGGTTGCTAAATCACTATCATGTTAGTCAAAGAAACTTACCCTTGCTGATTGCTTGTTGATTTGAGAAGGGCCATCCTGTTATCCATAATACCTGGAGAAGCATCTGATTCAATTGAATGAGCGTGTTCACGCAATCTCCATCAATTTCAATGATTAAGATGCTAGCTTAACCTATCGATCATTCAGATCACACACCATTTACAGGACCACCAAGGGGGGGATGGTTAGGACCACCTCGTTGCATCTGATTTCGCTGCATGAGTTGTAGCTGCTGCATTTGCAGCTGCTGCTGCTGCTGCTGCTGTTGCTGTTGTTGTTGCTGCTGTTCTCTTGCCTTCATTTGCTGTGTCTGATTTTCATTTGGGAAAGAAGATGCAATTGTAAGTCCAAATTTTCGATCAATATATGTCCATCCTAGTAAGAAAGATTGATTCCCATTACAGACTCACTAGTCGCAAGCATAAGCAAGAACTGGTGAATAAAGATTGTGTGATCTTAGAAGAACAAGAGCATAAATAATGTAAACCAGAAAAATAGAAGGCACCTCAATATATGCTGCAGCAGGCTCAGAGTGTTTTTCATTCGTCCGGGCAATAAAAATGTCCCAGAAGACAGACCACCATTCAAAAAGAAACCCTCCAGGAGCATCAATTGCTGCAAGTTCCAAAATCCAACTTACACGATGATGGCACTTTTCTGATTACTGGATAAAACTTGCAAGGAAAAGAAAGTGTCTTACCCACTGGATCAGTGGCCACCTTCCCTTCAGCCATAAATGCCTTGGCAGAATTATGCAGTTTTCTTTTCAGCAAATAATCATGGATGTACACATCCAGCCTACAAAGAAAAGCAAGTCAGAGAGTTGGAAACTTGGAATTAAACATCTTACGTCTCAAATGTTGCCGTTAACAAAACCTCATTAGTAAAGGCTTGGAAGTTCTCATTTGATTCACTCATTTCAATGTTAGCATATTCTATTCAATGCATAGTTTGCCATTCAACCATGCCAAATAAATAAACAGCAAAATAAATGCCAAGTAAAACCAAACTCCTCTCAAATCTACAAACCCAGCCCAAGAACCTAATCTATTGCAAGGACTGTCATTTTTAAGAGAAAGCTTTAGACAAATGTTATCCAAAACACAACTAACCAGGTTATCAAATAGCTTGACACATTATCAGCAATCATACATTGAGTAACCAGGTCATCAAATAGCATCCTTTCAAATCCACGTATGATGTAGCAGACTATGATGGGATTCACACTTTTAACATGTCATACTATTTAGTGGTGAAACAAGATTGTTCAAAAGCTAGTGTTTAATTACATACCATGTATAGCTTTATCCATAGTGTCATCATCTAAACCCTTCTACACTGTCCGACAAAGTCTGATTCCCATAACTTGCTCAAGTTAGATGAATGTATAAATATCATCAAATTCAGCTCAAAACCTGAATGATATTCACTAAGAGTGACTGCTTTCAGGCAAACAGGATATAATTGTTCTTCAATTGTGCACAATAAGGAGATAGACAGACTTGTAGCAAAGTACCCTGAACTTTAACATTTTATTTACTATGTTACTTGCACTCAAGAGTGCCCCAATATAAGTAGTGCTGACCAAGTAACTTTCTGAAAATTTTGCACATTTTGGTCTAAAATGAGATCAGGTCCATACCCACGTTTTAAAGTTTTCAATACCGACACATATACTTGATGTGAATTTTAGTTTCCAAGTAACATACCTTTTGTAAATTTACAGCCAATATAGCTCGTGCATAATTATGCAACGTTAATGTTTTCTCTTTTCATGGGCAAATTTGCATTTGTGATGCATATGGCGAAATCAACAATTACTATGACTAACTCAAAAGCTGACATACTTATGATTGAACTTACACTATAAGAGAGTTTTCAAAATATCCCCGATGTCCCTAAACAAATTGTCATTGTCACTGTTGTTATTTGTCTCAAAAGAGACTGTACTTTTCGTCATTAGTAAGAAAATACTCATAATTTCTTACTTTAATACATTTCGAAATTGCGCAACCAATGTATCACCACCTAGCGAAGTATTCAACTTCATAGGCCGACCAGATAACAACAATTTATCACAGTTCCACAGATTTTCACTCATAGTCCCAAAAGTGGAAGCTTCTTACCTTCTCCTCTTTTGGGGGGGGGGAGGGGAGAGGTGAATAATCACTGAGAAAACAGCATTAAGACCTAAAACTTTGAGCAAAATATAACTAGAATGAAATAAAACCGGATAATCCTATTGCCGGCATCTCTCCGGTTCAATTCATTCCCGGTGGTAACAACAACAACAACTCTCAGTGTGGGCCCAGCTTTCGCTGGGAGTTGTAGTTGTTGCCACTGGGTACTTTAAAAAAAACAATAATAAAAACTGGGGGGACAGATGAATTGATTGATAATCGATACAGATAGAAAATACAACATAGGGCACCATGCAACGCAATAGATCACGCTGCTTACATCTTATCAGCTTCCCAGTTACTCTGCGCCATAATTTCTCCGCCTATTCTCCCCCCTATCTGAAACAACAATTCATCCGATGGTCAGACTCAGAACTAGCAATTCCCAGTCACGATTAAACAAAACAGCAGAAAACAACAATTCCAAAATCAACCAGATTTTTCCAAACTTAATAAAAAATCAATCACCGCATTTCAATCAAACATCCGCAACTCCAAGATCTACGAACAACGGTAAAATTCAACCAAAATCACATCACAAAAACCATAAAACCACAATCTCCTCACTCAAAACTCCACAATCAATCAAAAGAACTCAACTCAATCTCACAAATAACTCAAAACACAACGAATTCAGCCAAAAATCGAAATCAAACTGAATCGAAATCCAAAACGACTCCAACCTGAACCGCTTACTTGAGCAAGCGATCGTGATCAGCGATGAAAGAGACAGTAAGGATAGAGAAATCAGAGGTTCCTTGTTAACCGTTCCAATGGCGATTCTCTCTCTCTCTCTCTATGTGAGCCTGGGGAAGGGAATGCTTTTTGAGTTGCCGATGAGTAAAACGGCATGGAGTTAAAAACTGAGCGGGGTTACTTATACTGGGGGCAAGTGTCGCTGGGTGAAGTTAAAATGTTAAACGTCGTATTTACAGCTGAGCTTCTTCTTCTTCTTTTGTTTTTTTTCCCCCCTCATGAGAGGGAACGGCGTGAGTGAGTGACGACTGGTTCGGGATTTTTCTCAGCCATGATTACTAGGCTCGGAAAACTTTACTGCCTACTGGCTGCTGCTACTACTACTACGACTGGCTGTAGTTTTTCTTTTTCTTCTTTTTTCTTTTTCCTTTTTTCTTTTTTCTCCTTTTTGCTTAATTATTAATACAGTAATTGTTTACATGTGAACATGGTTAGGTTTACGAAGGGTGATGAATTATGAAAAGTCGCTTTTAGGGGAGCATGTGTCCCGCAGCCATGATTGTGTGTGGCCCCGTCAAATTTCAATTAACAAAATTATTGTGGCTAATTAGAACGAGACTAATTTGGGCTTTGATTGCTTTCACATTAGGAAGTTTATCTTTTGATTTGCTCGAAAATTTGTACCAACGTTTCCAAGTGTACAACCTTTTTTTTTTTGACAATATTTGATGGCTCCGTGCGTAATGTACGATAGTACCTTAAAAATTGACTATATTATTTATGATGCAATGTTATGAATCAAATATGAATTTACAGTGTGTTCGGTAACAGTATTTTGGATGTTGTTTGGCATTTTGATTAAGTCAATACACACATAAAGCAATTTTTAGTGTTCGGTAATATAGTGTTTTGACTAACATTTTAAGTAGCGTTTAACGTTTTAGTAGCGTTTCTAAAAAGTTAATAGTATTAACGTTTGACATTCAAAAGTATCGTTTCATATTTTTTGGCCAAAAAACATCATTTGAAAATTTTATCTTTATAAATTATCTATATCCTTTCAGACCTTGTTCGAAAAAATTAACTGTTTAGGTTGCAAATAGCGGTTCAGGTAGCAGATAGCTGTTTAGGTGGCGAATAGCGTTTCTAATTTCGTTGTTAGCATATAGCTGTTTAGCCTAGCGATTGAAACTAATGTGTTCGGTAAATTTTGTTGTTATGCTAACTAATTAATGTAAATTGACATAAAGGGATATAGATAATTTCCAAAGATAAAATTTTTGAAGGGAATTTTTTGGCTAAAAAATGTGAAACACTACTTTTAAATGTCAAACGTTAATACTATTAGCTTTTTAAAAACTCTGCTTAAAATGTTGAACGCTACTTGAAATATTAGTCAAAACACTAGCTTACCGAACACTAAAAATTAACTAATTAGTATATTGACCTAATCAAAACACTAAACATTACCTAAAATGTTGTTGCCGAACACAGCATATGTCAATTTACATTAATCAACAAACCAAACAGTTAAATTTACTTAACATATTTATTTCAACTGCTCATCTAAACAACTATCCACTAACAGCTAAATTAGAAACGCTATCCGCCACCTAAACAGCTATCTGCTACCTGAATCACTATCCGCTACTTGAACTGCTAATTTTGACGAATAGTGTCTTAGCATAATTTTTGGAAAATTCTTTGTGCATATCTTGTTTTTGGGGGGGAGGGGGGTTGTTGTATTAATGCACGTAGGTTGTTGTTAGTTTGTTGATGATTGTACTAGTCGATCATTAATTGCTAGACTCTTAAAAATAAAATTATTGAGATTCTTCGAATTGTGGAGGTTATGTAATAGTTTTGCTATAACTAAGCAATGCCAGCAATTTGTTAGAGGTTTTCTTTTTAATTATGTAAGAAGGTGAAATTATGTATGCTTTGTGACAACAATACACTCGAGCACATAATGTGACCGGTACCTAACATCATTGAAAAACTATAGTCCTCAATACATGGAAGCAACAATGAATACACAACTTAGATAACCAGTGAGCTACAACATTAGCTTTCGTTGTTATGGCATTCGCAGTCCAGTGGCACGCGGGTCACTCCCACACACGCGGGCCACCTGTCTTTTTCACAGCCGGTGCCACGCGGGTAGAGGCACACATGCCTCCCCGCCGAGCCGTGTCTCCCCGCGAGACACTTCTTTGTTTTTTTATTTTATTTTTTTATTTTTTTTGAAGTAATAAATACTTTTTACATGATTAAAAAAACAAATTGTGTGTTATGAAGCAGGTTTATGGTAAATTTTTTGATTAGGTTATTCAAATTGGAGTTTCCTGGGTTGGAGAAGTGATGGAATGCAAGTTCCAAAAATATGAAATTTTTGCTGACGTGGCAAGCCAGAGTTCCAATTAAAACTCTAGCTGGAAATGCCCGTAAAGGTCGTTGCCCATTAGGTACACGTTGATGCACCGCTTTGTGCATATTAACATTGGAAAAATAATTGTCAAAAATGTGTTTTTCAAAAAACAAGGGCGATAGAGTCTTTATTATTTTCCGCGTATAGTCGATCCATCTAACTTCTAGCAAAGTATAATGTCTATCCACGTGCTGATAACATTGGCATATCACTATCTTACAATACATTTATTTCATTCCACTTCCAAAATATTCTCATGTGAAGTCAAATTTGTGACCTTGATTCCCAACTTCACAAAATCCTCTCTACTTTTCACCCCCAATAACTTTCATAGGTGGAGACAGACACAAATGCATGTAGACATAGGATAAGGGAGTGCACAAGTGTGTTACTCACACCTGCACCGCTGTAGTTTTAATACAAATTTTATAACCTCGTAACCCAAAATTGAAACGACAAGTTCATGTCTATTGTGAAGTATCTGGAAATCTAAAAGTACAAGGTTTTTAGTAATAAAAACTTCAAATTCATTGCATGTTTATTTTAAGCAAAGAGGCAGGCTGCTAAATGAAGAATTTAATTTTGTGTGCCACTTGATAATTATTCTAGGCAGTGTCCTTCCCTTTTACCAATTTAAACCACCACCCTGTGAGGTGGCGCCCTATTTTCATCTTTATTAAAATTAATCTTAATAAATCTATCAACAACTCTTCAACAGTAAGAGAATGCATCGTATGTGATTGAACAGGCAAAGCTCATAAGCTAAAGTGGCATATTATTGACAAAACTTCTACCATGGTGTTAGAAGCTAGACCGTTATGGGACATTATATAATTAGCAATGCAAATAGGTCTCAACAAGACAGTTACCGAAGATGACGAAGAGACAACGTTTCAAACATTAGAAAGTGGAATTCCAATTCATTGGCAATTATCTAATATCCTCAAATATATATCCGCAATTGGTTGGCTCAAGACATTTAAATAAATCGTAAACAAGTATTTAGAAAGGCAAATGTGGCATAGATTGACTTATCAAATTTGGGCATTATATTGGTAATCTTCAAATGTATATTTCCTCCAATTCATATGACAATTTTTTCCAATGATGTAGCTCGGTGTACTCCACATGCGATTTGCATACTTGTACACAGCCGGCATTCATTTCTCAAATGCAAATATTCATTTCCTTGTTCTTGTTAAAGCATTTTCCTTGATCTACTCCGATGGGAATTAAACATGGTCCCCCCTCCCCAACGCATTCCAAAAAAAAAGGTTTTTAAACGTCAATAATCCTATTATTAAAAGCATTAGATATAAAGGATTTGACTTTTAAACTTGACATCAAACAAGTCAGGTCTCGAGGGATCACCACCAAGTTAACAATGTTTTGGCGTACGTGTTGATTTGATTACATAATAATTTACTTATCAAACATTCAAGATGTTGCTTGAAAAAATGAATGAAACACATGTTGCCCATGTCTAATAAGTAGTCACAAGTAAGAAGGTAGGCCAAACAATTTAACCGATCCGTATCCATTCACCACCAATGAATCCCAAAGCTACCATTGTGTCTCTCTATTTCGCGCCCTTACTGTCTAATGTCATTGTTCTCTAATGTGATGGCCCAATAGTTAGTCTTGCTTAAATTAATCTCAAATTCGACACCATGTAAATGATTATAATTATTCGAAGTAGTGAGCTGCACAAAAAAAGAAAAAAAATCAGAACTTTCTTAGAGTTGTAAACCGATCAATAAAATTCCGGAATCGTAAAATGAAAGAAACGCAATAAATTATGAGGTATCCGAGCAAGACCGAGAAATTCCCGCACTGTAAAATTTTCTTAATAATTAAGAAAAATTCAGCAGGCAAATGAGATTAAGCCATGTGTTTTGGATAAACATGGCATTAAATTGGGTTGACTAAATGGCTATACTTAAGGTCCTGTTATTTTCGTGGGTAAATTGGGTGGGTAAAAGGTTGAAGTGGGTTTAGGTAGGTTGAAGTTTGTACTTTTTTTTGAGGTGGGTTGAAATAGGTTGAAGTAGGTTGAAGTAGGTTGATGTAGGTTGAAATGGATTGAAGTTGGTATATTTTTTATGTGGTGGGTTGAAGTGGGTTAAAATAATGAGAATGTAATTAATGTGTGATAATTTATGAAATTATCAAAATTTTGCGGAATTTTTGTATATTCTTTTTTTTATTTTTTTATTTTTATTTTTTATTATTTTTTATTATTTTTTTTATTTTTTATTTTTTATTTTTTTGCTTTTTATTTTTTTTTTGTTTTTTATATTTTGTTTTTTATTTT
>JACYFF010019584.1:117974919-118001904 GCA_017589665.1 Selenicereus undatus | reverse complement strand
GGGGGGGGTGTAAAGAAACTTGGATAAAATGGAGGACAAAGGGAGTAAGTCAATTTCTTTTTATAGCCTAGTAAAAGAATATTTGTTAGTAATCGTATAAGCCGCAATCCATACGAGGTTTAGTCGAGTTAGTCAAGTAACTAAGGATGGTTAGTCAATCTCTAAACAAAGTTGAAGTTGGCAAAGACGAGCCAAAGTGAATAAAGAGAATATTGTAATTATTTTTTTCTCGTGGGTCAGCAAAGAGGGAAAGAACCACAAGGTATTTTCCAGTCCAAGCCCGTAACGTAAGCCAATTCTTATTAATTAAGAAATGGGGACTTACTTAAGTAAATGTCCCTAAACATAGGACTGGAACCAACTCGTACAAAAGAGCAGAAAAGAGGATTTTAATTCTGTTCTAGGTACGTTATTGTTTGCACCATTCAAATACGTTTAAATTTACATTTATAAATGTTAGCAAAATTTTATTCGGCCATTGAAACCCTTATGACCATCTCGGTGTTCACTGCTTAATAAGCTATGTTCAGTGTTCATAACTGTCTACTAGCTATTCATTATGGGACAGTCCCGTTAAACGGGAATTTCATAGTTCACTGCAATTGCCATGACTACTATTCATAAACATGGAGTCCTAATCCAGGCTGAATATATTATCATTAGTTGTTTATTTAGTATGATTTTTTTTTTCAAAGAGCATTTGCAACATTGTTTTAACATTGTGCGCACGCTCGCTGACTCCTACAAAAGTCAATTTAACTATACAAGGGTAACATATTGAACAATTGCTCATTTTCCATGGTTTTGTGGTTTTAAACTGTTTAGGAAAGGAGAAACAAGCGGATAACAGGCAGAAATCCAAGGAAGTTAAGGGCCCAAGAGGCGTGCTCCCGGGCAGCTAATGTTAATTCTCATCTATGTTTAAATCTTTTGCGAATGTAGTTTTGTCTGCAAGTTGCTAATGAATGCTACGCAAAATGTAAATTCATTTTGGACTGAGTTTTTTCACACGACCTAGTTTGTAAAATTTTGGTGATGGGTCAAACTCGAGTCATTTGTGTAATATATCTTGCGGCTACCCTCCAGTCGCTTTTGGGTTCTCACTTACAGCCTTGTCCAAAAAGGACAACAGTAACGCCCTAGCTGCATAATGTTTTCCGCTACCATTAATATTCATTAAAGTAGGTAATTAAGAGTTAATTAGGTTGAGGTGTTACATCTAATCACAAACTGATGACCATTTGACAAGTTTTTAAACAGGATTTTGTCCACTTTTACCAAGTTGTTGTGAGTTTTAACATTATTAGAGGTTATGGTGAAATTTGGTCACCTCTTAACCGATTAATCCCTTTTTATAAAAACATCTGTCTCATTATTTGTCCTATACGAGTCCGTCTTACACAAGACTGTAATGCCCAACCCCTCTTGGGTCGCGAACAATTACCAGGAATGACTTTAAGGATCGTTGATTGTCCCTACAAATCACTACAAACTTTTGTGGCGTGTTTCGTCATTGCTCACACGCTGTCTGAAAAACTTCCTAGCAGGTCATATATCCTAAAATTACTCCCCAGCAAGCATGCTTAACTATGAAATTCTTAAGAGTAAGCTACTCGAAAAGAAATATGCATATTTGGTGATATTAGTAGTCACTTTGATCATTTTAATCCACACTAAGGGTGTTATAATCACCCCCACTTAAAGTGCTCAACGTCCTCTTTGTGCCTCACTAACCTATTGACTTACGAGTTCTTTTGACCGACGGTCTACACCCAGTACCTTTGCACCACTAGATGACCGCTCATGCGCTCTCCATCCACTGACGCAACTCACAATCGCGGGTTGGTTCTGATACTTTCTCTCGGGGTGTTATAAAGACTTACTCACAAAATTCTTAGATGATATTATGGGCCTGTTCTTTTTCTTGGCAGACTAGGGTTGATAAAAGGGTGAAGTTAGTTGAGGTAGTTGAAATGGGTTGAAGTTCATATTTTTTGTTGAAGTGGGTTGAAGTAGATTGAAGTGGATTGAAGTTAGTTGAAGTAGGTTGAAATTGATATTTTTTATTTGAGTATGTTGAAGTTGGTTGAAGTGGATGGAGTGAGTTGAAGTAGATTGAAGTTGGTAAATTGAAAAAGACTAACGAACAAACAGGCCCTATATTACATAAGAATTATTGTGAAACGAATTCCTTCATAATTTAATTTTTTAAGATTTTACGATGACTAATAATATATTTTGAAGTGACTATAAAAACACATGTCTCATAAAATATTATATATAAGATAATTTTATATAAGACTTATTAAGGTATTTTCCCTTATTTAAAATGATCCCATAAAATATTCTATAAAACACTATCGGACTATCTAGATATAATTGATCCGGAATTGTAAATTCACATGGAACTTTCATAACCGGATCCAATTTCAGCCTGTTGGCCCAATTGGGATAGTTTTTTTTTTAATTTTTATTTATGTGAATTGGGATAATTCAGGTACAGGAACGTTCTTTTTTCGCATTAATGCGGTTTTTGGGGGGGGCGCTTTCTTGTGGGGAAAGAGCAACCGTAGAAAACACGTGTCAGGAAGAGAGTGGTTGGTAGATTCTAGAAGGTCACAGAAAAAATTAGAAATCAAATACGCCTCACAGACTCTGCCATGCTGGTCTCGTCCACCAAGTTCCCTCTTCCCCATCACACCGAACTATTATCTCTCTCTCCAACTATAAAACCCGCCATCTACTTCCCTTTTTCAAACCTCTGACCTCGGCGTTTCCTTGCGGTTCTTTCTGGCGGTTCTCTCTCTCTCTCTCTCTCTCTCATCGCTGCCCTCGCCTTCACGGTAACATCTCTCTGCCTCTGTCTTTATCTTGTTGATTCTCGTTTTGGAATCCCGCGGATCGCGGGAAATTAGGGTTTTCGTTTATGATCTGCTGGATTTGAAGTTTGCGCGGTTTGAATGAGGGAAATTTCGAATATGGTCGAAAATGCGACTTCTTGCTTGCGATCTATGTGCGCTAGCTCTTTCAATTTTGATCAGTTGAGGTGCATTGAAGATTTAGGGCGGGGATCATTGACCTTGCCCGTCACATTAAATTTTCTCTCACTTTTCTTGAATTGGGGAAAAATTGCCATTTCGTCATGCAGTTTCTGAGCTCTTGCCAAAATTTTGGGGTAGCAGTCTTGTTTGTGTATATCGTGAGGAGAACTAGTAATTCTGATTTATCTGGTTCTATTTGTTCATGTCAATGTTGTGGATCTGCTAGAATTTGAGGACATGATTGTTCATTGTTAGCCTTATGTTGGTTGAATCGAGCCTGGGAATTATAAATTTTGAATTCAGTGTAAAATGGCGTCTAGAATTGAACATTGATTGGTTAATAGTGAAGGGTTTTAGATTTTGGATTATGATTGAAGAATGACATTAGGATTCAGGTGTAATGATGAAAATTTTATTGCTTATGTGTTCTGACATTGCCTTCTGTATTTAAACGATCGAATAGAATGTTTGATTAAAGGTCCCGTGTGCCATTTTGGTTATAATTGCTGTACTTTCTTCTCTTATTTCGGTGTGAGTAATTTTGAGACCTGTCCACCCAAAAGGCAAAAATAAAAATAAAAATTTACATACGGCATTTCAAAACAGGCTCACATTATTGTCTTTCAGGGCAACTTCACCTAGTAGAGGCGGAGTCAGGAGTTTCATCTGATCGGGAAAACCATTATTCCAGAAGATGGCTGAGGTAAGAACATTGTAAGAATGATTATGGCTAACTGAATGTAACCAATGGTAGAGGCCTTGTACTGATTTGTTATTCCCCATCCATACAGGAGGGTCACAGAGTTACTCTAAATGTTTACGATTTGAGCCAAGGGCTTGCTCGCCAGCTTTCTACTACATTTCTTGGGAAAGCCATAGAAGCAATATGGTATGTTGTTCGTTAGATGAAAAATAGGGATAAAACCACTCCATGCCATGGGAGTTCGCAATATTTTATTTTGATTCACAGTTGAAGCATGTAGTGAGCAGATTGTTGAATTTGAACTTGCAACATTTATATTTAGAAATAGCCCTGCATTGGGGTGTTCAATTAAACCACCTGTGTCACCTTAATGCCAAATCCTTGATGAAGGATTAAACAATGATGGCTTGAAGTGGTATTAGCATCTATATCTGCAAACTACCTACTGTCTACACTTAGCATTGTCATTTTGCTTTGAGCCTAGTGATAGACTGAAGGGAAAATTTTGGTTTTTGTATTCTGTTCAATAGATTTGTCTTATAAGTGGAGACATATATTGGCTGATTTTGGTCAGCTTGATTTTGGCTGTGAGGGAAACCTGACTTTTCTTGCGTCATCTTGGTTGTCTTTTGTAATTTCTTAATTTTGTTTGGTTTCAGGCACACTGGAGTCGTAGTTTACGGTAAGGAATACTATTTTGGGGGAGGAATACAGCACTCCCCTGCTGGATCAACGCCTTATGGAACTCCAATGCGGGTGGTAGAATTGGGGGTCACACATGTTCCTCAGGATGTATTTGAGAGTTACTTGGAAGAAATTAGTCCACGATATACTGCTGAAACATACAGTTTGCTTACTCACAATTGTAACAACTTTAGCAATGAGGTAGCCCAATTTTTGGTCAGCACATCTATTCCGGATTACATTCTTCAGCTCCCTCATGAAGTGATGAGCAGCCCAATGGGTGCCTTAATATGTGAGTATTTCTTTTTGTTTCAAATCAGTTGTGTGTTTAGTGGTCCCTCCTGCTTCTGTATTATAGAAAAATGATTTAAGGGTACCTTTCACAGAGCAGTGCTCTCTTCTGCTCTGTTGAATCCTTGTGCAAGCTGTTACTGATAGTGAGCCCGTAGCAAATAATAGTGATAGTTATTTTACAGTTAGTTCAAGGGATGTTGGACTGGCAGCTCCTTCATGCTCAATTATTCTTGGGGTTGTTGTTTTTACAGTCTTTTATATGGTTTGATGCTTATTTCTTGGTTTACAAACTATGATCCTCTTTATGATGCAATGATCTTTGTTACTGTGATTCCACTGTTGATTTACCCAAAAATATTCGGGGGGGGGGGAAACATATGTCCTCAATTGTATTTTGAGTGTGGTTTGTGGGGTCTGTTGCAGTAAAATAGTGGGGTCTGTTGCAGTAAAATAGTATATCATAGCAATTGGTATTTTTCTCTGGCTATTTAATGGACCGTCCTTGTTGTCCGTCATGATAGACCTGAATTGTTTGCTAGAATCTCCGTTTCTGCATCATAATAGACCTGAATTTTGTTTGCAATGGATGTAATTATGGGCATATTTTGGAAAAATTTCTCTGGGTAGTTTGCAACATTTGGCAATCTAATGGACATA
The DNA here is from genome assembly GCA_017589665.1 of Selenicereus undatus. Taxonomy (NCBI): domain Eukaryota; kingdom Viridiplantae; phylum Streptophyta; class Magnoliopsida; order Caryophyllales; family Cactaceae; genus Selenicereus; species Selenicereus undatus. The sequence continues at coordinate 117,996,525 of JACYFF010019584.1, read as the reverse complement.
GTTATCTGGTTTTAAAGGAAGTGGCAATGCAGTTTTTCATCAACTCACGAACCTTCCTATCAATGTTTGCACAGTGCCGATGATTCAACAACTGGAAGCAACTCTGAGAGCAGGTGCTGTCCCTCAAGCTCCTCAGTTCAGGCCCTCCTCAATGGGGCAGGCTGCTCAACCGTCAACGACCAACAGCATTATAAGTAAGTCGTCAGATGCATCTTCTAAATGCACTGAGAAGCAACCTGTCAAGAAAGAGGAAGCAAAGAAGGAAGCAGAGAAGGTCTCAGAAAAGTTGGTTCTTCCAGCTGTAGAACCGGTGGGAGCACAAGAGAACTCGGCTGTTCCAGGAGATCCCCTTGGGAACGCAAGGAAGAAGGTGCAAGATGAGATAGCCAGGGAATTCGCTGCTATCATGGCATCAGGAACGTTGAGGGCTAGTGAGGCTGCAGCTCTTGCTACTCGTAAAGTGATGCAAAGATACGGGCATACAAACATTGCCATGCCTTCCAACTGATAGGATTTATCTTTGGGTTTTGATTGTTTCTCATCTATGCTTGTTCTGAATTCTAAAGTGTAATTCTTAATGAACTGTTCATTTTCATATAGCATCAGTTCATGGGCTGGAGAATCCAGGACTTTCTAAGTTTTTAATGGGTGAAGCTGCAGTTGAGTCTGTTTATGGAAGCTCTGCAGACTTTCAAATGAGAAGATTGGACTCCACAAGCCATCTCCCTCGGTCTCTCCTGACCCCTTCCCCTTTTTGTGGTCCTCTTAAAGAAGCAGTGTGTTGCTTCTCCTGACAAATTGTGTTAGATACAACAAAGGATATGGGGTCTCAACCGTAGTTGGTTAGAAATTCGGCATGAGTTGATATCACGCCTGGTCTGGGTGCCTTCCGACAAGCACACTGAGCCTGCGGTTGATCAAATTTTAGTGCATAGCCTGTGGTACTAATGATTTGTATTGGTCTTAAAATCTACAATTTGAATTTGACAATAATTGTTACCAGTAAATATGAATATAATGCGTGGCACCATAGTGACAAGAAATTGAACCACTGATGACAATCTTGTTGGCCGATGGGATACATTCATACACAAAAGACAAAGTTAAGACAGCTCGCCAAGGCTAAATTGGTAAAATATAGTGTACTGTAATATTGATGTTACTTTATGCAATGGTCAGGTCTCCGAGAAAGGGTTAGGTGGCTGTGAATCTGTTGGAAGCAGCTGTGATCATCGTTACATTCATCGAAAAAAAAATAACTAATTTAAATGCTCAGTCGCCATCACGGGGATTTTCCCACGACTGTCCCTCTTGCACATTCAACACGGTTTTTGCAAAATCAACCTTTACAAGCTAATTCCCCAGCATAACTTTGATCACGAAGTTGGTGGGAGACTTATGTAATTGATTGAAAGGCTTAAGTGGGTAATTTTAGGACTCTTTCATCGTGCATTCGTGCCCGAGCAAAGCAAACGTAAGGAGCAAAATTAAAGAGGCCTCTTTAGGTGCATCATCATAGATACTGCTGAAAAAGCTTTCCCTCCTTAGACAAATGGAGTAGACTGGATGCGGGTTGAAGCAAGATATCTGTGTATCTACTTTGCATCTGATATGCCGCTTATATCTGCTCCACTGGGTACCTTTTTCTGAAAGCAGAGAGTCGCAGCAGAATTGCTTCCTCTAATCAGCTTTCTGCAGTTCTTCATTCTTTTGTATCATATTCCAAGTTGTCCTCCGTCTAGGCTTCTTGTCGTCTTATAAAAAGGACATCAAATCTGCACTGCTTTCTAAATTGCATCCAAAAGCAAAACACCCTCATAATGAAGCGAATAGTAGTTGGTCAATACTGTTGTTTAGGACTTCAAACATAGTGTTAATGATAAGGAATAAGTTTCATCTCTCTTCCTCCCTCTCTTTTTTTTGGGGGCCGGGAGGGGGAGGGGTGAGTTGGATTTGTAGGCATGGGTCGTGGACGTAGATCGGAGTTGACAGGTCTTTTCCTCCATAATTGCTTTGTCATCCACATGGATGCTAGCTTTTGCCTCTGTACCAATGCACTTCCGCATTGAACTCCCTAAGTACCCGCTTTGTTAAGAATGAACCTTTAAAGGGATGGGTGATATTGCATCCCAACCAAGTGAAATTAAGCACCTCAGACTAAACTGCAAGCTCGTTGATTCCCAAGCATCACGTACAACTGGATACTAGACTTGGCAACAAGTTGTTTAGTTAGGTTTAGGAAAACAAGTTAACTTCGGTTGAATTGCGTTTGGATACTTCCAGTATCAGGTATGAGTGTCAGTCAAGTTCTCCTGGTCTACAGTGTCAACATTTAACTGGTAAATATCAACAAGGGTCTCGGCAGAGTTTCTAACTTGAAGCTACAAGTTTTCTGTGGCATCTTCGGTATCTGACAAGATATGTATCCGATCATTAGATATCCCACTCCCCAGCTCCACGACAACTTCCTTCGGCTGACTGGAAAGAACGTCAGAGGGGATGTTGATGCCGGCAAAGCCAACCATGATGGCTGCAGCACCTATGTAATCTGTTAAGTTTGGGGCATTGCCAGCCACCGTATCAACCACAGCTGCTAAAGGAATCTGAATTGTAAGACCAGCTGTCGCTACTGTTGTCGTTGTCAAAAGAACGGCTTTTGCCCAAAGGTAATCACTCAGAACATTATCGAGCAAGCCTGAAATGGGAAGCATAATTTCATATTAATCAGAATATATGGCTTAATTTAAATGTTAAACAGTAGCCAAAGTATAAAATTATAATTCTTCAGCTTTGGCAAAAACATAATGTGGCAATGAGCAAGCATTTGCAACATTGATTACAGAACCAGAATCACCATCAAACAAACATGAAGACAATAAAGCCTTCCTTAGATGGAGATTTATATCACAAAAGTTGGAAAATCTTCACAGCAGTTCGTGATAGCTTGCTTCGCTCCCTTACTTTGCCAATTTCAGGAATTAGGTTCATACTACGGAGACAACATATACACTACTGCTTGGGCTATATTGAGCATAATTCTCCATAGAACCCAATGCCATCAATTGCTAACGCTAAGTGTTCTGACTTCACTCAAAAACAGAATCAGAATATCCTCCTACATATCATTTTAAATAAGGAATCATAATCTTGCACACTGATTAGTCCTTACTCCTTAACACCACAATCTCCCACATCAATGAGCCCAAATCTTCTACATTGCTAAAAGCACTCAGGAGTTCTTCTTATGCAAGCCCTTCAATGTCAGAGTTCAACTTAAAGCATACTCAAGTAAGAGATTAGTTAATGAACTACTTCATGAATTGGCAAATGAAATTACCCTCATCCTCCAGACAGCCTCCCACAGATCCCTTCTGCAAACGCAAAAATAACATAAAACAAAACAGACCAGAAGAAAAGAAAAGAGCATGATGGGAAAGCATCCTAAATAGGTCCTGAGAATGATTCATACAGTGATGCAATAGACATACAATTTGATCATATAAAACTACAAATTTGCCTCCCCATGAAGGGATGAGGTGGCTCCGAAGCAAGTTAGCAGAAGCAGTAGAATCCACCATCATATCAGAATCGAATAATAACGTGAAGCTGGAAAATCAGTTCACTCCCCATCTAGTTGATCTAACAAGGTTCAAAAGAATAAAGGATCCAACCATTGTTTTCAATTAAGGAGAACTACAGCAAATCAGGAAGCGCGCACACAAAGCACATCAATTGCTTATTTACTTTCAACATATCAAGATTCAATGGCACTAGAGCTAGAAATATTCACCAATACAATAACTAATGTCAGCCGCTCAGAGAAAGCCAATAGCCTGTTGCCATTTCCCTTTGCAACTTACCAAATATACGCCACACAATTGACAAGCAGAGATATTCCTTCGACACTAATCCAACTGTTACTCCTATTCTCCTTCTCTGACATTCTCTGTTTTTATTCCCCCCCCCCTTTTGGGGGGGTAATTGCAAGTAACCTTTGCATGCACTGGCCATATTCTTGAACATTTGATTTACACCAAATTGTCAGCTAGCAGAATGTGAAGGTCAAGACATGCAAAGCTCATTGTAATAATGGAAGAAACCCTAAAGATATATAGATAAAAGGAAGTAAACAAAAATAATGAGCAATTCTCAGCTCGCAAAACGCAACAATTGAGCCACAGACAACTCGTCATAATAAAGAAGAAACCGTAAATACATGTAACGTAAAAGGAAATTTATTCAAAAACAAACCTTTGCCCACTATCAAACCAAACTGCTTCCAGTTAAGTGCGCTGAAAGACTCTCGCTTTGTGAGATTCAATACTAACACCACAGGAAAGAAAAATATGGCGTTGCAAAATCCAAGGAACCCCAGAAACTGTGCCATACTCACTTGACCATTTTTCTCATCGCCAGGTAACTTCTTACGAATAAGAGTTACATATACAGCATACATAGCAGACGAAGTAAGGGCTAGAATGTCACCAAGAATAGGATTTGAGTTAATTACACTTAATCCCGTTTCTGAGTCACCCAAGCTGACAATTATTGTCCCTCCCATGCAAAGTAGTACGCCTGCGAGCTTAAACCAAGTGAACTTCTCACCCAAGAAAGCCAGGGAGAGCAGGAATGTGAAAAGGCTGGACGAAGTGCTCAAAATTGTATTTGACTGCACAAATCAGCAATAAAGATTACATTCCATAGACAAGCTGGCCTTCAAATTTGAAAATACCAAACATATATAGAAGAGGCAAAAACAGAGGGGGAAAAGATGAAGACGAAGGATGGCTTCCTACTGTTACTGTGGTATACTTCAGTGAAAGGTTAAAGAACAGCTGAGCCATAAACCAAAATGGGCATATCAATAGGCTGACTTTTGCTACTCTAGTGCGTGTCCAACGTCCCTTTGCATCCAGTTGGTTACTAGGAGCTTCAACAACTTTAGCTTCCCTAGGCAAAGTCTTTTCCTCCAATTCATGCAACTGAGAACTTGAATTAGTGCCAAACTCGTCAGAGTGCTCAATTGTTTCTCCCTGGTCAACACATATACTTGGATTGTCACCACATTGCTCATCCAAGTCACCCTTTTGAAGAGGGATGAAGTCCTCTGAGTTGGCTAACTGTTGCAAATGAACATTTCCTTTATTCCTCCAAAAGGAAAATTTCCCACTATAGTCTTCGAAAAAACGCCCAACTTCAACAATAGGAATGAAGATCACAAACAACGCGTTGCAAACGTATGTGACGAGGAATGGAGAAATACCAGCATCCACAACAGATTGAACCACGTAGCTAGCAGCGATCCAAATGCCCGCGACAGCAAAAATATATAACAACCCAATAATCCATTTCCGAACCTCGCTTCCCATATCTATTAGTACACCTACCTAACCCAAACTTCTCCCTAGTCCAACTTGCATCAAACCAAAAACCCCAATTTGAACAATATTATAAACTTCTAAATATCACTTTTTTCCCAGCAAAATGCATCGCCCAATCACCTGCATTATGCCGGGAAATATCAAAACACACAAAATAACTCGAATAAATCCACTGAAAATCAACTTAAAACAAACAACCATAATCTGCGGAAAAAATAACTCCAGAGGAAGCTAAAGGTAAACCTAAAGCCATGAATTTGGAAGATAAGTTCTACACCAAGCATCCAGAAATAACAGTATTCAAAAATTAAGCAAAACGCAGAGTGCAACCCAAAATAGTAATAAATCCGAGTCAGCTCAACAACCCCATCACTCCCCCACCCCCAAAATGTAAATCACTGTTCCAAATAGTCTTACCGTAAACTAAAGAACACCCAACACATCAAAATCATCAATTATCAAACCCAAAAGATCAAATCACCAATTAAAGCAATCAAAATGATAGAGATTCACATCGATACTCGTCAGGAGAACCAGGTGGCTTTGGATTTTTCCAAGGTAATAATTAAAGGATTAAGTACGCACCTGTTCAATGTTTCAATGGCGAAGTCAAGAACAACTCGTTATTGGCTGGAGAGAGAGAAAGAAAGATCCAACAACGCACAATGACGAACAGTGACCGGAGAGCGAACAGAACAGGTGATCGGAGAGCGAACAGCTAATCGGCGATTTACAAACGTATTTTGGGCTTCAATGTTTTGGGCTTGTATTATGATTTATTAACTTATTCAACTACTCCTGCGATACTACCAAAAGTTATTTTCATTATTACTGCCGCAAGTTTTGAAAGTACACTCAAACAATTCCTCCCACCAACTAGAACAGAAAAAAACTTTCCCGGGATCTACCTCTCTATTCACAACTTGTCGGGGTAAAGTTACTTATATGCAGATATTCTTAGGTCATAATTATTTGAACGGTATTCACACTAAATGTTCTTGGTATATATTTTCAACGGGGCTAAAATTTTATATATGTATAAGTATATGTGCACTTATATAAAGGGATTTGTTTCTTGAAACTCTGAGGAGCTATATTGATTCACGCTTAGAAGTGATTGTAAGTACTCTGTTTTTATTGAGTAGTATAGAATCGGTATTTGTAATGTGGATAAATATTTAATTATATGATATTGATATCAATTGTTAATTTGCTATTTTGGAATAACCAGTGAATCTTTTCATTCATTGTACTTATTTGATGAGTCTATGAATGATATCTTTTTCTTTTTTTTTTGGATGGTCTCATTCCTATTATGCTCTATGTGCAACATCATCCTTAGCAGGCTCTACTGAATAAGTAGATGTATATTTTTCCCTTTTTAAATGCCTTACATTAGGGTTCATATGGTATGGTCATCTATGTAAGTCATAGTGACATAAATGTTGACACATTAATTCTATGGGGACATGTAAGGAAAGGTAATCGAATTAGTCTTGTATTTCAAGGTATGTTAACCGAGGTGTTTATAGGTTCTATCCAAGAGTTGATCTAAAGACTAGGCTATTGCTTGTATTCCATGATAAATTTTTGACAAGAAATATGAATGTAATTGCAACTAATTTGACCAAAATACAACCACCATCCATATGGACTATATCCATTGTTGTGTGGATCTTGATGAAGCTGAGTGTGCACTTTACACTGCAGTAAAAGGAAAAGAACGCTGAACTTCAACAGCAAATTGCATGTTACAGACACGCATCTCTCTCATATATGCATTTACATCCTCAAAAAATCAAAACAGAAGGAACACAACGCAAAATCTGCAAATCCCAGAAAAACCCAGATCAGAACGTTCATTGCAACAACTGCCTGTAACTGTCCTTAAACCATAGGTACCAAAGGTAAATGAGGGTATGTGTCCACTGAAAGCGCCACCACATCCTATTCTAAGAAAATCTGAGCATTGTGATTCAACTTTTCGACTTTGATCCCCACTCCATTGCCTCGGCCACAGCTCTTTGGCGCTCAGCGTCAGCAGTTTCTTTGCCATCCACTTCCTCGGGGTGGTGATCACTTGATGGGGAGGGCTCAGAGAGGAGGGCAGAAGCCTCACTGTTTTCTGGGGTTGTGAGGAAACTGAGGGCGGTCACCACATCACTCATCAAGGGACGTGCTGTTTCTTCTTCTTGAAGGCACATAGCTGCTATTGCTACTGCCTGGTTCAAGCTCTTCAGTGGGAAGTCCCCTCTAAGAAGGGGGTCAGCCAGTTCTGGATATTTGGCTGGCTCCCTGAATACTGGTTGTGCCTTCAAATTTGAGATGGAAAAGAGTCAAGAGGAATAAAGTTTAAGGAAAATCATGATAAAAATTTAAGTTACTTCAGGAAATAAAAGAGAGAGATCCACTGGCCAGCTCCTTTTGGTTAATACATAAGCATTTATGTTTTCTGTTTTTTTTTTTTGGGGGGGGGGGGGCGAGGTCTAGATTTTAGATTCAGATTCCTACAAACAGAGAAATTCTAGATGTTGTATGATCTCGATTCATCCTGATTTATTTATAAGGGAGAAACATTGAGATTTCGGATTCTGGATACGAATCAGATGAAGAGAAAACACGGCGTGAAATGTTACAACTGTCTTGCGGTCTCACATCAATAGCACCATTCCTACCCTATGACATATGTACTCCAACTAAATTATGATATGCCGCAATGAATCTGGGTTTATAAATAAGAACGGTACTTTGTCACATTACCTATTTGTGACATAACCAAATAGGAGTATTACTTATACCAAAGGGGTTAAAATTTGAGGCTCAGTAGCAATGATAGACCAAAGAAATCTAGCATTCTATTTGGTATTAAACTAGCAGAGGACTCACCCAAGTTACAAGATTCTGCTCATGATTCGGTCTTCGTGTGTCAATGGATCTTCTTCCTGTAATCAGCTCTAGTAAAACAACCCCAAAACTATACACATCTGATTTCGGCGTAAGTTGGCCTGTTCTTTGATATTCAGGTGCACAATAGCCGTATGTTCCCATCACCCTTGTAGAAACATGGGTTTTGCCCCCTGTTGGACCGAGCTTGGCTAGTCCAAAATCAGAGAGCTTAGCGTGGAAGTCTTTGTCTAGCAAGATATTAGAGGATTTCAAATCTCGGTAGATGACCGGGGGGTCGGCCTTATAATGAAGATATTCTATCCCCTTGGCAGCCCCCAGAGCAATTTTCATTCTTGAATACCAGTCCAATGGCTTTCGCTCAGGAGGAATATCTGGCAGTAGAAGTTTATTACACATAAGTCAGGCATTTGGCTTTGTCTACAGATAAATGCAGTAGAAACAGTATGTAAAAATTCACCTATGCAGTGATAAGGTTCTTAATGATAAACTGAAATATTCTCTATGGTTTTGTCAGTGTTTCTCCCACCTTTTCACAAGAGCAATTCCAAATAGCCACAATCTAGGATCCATGCATACAATAACAGAATGAAATTTACCCCACCCCCTCTCCAGTCTCCACCCAACAAAAGACTTCATTTTGCAGCTCCTTTAAATACCTGTGGACTATAATACATGTCATAAAGGCACCAGTCCTACTAGTATGGAGTGGCGTTGCTTGCACACTTTCCATGTAGCTCAAAAAGCTCCCATATTCAGGTGTGCATTACGTTGAACTAAAGGAAAATGTCTCGTTAGACCATTTAACTTCCCTTCAAAAGAGTAACACACAGTCAATGCCTTTCAAATTTAAGGTTTCACAGAGACAGGTCAATACAATTCAATAGCAAAGGTAAAGCTGCAAAAAGCTCGTCCTCATGCCTTGTCCTAGAAGGGACATTAGGGATGTTGGTCGGTTTTGCTTAAGATTCCAAGCTACTGTTAATGTAACACCACTAGAAGTTCATCCACTGACACACGGCATATGCCCGACCATTATGTCCTGACATTTGCATGATGCATCAAGTTGAGGGAGAGAGGCGTAGTTACCAAGTAAATGGTCCTCCAAAGATCCCAAAGGCATATATTCATATACCAAGAGCCTTTGATCCCCATCAGCGCAATATCCGATAAGATTAACCAAGTTAGGATGATGAAGCAGGCTTAGCATCAGAACCTCAACAAGAAATTCTTTGTTCCCTTGCAATCCATTTCTATCTAGTTGTTTTACTGCCACAACCTGAAATCAAACAACAACATGAGTAAGTTGCCCAAACTCTTTAATGTCCTTCATGTAAGCAGAGGCACCGCAAAAGAGAATGTAGATTGTTGGTACCTGGCCAGTTGAAAGCTGGCCCTTGTAGACTCTTCCAAAGCCACCTTCGCCTATCAAACATTCTGGACGGAAATTCTTTGTTGCTGTTGCTAGCTCTCTGAAAGTGAAAGTCTGTGTAGCAATATTGTTGAACCCATTTTCTTGGACATCCTTCCCCTTTGCTGTCTCTACTATGGCTCTGGGTTTATTTTTTCCTGCACAAAAATGGAATTTATTTATTCAACCAACCAAGCCCACGTTCTGGAAGGAAAACTAATCAAAACCTACATGAAAAAGGGGGTCGGGGATTATGTCTGCTGAATAGTCCCTACATTCGCAAAGCGCCATCTATCAGGTGCTCCACAACAAAAGATGTAGAGGACAATGTACTGACTCTTTCCGGCACCATGAAAAGCACAGTTCTGCAAAATGTACGCTAGAAATACTCGACCAGGACATTTTGAAACTGATATAGTTGCTGATCACATCTAGAAGCCTTCTTTTACACTAGTCAAGTCTCTATAACTGATTACATTCAGTCCTTCAATTGAATTGTAGAATGACTGTCTCTGTTGGATCCTAGATTTGAAGCCCATTGGCCGTCTATGACTCCACATCAAAAGAAATAGGGGACAACCTAGCAATTTTTGGCAGCATCAAAAGTGGAAAGATCAAAGAACAAGTACCCTATTTTCGCATTGATCAAAGTATCAAATTTAGGATACAAGACAGCAAGCCAAGGATCAATGCCACAACTACTACTAGGCCCATTGCATTAACAGTATCAATTCTATATTTTTTACCCAAAAACTATTGCTTCAAAAGAACAGATGATGATAAAGAAACAACAAGTGCAAACTACAAACTTAAGGTGCATGAAATGGTGAGTTTGAAGGTGTACTCACCGCGCGGGGATTGGGTGGTTGTAGGAGAAGGGGAAGCAGAAGGTGTGTGCCCCCTTTTGCTGCTGACCCTCTTTGATGCTTTCTTCCCATGGGATGAAAAGCATGGAAAGCAACTCATCCTAAGGAAAAACAAAAATGAACTCAACCCCCAAAGCAGAAAGGAAAAAAAAAAAAAAACAATTAGAGAGTTAGCTCAAAAACTGTTTATTTATGCAAAAATTCGTTGGGATGTTCTACTTCTGATAAAAATTCTGGGGGGGCTGGACTCTTGTCAACTAAATTGTTTAAGAGAGACAGATTTTCTGAAATACAGGGTAATCTTTTCTGATTCAAAATTTGAGAAAAAAGGAAAACGTAAATAATGGGTTAATCTCAAATTCCAAAAACCTGTTTTGGGGTGACGAAAAAGGCGTGAAAGAAAAACAAAAAAAAAAGGGCGAAAACCCAGAAAATCCAAGAAACCGAAACCCTTAATGGATTCAAAAAAGTTTCTGGGACAAGAAATGTTGATCAAATCCAACAAACAAAAACCAACCCAGATGTTAAAAATGGCCAAAAATTCAGAAAAATTGTGAATTACTATCAACAATGGCATCCAAAATCAATCATACTGATTAGAAGTCAGCTTATTTTGGAGAGAGAATGAAAGGGGAATGATGGTTTGCAGAGTCAGGAGCTTTGTATGTCCGCAGAAAATGGAGGTGTCGAGGAAATTAAATGGGGATTTTGAGAAGGAAATCTCGGAAAGCTGGTGACGTGGGAGCCAAATACGCTCTGATTTGGGCGGGTAAATCCCCCATTTTTTATTTTGTTTTTTTTATTTATTTTTTTTCCCTTGATGAAGAGGCTGTCATGCCGTCAGTCATGCCCATTTTGATTGGCCAAATATATAATTTTATTAGTTGATTAATTATGATAATAATAATAATTAAGCAAGATCGTTTATAATGACATATTGTATTTGTATGCAATAGTATTTAAGTAAAGGTATGAATCTTGAGAAGAGAATCATGGTGCCCATGTTTTCTCAATGTTGATGCCAAATATGTAGGAATATTTCTCTTTTTTTTTTTTTGGTGCCAAATGGCAGTTCAAAGCTTAGTTGGATTGTTAGTAACTTAAAAATGGGGATTTCAATTAGGTGATTTCCATAATGTTCAATTAGCCACTCAAAATTTTTCAAGCTTGTGGCAATTTGGTAGAATAGTGCTCCCAAGTCCTATAGACTTTTGTGCAATTTTACCGAGCCCTTCATTTGTCTCTTTTTATACTGTTACTAGAGTATATTACCTATACTAAATTATCATTCGTAATCCATTTGAACAAAAATCAAAGTCAGGCATTTTATTTGGTTTACTAGATTAATACCCGTTTATATTTGCCCTTACCTTCTTTGGAATTAAGAGATTTTAGCAGAATTAATAAAACCATTTAAAAATGCTACACATAATATAAAACATCTCAATTTTTCTTCCCCAGTGTGAAAATGAGGTTTGGTGGTGATCAACTTAAAGACTAACAGCTTATAAGATTTGAATCCAATGGCAATTATGGCAATCTAAATTGAAACTATATACAACTAACAGCCACCAAGATGGACTCAGATAAGAAGACAACACCCCTTTATCAACTCAAACTGTATACAACTGATGAAAATTGAAATGAACGTAGCTTTATACTCCCAACACATATCTGTCACAATCACAAACTTCATATTACTGCAAGCTCCCTGAGGGTACAAGGGCAGATAACTTTTAAATTTTTCCAATATTTGAACCCCGATTTCTGATTACAACCCTAGATATTCTACCTGTTAAGTAGTTGAACACTGCATCATTTGAGACTGACAAGATGAGCAAATTCTACCCATTTGTAAACCTGATAATGTTGAGGCTTTACATAGAGGCCTGCTCAATATCTTCCAAACCGTCTTCTCTCTGATCAGATTCAGTGGCACCTCCCATCCGTTTCTTCTGTAGTAAACTGGGTTCAGAGGACCATAATTTCTGACTCTGATCTTTAGAAAAGGACATGATGGCAGTGACCACATCTCGCATCATGGGCCTTGCTGTTTCTTCTTCATGCAGACATATGGTTGCCACTGCAACTGCTTGGTTGAAACCAATGGCCGGAAAAGCCCCCTGAAGAGATGGATCAGCCAATTCCTGGAACTTCTTTGGGTCCTTCAATATGTTATGTGCCTAATTTTTGAGAAGAAACGTTAATCCTTTAAGGTTTTCAAAATTTAAGTTGCATCAATAGTCACATGCCCTAACATATGCCAGAAAAATGGGTTTTATTCTTTCATCATTCTTGCTGAATCTGAGCTTCTGTAATTGATCTAGGATTCAGGTGCCTAAAAACAGAAAAAATTCCACCTTGGGCTCTATCACTGGGACTCAACTACAAGGTCTGTCAAGGGTACACGTTGAGGTGTCAAGCTGAACCATTTTCTGAAGATTTTGCATGAGTTTGCTCTAAGATAAACCATTCTGATCCACAACCACGTTCGAGTCTCAAGTCAAACACTAGTACTTGGCGTGAAATGAAGAGTGTAAGCAGGAAATCTTATCTTCACAATAAGAAAGGGAGAAATTACCCAAGAGACCAGATTCTGCTCCTCAATCACCCTAGTGATATCGACAGCTTTCCGCCCTGTGATCAACTCCAATAAGACTACTCCAAAGCTATACACATCCGCCTTCACAGTTAGCTGGCCAGTTCTTTCATACTCTGGTGCAACATAGCCATGAGTTCCTATCACCCTTGTAGAAACATGTTTCTTGACCCCAACAGGGCCGAGCTTAGCTAGCCCGAAATCAGAAAGCTTAGCGCAAAAATCATTGTCGAGCAAGATGTTATAGGGCTTCAGGTTTCTGTAGATAACTGGAGGGTTGGTCTTTTCGTGCAAATATTCTAAGCCTCTGGCAACCTCCAGTGCTATTTTCATTCTTGTGAACCAATCTAAGGGCTTTTGCTTGGATGTGGTATCTGAAATTTCACATTCATTCTGTAAGAAGTCAGTCTGCAGCAAAACATCCTCGTAGTTCACACTTCACAGGGCAAGTGCTTGAGGTGGAATTAACTGCCTCATGCAGAAGAGTGAGAAAAGTTCAGATAGTTCATCAGTCTACCAAACAAAAAAATGTCGCGAAATCAGAATGACAATAGAGCATAACAATGTGATACAACATCATTAAATTTCTGGCGAAAAAGAAGGTAAACGCAATTGGATGACTATTACCATGAAGATGTTGGTCCAGGGACCCCAAAGGCAAATACTCATGGACTAGAAGTCTCTCATCTCCTTCAGTACAATATCCTACAAGATTGATCAGACTAGGATGATTAAGGAGGCTTGACATCAGCACCTCAGCAAGAAATTCTCTATGTCCTCGAGATCCATTCCCGTCCAAGTGCTCGATAGCTACCGCCTACAATCACACAAACAGTATACTTATGAAAAATATGGTAGCAAGAACAACGTAGTGTTTGTTGTACTTGTCACCTTCGCAATTTATTACGTATGACCGGGTAGACAACTCAATTGTCCATCCGGGCCCACCACCAGCCGCAAATTATATAGAAGGTGCTCCGATTCAACATTAATTATAATCAGCACTAATAGTAGGAATAAGTGAGTGGTGGAGTGGCAAGGGTGCTTTACTCAAATTAGTAAGGTCGTGGGTTCAATTCGTGGTAAAAGCAAAGCCTATTTTTTTTAATTATTATTCTTTTCGTCCTAAAAGTCTTTTAAGCACCTTTAAAAAAAAACCTAATTTTTTTTAATTCTTCCATTGAAATATTAAGGCATACATTTGTATTTACATTAGGGATCTACGTTCACTATTTTTGTATAAAAATCCTAATTTTAAGATAAATATTAATTGAAAATTTGTATATTTATTATCCGTATTTTTACTCAATAGAAGCATATAGATTTATTATAAAAATAAACAAAAACAAGAAAAGAATTCACTACAAATTTTTATATGTATGGATACAGCATTAGTGAGCAATACTGCATATGTTAGTGAGCTATATAATATATTTAATGAGCAATACAATGTTAATAAGAAATATTTATATTATCTTTTATTATGACATAAACACATTCATATTATACATATTTAGTCAGTACAATACAAATATAATCCAACTCACTAAAAGTATATCATAGCTCACTAAATATAAGTCGTAGCTCACTAAAAGACGAATATATCATACCTTAGAATATGAACAAAAAGGTATATGTGCTAACTAAAATTGTATACTATATTGTTTGTTCACTCATTTTTTATTATGAATGATTGGTATTCCACACTAAATCATATTGGTCACAAAATACATTTTATAGCTCACCAAATATCTATCATAACTCACTAAATAAACAACATAGCTCACTAAAAAGAATAGTATAGATAGCCAGCAAATAATATTGTCAAGTTCTTGGGTTATGTTACACCTCAATCATTTTTTACTATGACATAAGAGTGTTTCTATTATATTTTGTGAGTATAATAGAAATGTAGTGAATTAATTAAATATAGTCCAACTCACTAAATATATGTCATAGTTCACTAAATATATGCCATAACTCACTAAATATATGTCATAACTCACTAAAAAAATATAGACAACTAGAATATAGTTTAGTGAGTTTCAAATGTACAATAACATTTTTTTTAGTACTATAACATATTTTAATAAGTTATATAGTATTTTTACTAAGTGAAACCTAGGGTATATAAGATGCATTGGTTTGATCTATCCGCTCACTAAAAGTATGTATTAGCTCACTAAAACTATGTCTCAACTCACTAAGTATTGTAGTGAGCTATACATTCTTAGTGCGCTGAAATGCAATTGTACAATTGCTTCTGTAGTACTGTAGTGAGTTATACACTTTTAGTGAGCTGAAATTCGATTGTACAATTACTTCTGCACAATCGGATGCATGATATAACAATTCAGTAAATAAATATTATAACTCACTAAAAATATATAGACAACTAGAATATAGTTTAGTGAGTTTCAGATTCACAATAACATTTTTTTAGTACAATAGCACATTTAATAAGTTATATAGTATTTTTACTAAATGAAACTTGGGTACATAGGATACATTAGTTTCGGCATGTCTGCTCACTAAAAGTACGTATTAGCTCACTAAAGTTGTGTCTCAGCTCACTAAAATATTTTAGTGAGCTATACATTATTTTTAGTGAACGAAACTGGATGTACAATAATATATTTTAGTGAGCTATAGGGTATTTTTAGTGAGCCGAAATACGGCACTTTTCTTTGTTTTTTGTACATGGCGCGCCAGATGGACAATTTGTACAGCCGGGTGGACCATATACCAACTATGTCTCCTTCATCTCCAATTTTCTTACATTCTTAACCCCCCCCCCCAAAAAAAAGAAGAAGAAAGGGGCCATTTTTGGAAAAGACATTTGTGTGACCCTTGGAATCAACATTTTTGATTGTAGTGGTGAAGTTGCGTACATCTAGAACCTCCCATGTCCTGTTCGAGTGGGATCAAATTAGGCCTTCTTGTTGCTGTATGATAGGATCAACAACATTAAATTATCAAAAGTTAACAGAAAGGGAAGAGAAGAGGGAGCTTAAGAGTACAGGTTATGAATATGTTGCAAATTTAAGTTCATACTGATACCTGTCCTGTTCCTTGAAGGTTGCCCTTGTAAACTTTGCCATAGCTGCCCACTCCTATCATACAGTCTGGACTGAAATTCTTAGTTGCATCTGCTAACTCTTGGAAAGTGCAAGTTATTGCTCCAATATGAGGTTGTTCTGGTTCCTGAGTGTCTGAGTGAGCAAAAAATAAAATATCAGAGTAATTCAACAGAGAAAAGTGAATACAGACTTAAACATTTAGACTAAGGCTGAGAAGTCTTGCGACAAATGTGTGATAAATAAGTACAAAAAACAAACAATGGCAGCATAGGAGACTTTCTATAAATAAAGAAAACACATTCTAAATTTTTAAGGACCCTCAAACATCTTATCCACTGTCTGTACAAATTGGTAGAGTCGCTATTGGACAACTTTTGTCCAACTTAGGTTCATAGCAAAGCATATCGCACTAAATTGTCTTCTATTTCTCTTATTAGAACCAGCCAACAATCAATACCTTTCAAATCTAAGATCAGACAGAACTAGCCTCCCTAAATCCGTAGGGTTGCTGCCATGACTCCCTTCGCAATCTATCCCACCCATGACTCTGTCATATCATTCTGGTTAGTTAAGGTGCCCAGAAAGCAAGTCATTTCTTACATCCAGACAATACAACAGAGAGATCCAGCTGACACATCAAGTGTTTCTTGGACAAATTGCAAGTGATGCATGAAAACTTTGTGCTATGATCATGTGAGTCACTGTGCCAGGAGAGGCTCTACTTTTCCATAATAATTTTGGCAAAAGTATTGAAGAAAAGACCAACAAATTGTTTGCAATAAGAATCAAGGCAACCCTGACAGCTAGATGATAAAAACAGGAGCAAGTCATAACATATCGGAAGGCTCAATTGAAACAAATATGATTAGCTATTGAGTGGACAACCCAATTGTTCAAAACAGAGATTTTCAGCAAACTCATATAAGAACAGTATGAACAACTTTGGAAAGCAATTCTTCAACAACTTCCTAACCAAAAATGCTAAATTTCAGCCATATGCTTCAATAATCCAACACTCAATCCCCCCCTGCCCCGGGGCCCCCCCCCCCCCCAAAAAAAATTGCACTCACGAGGCTGTGATTCTCTTCTGGGCAGTGAAGCTGGTGCAGATTGTGGCAGCTTCACCTGGCTATTATTCTGCTTCAATGCTTTACTCACTTGGGATGAACTTGAACCACAGGGAAAGCAACCCATCTCTCTGTCCCAACAAAAAAAAAAGGAAATTACAAAAACCCAAAAAAATCAGTCAACAAACCGACCTTTTAATTTGGATTAGCCAAGAAATGATACCAAATCCTTTTATCGAACAGTTGGTGTGCATAAACTAGCCGATGCCAATCAAGAGCTACGAACATGAAAAAAAACTTGACTTCAATATATACATACTCTAATTAACTGCCAAAAAAGCAAAAAAAATTCATACCAACTTAAGGAATACTGCGAAGCAAAGAAAATTGGAGAGTTGATTCAAATTTCAAAGTCGAACGAAGAACGAAGACCAACTTAATTTGGGTCAACCCAGAAAGCCTTTTTCTTTCCCCTTTTGTGGCAGAGTATAATACTCTTAGCCTTTGACGGGTTCGTGGGAATGAAGGGTTTGATAGGATGGATGCACAAAAGTCAGCCATACGAGAGAGAATTGGCGCCAATAATAACTGCTTGTTCAATTTTCAGTGAACTGATATAGATAGAACAGAGGATAGAAAATCTATATAACTGCATCACTAGTGCATGCGAGCACTTATATTATAGTCTCCGGTTTAGACCTGAGACCTGCCATATAAGAAAATAGGTCAGATAATGATGTGTATGTGATGGAAAATGGGTACACATTATATGCAAAAATAAGTTAAGATCTCACGCAGTAATTGTTGTAACCATAATAACTGAATCAAATTAACAAGGATTTGAGGGGAAAATTGAAATAATGATGTGAAATTAAGCTTCCTAAATGTTCAACACCATTGACATTAATATTCTACACAATCAACATGAATGTTCAACATCATATTTTTGAATGTTTAACTTGGGTTTATAGACTCGGATGCATTATATAAATGGTAAGGGCATAATAAGTGGTACTGTTCCATCCAAAGGACTTCTAAAATTGACATGAAATTGTATTACATAAATGCTTTAAAAACAAAAAAGGTTCTATGCATCATCTTTAGAAACTTACTTTTATTCCTTTAATAAATGCATAATGGACTAAGAGGTGGCCTGCCAAATATACTTTGTTTTTTAAAATAAACTCTGATCCTATAGATCACGTTTTAACCTGTCATAATCATATTATTTAGCTTACATCAGTACTCTTTGAAGAATTTCATAAAAGTCACGTATTTAAACAAGTCGATATAAACAGTAGGTGTCATGACGTTCGTATATTGTCTTATACACTTGTTATCTTCTTTTCAGAAAAATCACAAGTGTTTCTCTATATCTCTAAAGATCACATTGGATAAGCAATAGCTATTGATATCACACCATTAATACAGAAAACCCACTAAAATCTCACGTACCCCCAAGCCCAAAAGTAATATATATGAACAAGAAGCCAAGAACAACCCACAAGTATTGCTTTGCCGCATAAAATCAACTACCCACAATTTTCAGAATGAAGCATCTTGGTTCCTTTTTGCATTTGTTCCTCTTCATTGCAATTATCTCCTGCAATTTAGGGACCAACCCATCAGTCCACGCCTTCCATTTCTTCAGTCCTGTAAGATGCCATGTTATTATTATGAACCAATTGTCAAAGAACATGCTTAACCTACATTGTAAAGCTTGGCTTGAGGATTTGGGACCTCATGATTTGCTTGTCAAAACCAATTTTTCTTGGAGTTTTAAGACTGAGATTTTAAGTACTGTCCATTATGATTGTGATGCTCAATGGAAAAATGGGCACCTCCATTTTGATGCATTTTGGGACACTAAAATGTTCCTTGATAATGAGTGTGGTGGGAGACATTGCATATGGAAGGCAATGGATGATGGCCTTTACTTGTACTACATTCCCAAAAAGGAATTTGTGTTTAAGTCTTCGTGGATTGGATGGTCGAAGGAAACACATCATATTGTGTAAAAGGTATTAGGTTGTTGAATTGGCGTAGATCTTGTCTAGACATAAACTGTTTACCTCTTAACAACAATCATGTTTATTTCTAATAAAACTAATGTGTTTTAGAAAAATAAATTTTGGCATTTACAAAATATTAGAAAGTCAATGCCATGAGTATGCAACTTCATGACTTTGGACTCAATTATCAACTTCCAAGCACATTACGTACATTACAACATTCATATTAAATTTGTCGCCTTGATCAAAATTCGAACGTCTATTTTAGTACATCCTCAAATGAAGCATACTGATTTGAGTTATAGTCTCTCCACTCTCCTATTATGGTGTTTGAGCTTGAGAGACAACGTTGCTCTAACTTAGGCTAGAAATTAGATTGGATTATTTTATATGTGTTTGATATAACGATCAATTTATAGTAGAAGCCATGTTGTTCGGCAAACCTCCCCCCCCCCCCCTCCCCCCCAAAACCCCCCAAAAAAAAGCCGCAGAATGAGACACTCGAGCCAATACAAAACATTCAGCTAGACGCGTACGCCCAAACACAAACCCAGAAGCGAAAGCGTGGTGTGTGGCCCAACAACGAACATACCAACAAAAGAATACATAATTCTTCCCAAAAGCAAAATCGTGCGTGCCCTGCAACGAAATTGAAACAAATAATGTAATGTTTGGTTGGACAAAAATAATTTTTTTGAAAAATCATTTTCTACGAAAAATGAATTTTCATGTACCATTCTTTGGGTGCATGATAAATTAGTTTTCATGGGAAAAAAATATCAATTGAGTTGTTTAAGCGGCAAAATATATCGACTGAATTGTCATATGTCGGCTAAATGAACGAATATTAAGCTCAAAATCTAGATTTGGAATAGTTAGGTTTTGGTAGAAGTTGTCAATAATTATTTTAGCAGCAAAAATTATCGATTGAATTGTTTAGATGGCGAAAAACATCGACTGAATTTTGGTGGTGGAGATAAATATTAACCAAATGAAGGAATGTTGAGTTGAAAATCAAGGTTTGAACTTATTTTAATAGTTCCCATTAATATTCAATTTTCGATCCAAAGGTTGAAATTGTTTTAGTGGTGAAAATAACAATTGAATTGTTTAATCGGTGAAAAATATCCACTTAATTATCATGGTGGAGATAAATATTCGATCAAATGAAGGAATGTTTAGCTCAAAATTTAGATTTGAGCTTACTGTAATCTTTCCCTTCAAATAGTTAAATTTCGATCCAAATCATTGAAATCGAATTTGACTCCTAAATTTCACCGATCTCATTGTTAAAGAGAGAAGGAGTAAATTCATTTTCCTTTCTTCTCAAATGGAAATATTTTTTCCTATATTGGGAGGAAAATGATTTCCTTTAAAAAATAGTTTTTCCTCCTAAATTGTGTTAAATAATGGAAAATTGGAAAATTTGTTTTTGAGAAAATTATTTTCTTCCCCACCCAAACACGACCTACATATTTACTTTGTGTGCAGATTCTCAATAGATGAGATATAGACCTTGGCAGCTACAAGTCTTTGAGATGGCATTTCACTTTTTTTTACAACATTTGCTTAGTTTTTTTTTTTTAATATTCTATTTGTCAGAATTTGGTTTTTAATCAAATTTTGTCCATTGAAAATTGTTTCTAATCAATCATCTACTGCTCATCAAAAACTAACCTATTATCCACTAAAATGTGCTCTATTATTAACCAAAAACTAGCATGTTAGTTTCACCAAAAAAATATCAATCAAACACTATTTAATTATTATGTTCTATTGATTACCAAAAATCAACCTATTTTTCACTAAAAAGTTCCTTATTAATTAAAAAAATAATTTACTGTTCACTAAAAATTAGCCTATTCTTTACTAAACAATTTATCGACTAAAAACCGTTTTTGATCTACTCTTCATTAAAGACTAACATGTTGTTCACTAAAAATATTTTATTGTATAACAAAAATTAACTTATTATTCACTAAAATATGTATCCACCAGACACTGCTTATGATATATTGTTCACTCAAAAATATCCTATTGTTACTAAAACTACCTATTCTTTACTGAAAATTAGCATATTGTTCACTAAAAAATCTATCCCTCCAAAAATAATTTATTGTTTACTAAAAACTAATCTATTCACTAAAAAATAATATGTTGACAAGCATTCTCAATCTCAATTTCAATCTCAATAAAATATTTAAAAATATTGCTTGAAGTAAAAAAAATAAAATAAAATAAAGGAAATATGTTCAACCCCCGAAAAAAAAGGAAAAACAATAAAAT
>JACYFF010019584.1:117880993-117954822 GCA_017589665.1 Selenicereus undatus | reverse complement strand
TTTTTTTCACTACAGCCTACTCGCTTCAGCCCCAAATTTTTTTTTTAAAAAATCGGGTTTGGATATGGGGCGGGGTTGGGTATGGTATTCCTGTACCCGATCCGTACCCATACCTATACCTGTTTTTGGCACACCCACCCCATACCCGTTTTTCCTCCATTTTTTGTACCCGAACCCACCATAAATAAAGAGGGTTCGTTTCGGATTTTTCGGGTTTGGGTAGAACTCCCATTCCTAAATATAAACCACTAATTCTATATCTTTAAATTATCGTACATGATTCAATTAATTTTTTGTTTGATTTTATTTATCTCAGTTGCTATTTATGAAGTTCAAAACTTTTTATTTTTTCACTAACTACTTATCGATAAATTTTTTAATTTTTTCAATGATACATATTTTTTAAATATCTGTTTCATCATACACCGTGCATAGCACGGGTTTATACTAGTATATAAACAACTTCACACAGGCGTTTAATACTTTTTATATGTTTTATTGTCGATAATTAATTTACCTTAAAAAACAATACTTTGTATATATATATTATAAATGTGCGTTTAGACGACTTACAACGTTAACTTTAAATCCATGTAAGTACTAATTAAAAAATAATACTTGTAGTGCAACTTGTGGTCATTTTAATATGGTTATCTATTAATTGGAGTAATATTTTACGTAATTTTTTAATTGATATGTAATTGCTACAATGACAATACAAACAATATCCAAATTTATTTTTGGACGGTGGAGAATACCCAAGATATGATTGACACGAAAATATGTGGACATTTATTGGTGGCTTGAATTTGTAGTCCCCATTCCCACATTTATTTGTCA
Organism: Selenicereus undatus; assembly: GCA_017589665.1. Taxonomy (NCBI): domain Eukaryota; kingdom Viridiplantae; phylum Streptophyta; class Magnoliopsida; order Caryophyllales; family Cactaceae; genus Selenicereus; species Selenicereus undatus. Next base: position 117,953,982 of record JACYFF010019584.1, on the reverse strand, counting down.
TTTTGTAGCATATAATAATGCTTTTGTTATTTTGAAGAAAAAGAAATGTTTATTTGGTGAAAATGACTTCTCTTCATATCCTGTTTTTCCTTGGAATATTGCTCACTTTTTTTGGCCCTTCCTTTTTAAAAAAAAAATAAATTGGGTTTTGCTTTTGGGGCACTGAACTATTTCCCCCGTTTTTTTATGTGTATGATTAACATTTTATTCATGTTTAGATCCATTCTAGACCCGTTGAAATGATAAGAATCAACTTGTTTCGTAGCTTTACCTCATTCAAATGCGAAGTTGGCATTACCTCTGAATAAGCCAAATAGCCAATAATACTACATGCATATATATTTACGTGAAAGTTAAGGAATTTATATGTTCGTCTCATGTAAAAATTGGTTTTTTTTTTAAAAAATACTGTTCAATACTTAAAGGCTAATTTTTATTGGAATTAAGGCCCGTCCTAGTGCATGTACTGTGAACTTTTTGAGTTATCATATCATCCTGTCGTTGTTGGCTTTGTTTTCCTATTGCAAAACATGCATGTCCGAAGATAATTAAGCTGTTGAAACTTGAAAGGGGCCCTTATTTTTGTTTGAACATGATTGCAAATCATTTAGTGGGGGTTTACTTCTAAAGTTGCAAAATGAAATGATTATATATTTAGCTGATCACGTCCCCCCAAAAGAAAATTAAAAAGGCCTTTTCTTTTTAAAGGAAAGTTTTTTTTGGATTCAGAAAGGAAGAGGGTGCTTATATTAGAGTACTATTAAGGTTGAGAAATATATCATCCGCGGTCCGAGAAAAAATGTTCTCGGATATGTTTGTTTCCCATAATCTGCCCTCCAAGCAAAGGGGTTGCTAGTGGGCAAGACAACGTGTAACCCTATTTCTTCCGTCTCTTAACAAAAGACCAGGAGTAGAAATCAAAATGTCCAAGGAAAGAGATAACATCCTTAACAAAGAAGCCTAGCAGATCATCAGGGATGGCTGTGGTTCTGAGCAGTTCAATGAGTTGGAGACGGTAGCCTTCAATGATGATATTGCGGATGCCATAATCATGGACACATTTAAGTCCATGGAGACAGGCTCTCGCTTCCTCAATGTTTGCCCCTGCGTACCCACGGCAGTGCTTGGTTCCAGCCAAGAGTACGTTTCCGTCATGGTCCTGAAGAGTGAAGCCCCAGCCTGAGAAGGTACGTATTGCCAATAGTGCCTCCATCAAAGTTCAACTTTACAGGAAGTGGAAGAAGTCCATGCTTGCATCAATCATGTCTTTACAGGAAGGGTCAGCAAACCACATGTCTTCAAATTGGAAGCGTTTTTTACGATGCCCTTGACCAGCGATGTTTGGCCTGCATTTAAGGAGGTAGGCAAGTGAATGCACGAAAGCACTCCAACCTTTCTTCGACTATGGCGCCATTTTCTTGATAGTTGCACCACGTAAAGTCATACCGGGACTAACCCAACTCTATCTTTTTTGCACATCTATCTTTTTTTACAACAAAAATATAGCAAACTAAACATGAGGATATCCAAGGATAAAAAAATAAACAAAATAAAATTGATCCAATTAACCTTAATCTGAATCGATCTGAAATTTCATCAATTCAAAGTTTCAAAGCTAATCCACTCTTCGTTCTTTTTGTTTGGGGTGGGGGGGGGGGGGGATCCAATCGAGTCCAAAATTAGTCCAACTTACGGCCAATCATTGTGCCCCAAATGATTGATAAGGACCGTGTGATTCATTTACATCTGTAGCTAATGTTAACAATTGTATGTCGAGGTTGTTTTATTTTATTCCACGGTTTCACCTCGTGTATCTCGAACTTTTCCTAAATGGTAAATAATGGTAAAAAAAATTGTGCCCAATATGTATATCATACTCCTTGGAGCACATACTTCTAAGAGTTATATCAGCAAACATATATTAAAAATTAATAAATGATAAATATATGTGTAAAAAATATATATACATAGACAATAAGAATATGCCGAGCGCAAAGGGGAGAAAGAAATGGAATCCGAGAGGGGGGCCACTTCCTTTCTTATCTTCTTTCGGGAACAAAAAAGGGGGGCAATTTACGGACATAATGTTCCATATAATTTCAATAACTTTCCGCCCTATTTTTTATAGCTAGCTTTCATCTTTTGCGAATTTCACTTGCATTTTTTTTTCCTTTTTATATGCTATTGACCTAAATATTAAGATCTGTAGACTCATATTTAGAATACCTAATAAATGGCGTATAGAGAGTGAGATGGGAAAAATATGAATGACCAATTATTTTAACTATATAAGCACCATCTAAACTAATATATTACGTCCACTAGCATAATCTTATAATTTCAAGCACGCTAATAAAAAGGTCGGTGTTACTAAAAAAAATTGCAGAGTATATGATAGCCGTGTTCGAATAATATGAATTAATATTCGGTTTGAAATATGAATGGTGAGAGTTTTGGGCTTGAATTCGAATTGAACCAATCTAATAAAAACAAACCTGATTTTTTTGCCCCACATTATTATTCTCTGCAATATTAATTTATTGCATTCAACTCATACTGACCCAACTAAATTCTCATTTACTTGAACTTAATTCAATTCAAAATTAACCCGATTGACATCCAAATCAAACGACTTGTTTGCCATATTCATAAATTTCTAAAACTTTAATTTAAAGTTTCGCATATTTATCTACAAATTTCATGACTTATCTACATATTCTTAGGGTCTTTCTAAGATTCAAAACTCTTTAATTGGAGACCTAGTATTCAACTAAAAATTACAACAATGCACTGCTATAAATTTTCACATAGAAACAAAGAGATTAAATGAAGAGAATAAAGCCAACGAGTGAAAACTAAAAAATGGGCATCGTACGTATAAAGTATACAACAACAACAACAACCTTTCTTCTTAAAATGCTTTCTCAAAATCTGATTTTTGTATAAAGTATGTTACATATAAATACTGGATGTACAACTCATCTCATTGTGTCACTGTGTGAGAACAGAAAAAGATAAGCTTACAGTTTCTTAATGTGGGACTTTATAAGGGGTAAAGGGTTTACCTGCAAATGAGTAATGTCCTTTTCAGCGACGCAAAAGAGGAAAGTTACGAGGTTCCCATTCTTTGCCTTTTAAGTGCATTTTTTAATTGATTTTAAAAATGCTATTAAAGTTCATCGGTAAACGTATGGATGAAAACATACCGAAAAATTTAACTATAAAAGACTTTGGCTTTGGTCTTTTTGTGGGTCAATTTTAAAATATCAACCTCAATATATTTCAACCTATTTTAATCTATTTCAACAACTTCAATTCACTTCAACCTACTTCAATTATTTTAACCAAGTTCAATTCATTACATAAAAAAATTCAACTCATTTCAACCCACCTTAACCTACTTCAATTTTTTTTGGGGGGGGGGAGGGTCTCATCACATAATAAGGCGGAAAAAAAATGATATTATGACATTTTAAACTTCTTTGTCTGTTTATTTTTCCACGGATAAGCTTTATAGAATATATGAGATATCAGTCACATAGTTGATGTTTGGTTTTTTCAATTTATCAGAAGTAATTTGTTATTTATCGGTGTTAATGAATATTATCAGTGTTAAATTATAACTAGAAAATATGACTAAATGTTGATCCATACTAACAAGTATTGACAGATATTGATTTGTGCTGTTGAGTGCTCAATATTAATGATAAGTTAAAAAGAATATGTCATAAGTATTAACTGCTTAATTAACATATGAGAATTCTAATTGAAGTATGTTCAAAACAATACATGATAAGAACACACGATAAAAAGGCTTTCGCTATTGTCCACGTTTAGAATTACTTAAATTTTCAAATTACAAGAAAGGTTATGGACAATAATGAAATTTCACCTTATATTTAGCGCATAATTATAAAACAACCGTCCATATTTTCCCTACTATTAGTGTTTCTAATTTATATGCTTTAAGTAATTTTGAAGAATAGCACCTCTTAATGCCTTTATAAATCCAAAATATAGGCATGTAAGACCTTTACATTTGTTTCCAGAGCAAATTCTACGTTCTTTTCGTTGGTAATAAGGTTGAGCAAAAAAATCGGGTATCCGATCCTAGTCTCAAAAAAACAAGATCCAAAATTATGGAACTGGTTACAACTCGGCCCGGATCCCAAGTAATGAAAATGTAGAATGGAACCAGACCTGTTATCCGGTGCCTTGTCCAAGCTTTTTTTAAAAAAAAGAGGTATAAATACTTCTTATTAAGTTAGACGCCCCAAACCCAGCCCTAATTTCATTCCTCAATCAGTTAATTCTCCCCTCACTCGTCAGTCGCACCCTCCCTCCCCTCCACCCCACTCAGCCCCTCACCCTCTCTCACTGCTTTTCTGACATTCTCATCCGGCCGACGACGATGTTTGTGTGTGCATTCGCAAGTGTGTTTGTCTCTCACCTCCCTCTCACCGTGACTGCGCCGATTTTATTGCTCACTTCCCTCTCACTTTGGGTTTGTCTGGCTTTTATCACAAGTGTCTTCGGCGATGGTCTGCTGCATTTCTCCGGTGATGATCTGCTGAATCTTCTTCAGCAGGTGAGGCCTGTGATTTTTGCCTAATTTTCTTCTCCACCATAAATAATTGTTCATGCATGCAAATATTATTCATAATATTACACATCCAACTTTAATTAATAAAAGCGAGCCTCAAAACAACTTCAGATTGACTGTTCCATGACATTAAAAAAATTAGAACTGGGTACCCGGTTTCGAACCCAATCCCGACCGGTTTTGGGACCGGATCCAAAAATCTTGGACCCGTTTTCACCCGGGACCAATTCCAGATTCTTGGACCTGGTAATAATCGGGACCGGTTTCAGTTCCTTGAAATTGGACCGGGTAATAGGTCTTGCTCAGGCCTATTTGGTAAATCCCAATTTACAAATTTCAACTCACTTTACGGACTTTAATAAAAAATACTAATTCAAACCCAATTCAACCAACTTCAACCTATTTTAACCAACTTCAACGCATTTTTACCTACTATTTTAACCAACTTCTACCCATCATAATAAAAATATACAAACTTCAACCTATTTCAACCAAAAAAAAAATATATACTTCAACCCACTTCAATTAACTTTACCTATTTCCTAAACCCTATTATGTAACGAAAAAGAACATGTCCTAAATATGTGGGAGCAATCTTTCTATTACTCATAACCCATGCCATGCCACAAGAGAAGGAGAATGACATCAGTAATACGGTATCGTATTTGAAAACTGTATCGGACTAACAAATTTTATCATACTTTATTAGTTAAATAGACCAATAATAAAAAAAAGAAAACATGTCAGAAAGTTACAAAGTTACAATTCCCTAGGTTCAAATTAGGCAGGCATTTGTAGTTTGAGAAACAATAAAAGGGGCACGTTAAAATTGGACTCCCAATTACATACATGCGTCACCCCGAATGGGTACGTGCTCCCGAACTGAGGTCCTGTCAGGCAATTTGTGCATACCAAAGAGGCATTTACGTATGGCATACCAGATGACCCAGGACTCTCTCGAGGGGGCGGCGCAGGTGGACTTAATTCAGGTTCTGTAAATAGTGGGGAGCAATTGAAAAAAGATATGAACAGTTATGAGTAATTGTAAGACAGTTTATATGTTATTTGAGGTCAATTAGGAGCGGTTGAAAGTAATTGAAGCTGACCAAATGCTCAAACAAATGAGCCCTTAATATTCACACGATGTTTTCTGGCTCATGCAATTGTGAGTTAATTTAAGTCAAAGTTTTTAGAGTAATTACAAAAAACTTTGGTCTGAATTTCATTTATGTAAACCTTTGTTCCTCGTTCACACACCCAAAAAAAAAAAACTACATGATTGAGATCTATTCCATTGGATATTTTTGCCCATCTCCATATTTTGGGGGGTGGGGTTTCCTTGGCATTTTTTAACGAGTGTGACATTTTACATTGAAGAAACTATATTTTAAGATAGCAGTACAACAAATAAAATAGATTTTATGAAAAACATTAGGTTCATAATTTTCACATCTAGGGTGTGTTTGGTAGGGGGAAAATCATTTTTTCGAAAAATAATTTTTTCATTCTACGCTGTTTGGTAAAACAAGGAGGGAAAAATCATTTTCAGGGGAAAATCATTTTACCCCATTTGAAAGAAATTGTTTTCTCTTGAAAAGGTATGGAAAATGATTTTCCAGGCTCGATTTTCATTTTCTAATTTTCTCTCTCGTTCTATTTTCTTTTAATTATGCCCAGAATCACTCTGTTTTCACTCTGATTTTGTTCTCATTTTGTCTCTCATTCTTCATCTCTTCTTCATGTTCACCATCTTCATCGATAATTTTCATCGTCAATCTCTGCAATTATTTCTTGAGTTCTCTGACCTTGTTACTATTGCCCTTTTGAAAAACTTCGCAATTTGAGACAGTCATCGTCTTCTCGTTCGACATTTTCTTTAATCTGGGTTTAATATTACTCAAAGCCAACTGTGTAATCCTTGGGAATGGTGAAAAAATTGAGATTCATTAATGTTGACTCTTTCTTGTTCTAGATTTATTAACGAGTATATTTCTTACTGATGTTTTGGGTTTGATTTTGAAGAGGAGAGAGAAACGGAATTTGTTGGTTGGGTCAGGTCAAAACAATGAGCAGGGAAGGGGTTGATGGTAAAAAGAAATGAAGTGAGAGAGAGGGGTTCATTTTATCAAATAGCAAAAAATGAAGTGGAAAGAAAATGGTTTTCCATTCTACCAAACAGTTGAAATTGTATGTGAAAAATCATTTTTCTTAGAAAATATTTTTCATAAAAAATGATTTCCTAGGAAAATGATTTTTCCCCCGACCAAACACACCCCTAATATTCAACCCTGCTCGAGTAACCGCTTTGTATTCTTCCATTCATCCCTTTGTCATCATCATCATCATCATCATCTTCTTCTTCTTCTTCTTTAATCAATCTCTTTGATTTACACTGTTAAAGGTCGAGATAGTTGGTTTTCGGCTATCCGAGCCATCTCCTTTGTCATCTTTTTCCATTCTATATAGTAGTATTTTATTTTTCGAAGTAGTTGTTGCTCAATTGTGAAAGCAACTTTTTTCTCCGATTGTGAGAGTTTTTTTTTGTTAATGGTCAGTGTTATTTGTTTTCATTTGCCGTTTTCACATGTTTTTCAATGGATGAATTGTAATTCAGAGATAGAGCGACTTTATAATGACTTTCGACATTTCATAGGGGACCTCTTTTTTCAAAATAATTTTTGCCTCGAAAGACTGTGCCAGATTAGCAGATATATTTCAAGGAAGACATTGTAATAGGTATGTGGATCTCTTCTCCATATTGTATAATGAAACAATGATTGTGGGAAAATGAGCGACCTGTGTACATAAAACTAGTTATAAACTAAATATGCTCCAACTTTCTCCAATTTGATCGAAAATGCTAACTACTAGTAAAATATGTTGCATTATTTTGCTCCAATCTACTATATGCTTCAATATGCTGAATTCTACTACGATATGCTAACCGCTAATCAAACATGCTCTAATTCACTCCAACCTGCTGTAATATGCTCTAATATGCTAATAGCTTATCAAATCTGTTCCCAATTGCTCCAATCTACTTGAACATGAGACTTATTACTCTCCTCAGCAAACAAATAGTCATAACATTGAGACTCAATTTGCCCTAGGCAAGCGAATAGCCAAACTGTTCTATGTCTTTTTTTTGGAGGGGGGTATTTGTGGGAGATGGCAAATTATTATGTACACCCATGAGCACGTGCTCCCGTTTCTATTTTATATGTGTTTTCTTGGGGTGTATTTGTCATATGTTCTATATTTTAATATATAATTGCTTATGCGTCACATGGGAGTACGTACACTCGAGTGTATGATATATAGGCTTTGGTGTGAGATGAGTTGATGAATTATTTCGTGAAGTGAACTTTTTTCTTTTTCTTATTATGATTGAACTACTATTTTTTGTATATATACTTTTTTCAAAATATTTGACAATATAATTTAAAAAAAGATATCGCTTTATTACATGCAAACTCCACAATTCACACTTCTTTCCATTAGACCATCTCCAATGCAAAATGCTTTTTTTGGGATGCTATTATTGCCACTTCAACAAAAACAACATTCTATCAAGCCAAATAGCATCTCTCTCCCACAATGTAAAATGCTCTCCCACAATGCATCTCTCTCCAACGCATAATAATAATTAAGGGAACAAAAAAAAAGTTCATCTCCCATCTTTTCTTTCTCTCTCCTCTCTCCTCTCTCCCATCCCATTATTTTATTCTCTTTTCCATCCGTTATGATTTGTTAATTAATATAAACCGCATCCCAATCTATCATCGAGGATGGTCTAAAGTTCTTCAATTTTTACTCTTTTTTTGGGAATGGGGAGGGGGGATTAGTAAGATGGAATTCAACTAAGTTTTCTTCTGCGCAAGGCAAAACTCGTGACAAAATGGTATGGGTTAAGATTTATAGAACCCGGACAAAAGTAATTATCAGTTAATCGATGCTCCTAAAAATTATGATTTCTTAAGAGCGAAATTTATTTTTAACTAAATGAATATTTTCCACCTGTATTATATTTTATATATAAATATCAATACAGGTTAGCTCTTAGGTTCGAGTCTTGTCAAATGAAAAAATTTATGATGGGAGAGTTCTAACTCTTATTGGACTAACAATATCTTGAAAGAATATTTTATGTATAAATGGACAAGTACAATGTATAGCAGCCATCTATATGCGGATATGCCATGATGCCTTTGGAGTTCATGTCACAAAAAAATACATGTTTCCTTTTATCAGTAAAGTAAGGATATTTTAGACTAGAATAGAATAACAATAGTGTCGCCAATGTCTTCTTGTCTAGACCTAATTGTTCCAAACTACTTTCAAGATAGGATACTGTAAATGGTATATCATGCATGTCCATTTTACGAATGTTTAGATCGCACATTGAAGTGTATATTGAACTCATTATCTAATATAAAGCTAAAACGTTGATTTAATTATTAAACGAGAATATAAAAAAATAATGATATGTACAACTTGTTTCAGTGTACAATTACTAAAGAGTACTTAGCCGAATGGATGATATATACAAGTTGTTTAAGTGTAAAATTATCAAAGAGTACTTAGCCGAATGGTCAAGTATTACTTTTCACATGCTCTCCACCCAGGTTCGACTTGGGAGAGACAAATATGTTGTGCCTTGTGTGCGGCCGTGCAGTTTAACTTGGTTCTTGAACTTGTTGACCTGGGCTTTGATATCTAAAGTAGTTTCATGCCTCTCCGATCCGTTGTGACCATTAATGACCTCTAATATAATAACCTAATAGGATAGACATGTTTATCCTTAAAAAAAAAATTGTACAAAGAGCGTTAGTTCTCTCCCTCCAATGAAGAGATTTGTGACCGATTCTATCGATTCACACATGGAACAAACCCTAATGTATGTGTCGGAGAGTTTAACGCCCCCAACCCTAGGTTAGGAGTGTTAACTTTGTACATTGTTTTTTTGTTTTTTTTTTTTAAAATCTGGGACGAAACGGATAGAGCTTTCCCTGAAAATTGACCGTTTCCTAGGCTTAAAACCTTACATTAAATTCCCTGCAAGTAAACGCAATAATAAAACCAACTCAACAGCTATCCGCCGGAATTCACAGCTCTACGGACCACCCGCCCGGAACATATCAACCAACGCAGCTCAATACTAAAACAATGGAACAATAAAAGTACAACTTCGCGGACCACATGTCCGGAATACTGATGTTACATCCCAACTATAAACAATCTTAGCTAAATGACGATCGGCTCACATGACTGTACAGAGTGACTCTAGATATGCAACACAGGCACACAAGGACTTAAATTACATAACACATCATAGCACACTTTGCAGCTCACGTACAAGCACATCACTTTACTTCTAGGATAGCAATGACTCCATTTCGGCTTACTTGCACCGACCATTACCTAATATCTCAGAAACCTGGAGGGCAACAATAATAGATGGAATGAGCGATAATCGCACGGTAGATAACCTCATCTCCTAAAACTATACTTTCAATGTCATAATAACTTACAACGGTTGTTCGTAATTCCTTTCCTTTGAAGAACTCATATGTCGTTAAAGAACTCACCTCTCGCACAGTGTACTCCAATCACAATGTAAGAGAAATAGCATCTATATCAAGGCTGAAAACTTAAGAATAATTATACTCTTTGGACTTACCATAAATCATTCATATGAACTCATAACTTCAATGAAGACAAATGGGGTATAATCCACAAACATCTCTTGCTGGGATTTCTGTTACAAAGGCTCAACCATAACACAAAACTTTATACGCGATGGTCAATACATCAATGAAGCTGATTTCAGTTCATATAATTTATGCTGTGCGTGATCATTAGAATCCATTGAAGGTGCCGTTAGGTAATGGGCTATACGAACTTAGCAAATACACTAAAGCCACCTGTAACGCCCCCAACCCTAGGGCTAGGAGTGTTAGAATTTTTCTTTAAATCCTAGGATAAAACGGACAAAGTTTCCCCTGAAAACTGACCATTTCCCAGGCTCAAAGCCTTACAATAATTTCTCTGCACTGAAAACAATAATAAATGGATTAACTAACTCAACGGCTACCCGCCGGAGTTCACAGCTCTACGGGCCACCCACCCGGAGCACCTCAACCAACGCAGTTCAATGCTTAAACAAATGAACAACGAATAGTACAACCTTGGGCAACTTAGACGGTGGCTCATACGGCCATACAGAGCGACTCTAAATGAAATGCGATACAAGCACACAAGAACGGAAATTACAAATCGTTACATCATAATGCGTTTTGCAGTTCACATACAAACCCATGGCTTTACTCTTAAGACAACAATGACTCCATTCCGGCTTATATGGACCCACTTTTACCTGTTATTTCAGAAACCTGGAAAGGAAACAATAATAAATGGGAGTGAGCAATTATCGCCCAGTGGATAACCCCTTTTCCTAAAACAATACTTTATGTAATAATAACTTACAACTATTACTCGCAATTCCTTCCCTTTTGAAGAACTCAATGACTATACAGTGTGTTCCCATGACGATGCAAGAGAAATAGCCCTTGCACCACCCGCTTAAACTTGAAAGTAGCTATACTTAGTAAACTTACCATGAGACATTCATATGAACGCATAAACGCAATGAAGATAGAGGGGTGTAACCCGTAAATACCACTTGCTGGGATGTCTGTTACGAAAATCACTAAAACTTTATATACAATGCTCAGTACACTATTAAGGCTTATTTCGTGCATATAATTCATGTCGTACATAGTCATTAAACGTCATTGAAGATGCTGTCAAGCAATAAACTATATGAGTTTAATAATGATATTAAAACCATCATCATGCTCAATGCGATGCAATTACTACACCATGATTTCACTACACCATACAGTGACAGGTCATATTCAAGAGTATATTTCCTTGCTACAACATGAAACAATAATCATATGGCGAAACGTATACTATGTCAAGTGATTAGTAGAGTCTCTACATGCTTGTTGGTGGAAATGAAAGATATGTAAGCTTTAAATTCTCCACCTGCTGGTAGAACTATAGAATTGTAACACAATTGATAAACTATGGAACATTTGATAGGACTATACATATGAAACATTGAACTTTGAATCATCCGTGCACTGGCAGAACTATGAACTTTGAACTTTGGAACTTCTGCCTATTGGCAGAGCTATGAACATTAAACTTTGGATCTTCTGCCTGTTGGCAGAACTATGAACTTTGAACATTTGAATCTTCTGTCTGTTGGCAGAACTATGAAACACTGAACTCTAAAGCTTTGAAACATTGAAGTTGAAGTTCTATGCAGACTTTAAAAGGAAATACTGGCTTGGTTACGCTAAGAATCCAATGGGTGTAATGTAACTCATGCTTATTACTCAATCTCATCGAACCGATGATTTAAGGTTATTTCATTACCAATGACGTGTCAATGAAAACATTCGACCGATAAAACACTTAGAAATGCTTAGAAGTCAGGTAATAAGCATTCTTAACTATATCATGTCTATGCAAGCATTATAAACGATGAATGCCTGTAATCAATGAACCATATATAATCGATAAACGTTATATAGTCGATAGCTTTATATAACCGACAAACTATATATAATAAACAAACTACGTATAAATCAATAAACTTTAGAAAGTCAATAACCCACATATAAATCGCTAAGTTTTGTATACTCGATAAACTTTCTGTATTCGATAACGATATATAATCATTAAACTTGCTATGGTTGATAATTTTAAAATAATCAATAAGCTATATATATAATTGCTAAGCTTCATATGATCGATGGACTATATCAAATCACTAAGCTTCATATAATCGATAAATAGCTAAATTTCATATAAATCAACAAATCACTAAACTTTATATAATCAATGAATCGCTAAACTTCATAAATCGATGAATCGATAAACTTCATATGCATCAATGAATCGCTAACTTCATATAAATCGATAAATCGTTATAAAATCGAATAACTCTCATATAATCCGATTATAATTCAATATAGTTTCAATAAGCTATATATCATCGAATAAATTTTATATAATCGATAAACTTTCATCGAAATTAACAACAATTAGGAGGAAGAGGAAACCCACCTCGAATCCAAGCTAAAGGACCCGTTTTAGGGTTTGATTCGGGATATCTCGGTGTGGGTTCGGTTCCCCTTTGCTGCCCTGCTAGTGCTTCCTATCTCTCTGCTCTTGCCGTCTCTGCTCGCCACCGTCAACCCTGGGAGGAGCCGCCGAGGAGACGCACACGACCTCCTCCAGTCCTCCCGCCGGTCATCCTCTCCTTCTCTTGCCGACTCTGCCTCTCTCTCTAGCCCGACTTGGGCAACGACTGGGGTGGGGACGGCCGGGCGTGCGTCGGCTGGTCGTCGGCGATGCCGCCGGTGCCTCCCTCACCATCTCTCGGCGTATGTAGGTGTGGCACAGGGCAGGGGGTCAAGAACCCCCCCTCGCGCGATCCTTCTCCTTTTCCTTTCCCCAGAAAAGGGGCTTCGGCCCCTTTAATTTCTTTTTCCCTTTTTTCTTTGGTTTGGGATAATTACCATGTCACATCAATAATTAATACGAGCTTATCCACTTGTCAACTCGTAATTAATACGAGCTTATCCCCTTGTCAACTCGTAATTAATACCGAATGTTCGATTCAATAAATTGCAGGACCAGTCCCAAGGTTCGCCAGTCCAGTTATACGCAATACGCAGTGCCCGATATAATCCTCCATAACAATAAATAAGAACAATATTCTTTTCAATAAGAACAGTACCTAAACAGGCACATCGACATTATTTCAATTTTCAACGATATAAAATTCCGGAATAAGAGAATAAAATCCCGAGCGTTACACCACCATAGTAGCAATGCAATGCAATCACTAAACTGATGATTTCACTACATTATACCATGACAGGTCATAAGCAGGAATAGATCTATTCGCCGAAGCATAGATCAGTAACGATACAATAAAACATATAACTATGTCGCGTGATTAGTAAACAGCATTATGGCCTTTGAACTTGACACGCTTGTTCATTAAAGTGTAACGTTTTATGAACATCATATGAATTGGGAGTCTCGTTTGACCTTGTTAACAAACCTATAGGATATAAGAGCTTTAACTCTTCTACCTATGGATAGAACTATATATAAAACACTGGAATTAAGGTTCCGGCCTACTAACAGAACTATGAAACATTAAACTTTGAATCTTCTGCCTCTTGGCAGAACAATGAACAGTGGACTTTGAAACTTCTGCCTATTGGCAAAATAATAAAACATTGAAATCATCTGTCAGTTGCAGAGCTATGAAGATTGAACTTTGAATCTTCTGCCTCTTGGCAGGACAGTGAACAGTGGTCTTTGAAACTTCTGCCTATTGGCAGAGTAAGAAAACATTGAACTTTGAATTTTCTGCGTACTGGCAGAGCTATGAAACACTGAACTTTGAAATTCCTGCCACTGGCAGGCCAATGTGCACTAAACTTTGAGTTCTCTGCCTAACGGCAGAACAATGAAATAATAGATTTCCTTATAACTTCGATGGAGAATAATGGGTTGCCTAACTGGGCACAACAAACGATACCACGTAACCGGATGCTCGTTACTTAAGTTCTTTTTAAAAGGACCCCTAGACCTCTTAACTGGCCACCTGCCTCATTTGATTGGACAGTCCGATGACTTAGAATTACTTCGTTACTAATGACTTGTCAATTAAAATAGACAACCGATGGACATTTAAAAACTCTCAGGAATCGTGTCAATTCAAGGGAAAAAGGTTTCACATAATATGTATGATCAAGTCGTAAAATCATATTACCAACCAATTCCCAAAAATCCACACGATTACAATAAATTTCAAACATTGCTTTGATATTTACACATGTGTAATCACAAATGCAGAAGCAACGTTAGCGATGAATTCAATGCCCTTAATGGTGACTTGTATAAAGCTTAACTAGAATCGTTTCTGGGCAATCATTATAGCAACAACTCATAAAATCGATAATCCACACATAACCGATAACAATATATAATTGATGGACTTTGTACAAATTCAATAAACGTCATATAATCAATACACGATATACATTTGATAAACTATATATATCTATGTGTAGACGATAAACTTTATAATCAATACACTCTATGTAATCAATGAACTATATAGTCGATAAGCTTTATATAATCAACAAACTTCATAGAATCGATAAACTATATAATCGACAAACTTTACATGGTCAATAAATTCCATATAATTGATGAACTGTATAATCGATAGACTTCACATAATCGATAACCACGTATAATCAAGAAACTTCGTATAATCGATAAACATCGTATAATCGATAAATTTTATATACTCAATGAACATATATAATCGATGAACGTCATATAATCGATAAACTCTATGTAATCAATAAACTTTCCTTAATCGATAAACGTATATATAATCGATAAACACCATAAAATCGATAAACTCATATAGTCGATAAATTTCATAACATCGATAAACTATCTATATATATTCAATAAACTATGCATAAATTTCATATACTCGATAAACTATATATATAATCGATAAACTTTGTTCAGACATCGTTCAGTTTATGCTACAGTTTCCTCAAATCACTACTAATCAGTTCCAGTTCAATCTGAGCAAACAATAATCGGTAAACTTTCATATAAATTAACAATAAATAATAGGAAGGGGAAACCCACCTCGAATCCAAGCTAAAGGACCCGATTCAGGGTTGATTTTTGTGGTAGGACTTGAACTCCCGAAGCCCGAAACCCTAGCTCTTGAACCCATGAATCACGCGGCTGCCACCGGTCGCCGGACTCGAGTCGCCGGTCAAGGCAGGCTCGCCGGCAACCTCGTCCACCACTGTCACCGGCGTCTAGCGCACTGCCCTCACTTCCTTGCTCGACGACTCTCTCTCTCTTTCTGCCCGGGGTGTGGTTGGCGGCTCCCACGCGGCCCGACGACGGCCGGCCGGTTGGCGGCGTAACAGCGTCGCCCCCCCTCTCTCTTGCCAGCGTGGTGTGAGGCGAGGTTGGGGGTCGGGACCCCCCCTTGGCTTGCCGTTTTTCTCCTCAGAAAACAGGGGGCTTGCCCTTTTTGATTTTATTATTTTTTTTCCTTTTCCTTTTTCTTTTGTTTTTGGATAATTACCCCGTCACATCATAATTAATACGAACTTATCCACTTGTCACCTCGTAATTAATACGAGCTTATCACTTGTCACCTCGTAATTAATACCCAATGTTTGATTCAATAAATTGCAAGACTAGTCCCAAGGTTCGCCAGTCCAGTTACAATCGGGAATCTACGCAATACGTAGTACCCGATATAATCCTCCATAACAATAAAATAAGAATAATATGCTTTTCAATAAAAATAGCACTTAAGCAGGCACGTCGATATTATTTCAATTTTCAACAATATAAAATTCCGAGATAAGGGGATAAAATCCTGGGCGTTACAGAGAGCAACTAGATCTTTTAGACCTGAACCTGCAGAACCTATCCTACCCCCCTTTCTCAGGTGTACCTAGCCAATTTGCATCTAAAGAAAAAGGGACCCGAGGTTAATCTTTGAACACATTTTCACACAACTTTATTCTTTTGGTTATTAATCGATCAAACTATTGTTGACTCATAACAGTTAGATTTAAGTTGATATAATTTTTTTATTTAAAAAACCGAAACTTGAGATCTTATTCATAGGAATAAGTATGAAAGCATTTGAAGCAATTTGTATTGATTACACATAATCTTATGCAAACATAACTTAATATGTATTGCATTTTCACTATAATGGTCTATCTCATTGAAACAATTAGGAGGGCATTCAAGCCAAGCTGAGCCCCACCTTGCCAATATCAAAGTTCGGCTCGTGCGCTAGCTCACACTATGCTTTAGAATAGTTCGTGACTTGGTGAGCTCGATAAAATCCAGCACGAGCATAGACTTTGCTCGTCAAGGCTTTATTGTTTTGAGCCTAAGTTTGACTTATTTAAGACTCGGATTTGAAGATTTTGATATAGACCTCACTTCTTATAATTCGGATATATAATAAGGCTATCAAATAAACAAAATTAGATTGATGACGATACCTAATCTGTTGTAACACCCGGGATTTTTCCCTTCACGTCAGGCCGATTTAAATTGTTATACGTTGAGCTAATATCGATGTAGCCTGCCTGAGTGCTATTTTTATTGAACAAAATATTTTTATTCTTCTTAACATTCGCTTTATTGGTATTACGAATTTCTATTGGGTACAACATTGAGCAGATTCCCGAATACGACTAAAATGTCGAACTTTAGGAATGATTCTGCAATTTATTAAATCGAACCTTAATATAATCAAACGGCGACTAAATCAGCCGAAGATTATATTAACGGTTACGAACTAAGAGTTAAAAGTTGAGGATTGAATTTATGGCACAACAGAGATGTTTTATCAGCTGAACCAAAAAAAAAAAGGAAAAGGAAAAACAAAAATAAATCAAGAAAATTTGTAAGGGGCCGAGCCCCCCTTTTCTTTTCTGGCTTTCCTTCTTCACATGAAGGCTCAGAGAGAGAGAGAGGTTCAGGGGGGTGCCCCAACGCAGAGCGAGAGAGAGGAGACCACACACACACACCGGGAAAGGGCAAGAGAGAGCCACCGGCGGGGTCGCCGGTGACCGGCCAACATGCGCCGAGGATCCCCCGCCCTGGTTGACGGCCAAACCGGGGCCAGGGGCTGCCGTGGGTCGAGGCGGCTCCTCCACGGCCGCCGGCAGCGGTGGTTTGACAGAAGGGCCGGTGATCGGTAGATGGGGAGCAAGAGGACGATTCGAGCCCGCCCCGAGCCACCCCAATCGAATCCTAAGACGGGTCCTTTAGCTTGAATTCGAGGTGGGTTTCCTCATCCTCCTATTTATGGTTAAATTGTTAATTTCGATAAAGCTTATTGATTATTGATTATAGTTCGTTCAGGTTGAATTCAATAGTTATTGATTATAGTTCGTTCAGGTTGAATTCAACAGTTATTGATTATAGTTCGTTCCAGGTTGAATTCAATAGTTATTGACTATAGTTCGTTCAGCTTGAATTCAATAGTTATTGATTATAATTCGTTCAGGTTGAACTTGAATCCATTATCAGTGATATGAGGAAATTTTAGCGTAAATTGAATGATACCCCATGTATATATATGTTAGTTGTACTGAACTAAAGTTTATCGACGACTAAAGTCTAACGTTTATATATATATATAGTTCATTGACTATATGTCATTTGGTAGTTATACAAAATTATTGAATACGTCAAGTTTATTGATATATGAAATTTATACGTAAGTTTATCGAATATATATGTACATGGATAAATTATCGATGCTAGGAAATTACTGATTATATGAAGGCTTCGGTTTATAAAGTTCATTGAATACGTAATGTTCATCGCCGGTTTATAATGTTAAGCTCATTGAATATAAAACGCTCCTCGATTATACAGGCTCACTGTTCCTATAAAAAGTATTAATTATAAAATGTTCATTAATTATGCATTTTATCGAATTATATATAATGCTCATCGTTGTTGATTATATAACGTTTATTCATGGCATTTTATTGATCATTGATTATATAACGTTTATTAATTGCATTTTATTGATCATTGCAATTAATTTATCATTGATTATATAATGTTCGTCTCTTATTAAATAAATATCGTTCATTGATTATGTATATTTATCGTTCATTAATTATGCATTTTATCGATTACATAGAACGTTCATCTCTTATTAAATAAATAATGTTCATTGATTATGCATATTTATCGAATTATATATAGTGTTCATCGATTATATAAGGTTACCGACTACATAACGCTCACTGATTATGTATCCTTATATTATCGATTATTAGAATTTAACAAGTAGACGATGTTTCGTGCTTACATAATGATTATCGATTGCATGAAAATCTCGATGATACGTAGTTCTTGGTTACATGAAGTCTACAGACATTATGGGTTGATGATATGAAGTCCCCTAAGTATATAATAGACATGAAACCATTACCAATAGATCTTGATCCATAAGGTGACTTCATGGATTATATGATAGACAGTTTAGATAGAAAATAGTTCCACCTTAAATTGAAGCAGAAGTGAGGCCACATCGGTCGTTTCAAGCTGTCAACAAACAATGTACAGTACAGGAGAGAGATTTTTCGGAACCAGGGACGTACATTGCCTATGTTCTTCAAAAACTCTATGTTCTTCAAAAACTCACAGTATTCGCAGCAATGAAAAATCAAAACGAGATTCATTTAATGAACCAAGTTCTCAATGTTTTGTCACATAAACAAGTGGTCCCGCCAATTATCATCAAGGCTTATGCCGACCAATACACCCGCGCGCGGCATCAGGACTTATGCCCATCAGTTATCAAGGCTTATGCCGACCAATATACCCGCGCGCGGCGTCAACTCAGGCTTCTCGATTGGCCTGGGGGGTGTGAGCACCTAAAGTACGATCGTTTCAAGATGTACATCGACCAAGGGGTTCACTTTCAGATAAGAATCAACAAATCAATATTACTTATACATTCTCTTTCTCCTGTTTGCAAAACAAAATCTTTTGAAATGCGGCGCCCAACCATTTAACCTTCAAGTCTGTTTTACTGCATAGGGATGTACGTCTGAGTTTCGAAAACAAAGCTCAGTTTTTCATTCTTCTGCCAGTAGGCAGGGAATGCAAAGTTCAATATTTCATTTCTCTGCCAGTAAGGAGAGGATTCAAGGTTCAAGTAGGCATAAGTTGAGGTTACACGTTTTATAACTCTGTTGACATGCAATAGGGTCAAGAGAAACATGGTCAAAGGAGACTCCCAATTCCTATGATAGCTTACGAAATGATATACGTTAAGTAAACAAGTATGTGAGGTTCAAAGGTCCTGTTGCTTCCTTTTAATAGTTACCAATCACATGACGTAGTTATATGCTTCGTTTTATGGTCATCGTTCTATGTTTTCTTACCCTTCTTACAGAAATCTATTCATGCATATGATCAGCTACTGTGTAGTATAGTAAGGAGTGTATCGCATGGAAACATGCCGGTTGTTTTTAGTGGCATTGCTAACTTCATATAGCTTACTACCTGACGGCATCTTTAACGACTGTGTACGACTTACATTATATGAACTAACACCAACTTCGCTAATGTATTGGGCATCACGTATAAGATTTTAACGATATGAGAGCCTTTCAAAAGTCGAGCAATCATGAACGACGGTCGTAAGTTATTATTGAAATGAAAATATTCTTTTAGGGGAGGGGGTTATCCACTGTATGCTTTTCGCTCACTCCACATGTCATTGTTGCCCTCCAGGTTCCTGAAGTAAGCCGAAGTGAAGTCATTGCAACCCTAGAAGTAAAGTGATGTGCTTGTGCGTGAGTTGCAAAGTGTATTATAATGTAATGATTGTAAGTTAAGTTTTTGTGTGCTTGGTTTGCATATCATTTAGAGTCGCTCTATATGGTTGTAATGGCCACCATCTTAGTTGCCAGGGCTGTATTATTCGCTGTTTATTTGGTTAATATTGAATTGCATTGGTTATAGTGCTCCGGGCGGGTGGCCCGTAGAGCTGTGAACTCCGGCGGGTGGTCGTTGAGTTAGTTTTTATTGTTTTTCAGTGCAGGGGATTTATTGTAAGGCTGCAAGCCTGGGAAAATGGCCAAGTTTCAGGGGGAACTCTGTCCGTTTCGCCCCAGGATTTAAGAACAAAATGGTAACACTCCTGACTTTAGGGTTTGGGGTGTTACATCTGTATACTCATATGATAATCGCAGTTGTCTCATTATTGATAGTTGATGAGTTGCTAGCATCATCGATCAGCCAATGAGTAATGATAAGGGTAGGAATGCAAGTTCGCATAAATTTTGCAATCACTCTACCTTTTCTTTTACATGAGCCATGAGCAGATAAAATTTTGAATTACAAGGTAAAAATACACTATATTGTTGCGATACTCCAATTAACTGTGAGCAATAATTCTTGATGACAGCAATTACTTTTAATCGTGTTAGGGATAAAACAGAGTTTTAATATTTATAAACCATAAGTGCAAGGTGTATCGTTGAGTACTTGAGGTGTCGTCCGCAGAGAGTTGTGTTTCCAACTACCAAGGCTAACTAAACCGTCTCGAGCTAGGCGAAATCAAAGGAAAACAAGGGTAAACTAAACTACGCAAACAAACATAGAAAAAGCGACTTGGAGTTGTGATTTAACCGATGAATGAACCAACTAATCGAAATGAGTCCTAACCTACCCAAACTACATCACGAACTAGAGATGATCGGTTGCACCATCAAAGACCACTCGAGCCCTCTCTCAAGGGTCATGAGCTAGTCTAATTAGCCTAACCACCTATTTTCATGGAATTAGCCCAATTAGATCACAAAACTAGCAACCTCGAACCTAACTCGATTTGGATACTATTTTCATGTTCCGAACTCGGCTATTCCCTCTCCCACACTAGTTAATTGATCTCACCTCTCAACATAAGTCAATCGCCCAAAAATATGGATGAAAGCTCTCTCAAGCATTTCATCGAACACTTGGCGGGCGTGAAGGAAAACTCTAAGTTCTAGGCATAGAATCGGTATGGTTAGGCCAAATACAAGACTAATTAGCCATCAAGAGGTTAATCACAATCCAAGCCAACACAATCTACCATCTAAACATCACAAACACATGAAAACCTAAACTAACAAGCAAGAACACAAACTTGAACAAGAAAACAAAGAGAGTGAAATAAATCAAATCTAAACAACTAAACAAACATGAATTAACAACGAAAACTAAAGATTGAACAAAACAAAACAAATACAAGAATTAAACTAACAAAACATAAACAAGAACAACATATGAAATAAATAGAAAAAGAGAGAGAAAACTTAGTCTTGAATTGATAGAAGGAACTTGAAATCCAAAGGTTGAATCCAAGATTACAATCTTCCATCTTAAACTAATCCTCCTATTGAGGTTTTATTTGATAATCTAACCTAAAACCTAGCCTAAAAATCGCCAAAGCCCCCCGCACCAAGCGACCCCTGAACGACCTTAAATAGAACGCGAGATTGGAACGAACAGCGCACGGGTGATTGGGAAGAGGCACGACCGTGCCTATGTGGCACGGCCCCACCGTGCCAGGTGGCATGGGGTGGGCGTGCCACATTGCTGGCCGGCTCTGCCGGCTGGCTCCCGTTTTTCCACCTTTTCGCCTATTTCAATCCTTTTTCGCCCCTTTTTGCCGAACTTTGCTTGGTTCAACTTATTACCTGCAAGAATAAACAAAACAAGTAAAAATCTCAAAGAATACTTAACAAATCAAGAAAAACTCTAAGGATTACGTTATTATATGAGCTAAGATTAGGCATAAAAGAGATGTAAAAGGCGATAAATTATCGTCCAACAAATACCCCCACACCTATCTTTTGCTCGTCCTCGAGCAAAACAAAAGAAAAACTAATCTAGAAACCTAACTCACTTTCGCAGGAATCGCGATTGCATTTAGCTTATGCAACAAGCCCTTTAAACCCCTTGGTTCTCCCAAGTGGACGAGTAAGGTCTCGAGAGGGTTTGCAGAAGACACACCTACAAAATCTTTGAAAAAGAAAAAGTAAACGGGAAAAAGGAAGAGAGAACACAAATCGAAAAACAAAACGGATTTACAAACAAAAATACAAAAATAAATACAAGGGAGAAGTTGCATATAACCAGCCAAATCACCCATGCTACAAAGACATCAACATGCATATAAAGATAATGTACACATCAAGAGTCTCTATCCCCATGGCAACATCAACGCACCAATTGTTCACCCCACTGTACAGCAAAACTGTGAATCCATCCTTGTGCTTAGTGTGCTAGTGTATCAAAATCTTAGGACTCGGACTTATTAGGACCAAACTCAATCCCGCGCAACCGACGCATACTACATTGTTGGCTTATTAGCATGGAAAGAAGGCTTTTCCAGTAGCAGTATTGCCTCAAAGGGTAGCACCCAGTAGCGCATGCCTCAAAGGGTGCCTATCAAGTGTTCCCAATAGCAGTATTGCATCAAAGGATAGCACCCAGTAGTGCATGCCTCAAAGGGACACTTGTCATTCCAAACTAAAGGTGGTTTCCACTTTTTGTCACATTTTTTCGGGTTTTTTTTTTTTTGGGCGAACTAAAAGTGGAAACCAACCAAGAACAAGAATAGTAGTGTACAAAGACAAGTGGGAGAGCTGATCATGGAAGGCTAAGACCCTAAGATAAGGATGATTGTATAAATAAGAATTGGATTACACATGTATAATGAACTATTGGGGTTAGAATTGGGGCTTAGAATGACTCACTTGGGACAAAGATCTATCATGCACAACATAGTTATATACAAGCTGATAGCTAAGGTGCAAGGGGTCAAAGCCGATCAAAATAGTACAGAACTCCCCCAAAACAAGGTGGTATAGATCAAAGACTACTCCTCCCCCACACCTAAATCTCACAATGTCCTCATTGGGAGCTGAGAGTCATCACCAACCACAAAATACACAAAAGCAAAGAAAACAAAATCACACACGAACACTAAACCGACACATATATACACAGGCTAACTACCAAAAACAAATATATACCAATTGATCAACACCACCAATCACAACACACAAATATCCACAAAACGGTAATCATAGCCATCAATGGCTCAACACATCCCAAATTTCAACTCAAGATGATCACCAATAAAAACACAATCCTAATATTCACAGCTAAACAAAAACAAAAGGAGAGAAAATAAAATAAATAAAAGAAAAATAAAAAGAAGGGAGAAGAGTGAGAACAAGTAGACCAGGTCGAGTGCTGAATGTACCCAAGCTACGCCTCCCTAGGATGGTGTTGTGGAGGCTGGAGGAGCATCAGGCACTTGTCATCATCGCTCAGGACTCGAGTCGTCAACTCGAATGTGGTCAACGCTCGCAGAAGTTTATCGTATGCCTTTGCATGCATCTCAAATGGGTGTAAGTAAGAGAACACTAGTAAAGATGCAACAAATAGAGTTAGTGCCCTCTTAATCTTATCAAATGCCATAGGAAAATCGAAATAAGAATCAAACAAAGTGGTCGACTCAATTTTCCTAAGCATGTCCTCTAGGTATGCACAATAAGGGTCTAAGGAGGGATTATACCCTCGAATGTCACCTATGGACTTATGGAATGCATGCAATTGGGAGGGCGTGGTGGAAAGTAAGGGGGATGAAATGTGGGTCAAGTCAAGTGGCTCGGTGCAAAGTGGGCCGATATGGTCAATACTAGGTACGACACCAACCACTAAACTATCATCACACATCTCCTCGAAAGGAGCCTCCTCAAGATATGGCTCAACCAGTATAAGTCCTCCTGACCAAGAAGGTAAAACATCCTCTACAGAACTAGCATCAACCCTAGAGGTCTCGCCTATCTCTAACCTCGTGCACTGAGCTAAAGGGAAGGGAGAAACATGTAAGGTCAAAACACCGACACTAATGCCCATAGGTGTGCTGGAAAAGGATGGAGCAACAAACATCAATGGCGTCAAGGGAGGGTCAAACACTTCCTCTAGGTCGGTCAAATGTGCATCATCAACAACTTTAGACTCTAGGGGAGAGAAAGACTCACAATCATCATAGAGACGAGCCTCAAGTCTAGTACAAGGTAGATTAGGGTTGGTCTTATGCAATAAACTCCACTCCCTCATCCTACTAGCAAAGCGTTCATGTTGCTCATTCATTGCCCCTATCATGGCATCAAGTCTAGCATAGCATTTATCTGAAACATCATAATAAGGACAAGAATTCACATCATGGTCAAGAGATTGGCAAAAAGAGCACAACACATGAGGGTAAGAAGAATGGTGATGAGGTGGGTCCCCAACATCATTAGATTGCCATTGATGTCAAGCTAGAGACTCAAACAAATCCCACATGTCATCAACATCTAAGGAACACGAACCACCATAACACATGGACTCTAGGATGGCTCGAGTCTCATGTGTCATCCCTTCAAGCACAACATTGCATATTTCCCATTTCTCATACGTGAAATGCACATATTGAGCACGATAATCATTCAACCGAGACAAATATTGCCAAAAAGGTTCATGCTCAAACTGAGGTAAATGAAAAATAGTCATCCTGGATTTTTTGGAATTTTTGATTTTTTAATTTTTTTTGGATTTTCTAAAATTCTAGCCTCGAATGCTCAAGTAAACCACAATATTGAAAAACGCCAACTCCCTGGCAACGGCGCCAAAAACTTGTTAGGGATAAAACAGAGTTTTAATATTTATAAACCCTAAGTGCAATGTGTATCGTTGAGTACTTGGGGTGTCGTCCGCAGATAGTTGTGTTTCCAACTACCAAGGCTAACTAAAGCGTCTCGAGTTAGGCGAAATCAAAGGAAAACAAAGGTAAACTAAACTACGCTAACAAACATAGAAAAAGCGATTTGGAGTTGTAATTTGACCGATGAATGAACCAACTAATCGAAACGAGTCCTAACCTACCCAAACTACATCATGAACTAGAGATGATCGGTTGCACCATCAAAGACCACTCAATCCCTCTCTCAAGGGTCATGAGCTAATCTAATTAGCCTAACCAACTATTTTCATGGGATTAGCCCAATTAGATAACAAAACTAGCAACCCCGGACCTAACTCGATTCGAATACTATTTTCATGTTCCGAACTCGGCTATTCCCTCTCCCACACTAGCTAATTGACCTCACCTCTCAACATAAGTCAATCGCCCAAAAATATGGATGAAAGCTCTCTCAAGCATTTCATCGAACACTTGACGGGCGTGAAGAAAAACTCTAAGTTCTAGGCATAGAATCGGTATGGTTAGGCCAAATACAAGACTAATTAGCCATCAAGAGGCTAATCACAATCCAAGCCAACACAATCTACCACCTAAACATCACAAATACATGAAAACCTAAACTAACAAGCAAGAACACAAACTTGAACAAGAAAACAAAGAGAGTGAAATAAATCAAATCTAAACAACTAAACAAACATGAATTAACAACGAAAACTAAAGATTGAACTAAACAAAACAAATACAAGAATTAAACTAACAAAACATAAACAAGAACAACATGTGAAATAAATAGAGAAAGAGAGAGAAAACTTAGTCTTGAATTGATAGAAGGAACTTGAAATCCAAAGGTTGAATCCAAGATTACAATCTTCCATCTTAAACTAATCCTCCTATTGAGGTTTTATTTGATAATCTAACCTAAAACCTAGCCTAAAAATCGCCAAAGTCCCCCGCACCAAGCGACCCCTGAACGACCTTAAATAGAACGCGAGATTGGAACGAACAGCGCACGGGAGATTGGGAAGAGGCACGACCGTGCCTATGTGGCACGGCCCCACCGTGCCAGGTGGCACGGGGTGGGCGTGCCACATTGCTGGCCGGCTCTGCCGGCTGGCTCCTGTTTTTCCGTCTTTTCGCCTATTTCGATCCTTTTTCGCCCTTTGCGGAACTTTGCTTGGTTCAACTTATTACCTGCAAGAATAAACAAAACAAGTAAAAATCTCAAAGAATACTTAATAAATCAAGAAAAATTCTAAGGATTACGTTATTATATGAGCTAAGATTAGGCGAAAAAGAGATGTAAAAGGCGACAAATTATCGTCCAACAAATCGCTTAGTAAGTTAATTATTGAAACCCTGATATTTGTTTTTAAAGAAAGCTTAGCTTGTGAAAATTTGCTAGGCTTGTAGGCTCGATTTGTGTAGGATCAACGAGCTTAATTACAATGTTAAGTTAATGATATTCAAGTCCAACTTGAATAACCAAATAGACTTGACTCGATTTGCTCGGATTGTCACGGGTCAAGTTTGACAAGCCAAAAAACGAGCCGACTTGGAAGCAGTAGCCGGACAGTCACTGGTAACAAGAAAGGAAAGAATAGTGAACTGAAGTGTGTGCGTGAGTGTGGGCACGGCGAACAGCAATCAGCATCCGAGACATCTGCAGGGTACCGTCAGCCTCTCAACCTCACTACGTCTCTTTCCTCTTATTATTATTATTATTATTATTATTTTCCCCCAGTAACAAGAGAGAGAGAGAGAGATGCCAACATCTTATCTCTTCTCTTCTTTCCTCTGCTCTGCAATCTTGCGTCGTGGCCACATCCATTTAATCATCATAATCAATAAAATCAATATTATTATGAGTTAGTCTCATCCCCCAAAAAAAACAGACACTGAGAGGCGTCCAAACTCAGCCCCTTCCTCCTCCTCCTCCTCCTCCTGCTCCAATTGGACGAGTGCTTTCTCGAAATTCAATTCATTTCTCATGAGAGAGAAAAAAACGGCACTACACCATAAACTGACGCTGAATTCCATGGCGGTCTAACCTCTTCTCTCTCTCTCTCTCTCTCTCTCTCTCTCTCTCTTCACATGAAATGCCTACCGACGTACTTTTCTACTTAACAGCTGCTGCTAGTATTCATCTTGTCATTACGTAGTTCGTTTGAATTTAGCCCAGCAATTTTAGTCAGAAAAAAGAACAAAGATGAATCATCGTGTCCCAGATTATGATATGGCCGACGATGACTACTCCATTCCCGCTTCTTCTTCCTCCATTCCCAGGCAGCAGAAGTAATTCATTTCTCTAGGAACTCATGGGTTTTTTTATTTGATTTGATTTGATTAGGGTTTCTTTTCTGATAGTTGTGATTTGATGACGCAGAGCAGAGGATGATGTCATGGAGCTTCTATGGCAGAAAGGCCAGGTTGTAGCTCACTCCCAAACGCAGCGCTCTCATCACAATCACAAGTCGCCACCCACGAATACACCGCCTCCGCCGGAGAACACTTCTATGCTCTATATCACGGAGGATGAGATGGCTACTTGGCTCCATTACCCCCTGGAAGACCTCTACACCGACCTACTTTACCCTACATCAGCGCCGACTCAACCGCCGCCTCTTCCTCCTCCGCCGCCGCAGCAAACCTTGGAAGCAACGCGTGGGCTCGACGCTCGACCGCCACAACCTCCACCGCCGTCGAGGCCGCCGGTTCCGCCTCCGAGGAACTTCCCGCATTTCTCCAGGTTCAGAGAGAAAGCTCCAACGCTGTCGACGGGTGTGACGGTGGTGGACTCGAACAAGCCGGAGGCGACGCCGGTGACCGGAGCGTCGTCGTCGGCTGCGAAGAGCGTCGGAGAGATGTCGGCGGCGATGAGCAGAGCGCCGCCAATAAGAGGCGGCGGACGTAGCGGCGACATAAGTCACTTGACGGTTAGTTCGTCGACGAGCGGGAGCGGCACCGGAAGTGGAAGCGGCTCAGGAACGAGTGGTGCTGGCACCGCCGTAACTACGGCCGTGGAAGAAGGAGGTAGAAAGCAGGAGGTGGTGGAGGACCGGAAGAGGAAGGGGAGAGAAACGGACGAGCCCACCGCCGCCGCCACCACCACCACCGAATGTCACACTGAGGTCAGCCTTTACCCGCTTTCTTTTTTTAATTTTTATTTTTTAAAGAAAGTGTTTATTTTGTTTTTTTAGTATTTTGTTTCTATAATATTGATGACTTTTGGCCATCACCCAAATGGAACAATGCACAGTATTTATTATCTCCATCGCGTATATTATTTTGGGACTTTTGTCACAAAAGGGTTTGGGACCAAATTCCGTAATTGCAAAAAAAAAAAGAAAAAAAAAAGGAAGGAATGGATGGATCTCTGTTTTTTTTTAAACAATTTTTTTTTAAAGTTGGGACATTTTCTTTTATTATCGTGCTAATTTGATTACTAAATTTTTTTTAAAAAAGTATCTTTATTTTTCTCTAAAAGGGAAAGGAAGGTAATGAGCATAATTTGTCATTCTTTCGGTCTTTCCCCAAAGAAGGTAATGAGCATAATTTATCATTCTTTTCCTTTTGACTTATTTATTGCATTTAAAAAAGAAAAAGAATTCAAATTGGAGTGCAAGGCTTTCCAGTTGCTACATAATTTTTGAGCTGAATTTCTTGAGGGCTACTTGTGTTTTTCCTTTTGTTTAAAGTTTTGAGACATTGTATTGCTATGAGAAGGTTGAGATGATACTGGCTTAGTATATAATTCTTTTAAGGTGTTTAATCTAATTATTATTTCTTTGGACTTAACTAGGGCTGAGCAAAAAAATTAGGTGTCCGGTTCTGGACCCGGACCCAGTTGAACTGGGTCTAGAACTAGTTCTGAAATCTTGAAAACAGTTGCAACCGATCCAGAGTTGAGTCCGGAAAACTTGGAACTGGAATCGGATCCGTTACTCAGTTCAATTATTTTTTAAAAATGTTTGAGTTACCCGATTCTGGACCCATTCCCAACTAGCTTCGAAACCGGTTTCAAAAATTCTAGACCAGATTCCAATTGGGACCAGGATTGAGTCCAGATTTTTAGACCCGATTTCAACCGGGACCGATTCTATAAAAATAGATTGAATATCTGACCTGCTCAGCCCTAGACTTAACTCTTTTGAATTTCTATAAAAAAAAATTTACTTGTTCCAATTTTTCATTATTAAAATCATAATTATTGCTTTCATTATGACGTAGTAATGCTATTTTCTATCTTTTGGGGTTAAAAACAATTTTGGTGATTGCTTTATCAATAAAAAGTGCAACGAAAAATTTAGATGCCATGATAATGGTGTAAAACACGTGGCAGGCGGTGAGTGAGTTGATTGCTGACATGGTAAGTGGTAATTGGTGCCAGTTGTATAGGCCCATAGCCAGGAGTTTTGGGGTTGATTTGATTCTTTCTTTATTGGGGGAAGAGTAACATAGACACACGGATAGTGGGGGTGGTTTTACGGCGGTGCCCTGACAAAATGATGCGCACAGCAGTATCACAGAGGGCACAGAACACAGAAGAGAGAGATGATCACAGTTCACACAGACTGCTATTAAAAAATTGTATGGGGTTTTGGGTTGAGTTCTTGGTTTTGCTCTGTGCCAGGCCCACATTTTACTGGCTCAGCGTGGCTCTCATATGGGCGTCATTTGGGGGGTGCTGATTCTGTTCCCCACCTCTTTGCCTCTTCTTTGATTTCGTTTTTCTGGGCTTTCTTCCCCCCCCCCCCCTTTTTGGGGTTTTTCTTTTCTTTTTTGGGGTTGTGGGGTTGTGAAATTCATGGAACTTAAGAAGTTGTGTTCGGTAATAGATATTGAAGTTAAGGTTAGTGACTTGTCGTGATAAACGATATTATAGATCACTACTTAAAAGTATTTAGTAAAATAATAGATGAGATAATAGTTAGAGCTTTATGTAGTGTTTTTTAAAAGCTAATGAAAGTACCTTTTAAGAACATCTATCTAGTGGTAGCATTGCAAATTATAAAATTCTTCTTTTTATCTACTAAATACTTTTATTTATTGTGCCGTTTTTAGTCATTTTACATAAATTTACTATTTCAACAGTTACATTTACCGAACACATTTATTTTAAATCACTTGTTGAACAACTAAACACTAACCACTAGTGGGTCACAGCTAATTGTTAGTAAAACTGTTAACAACTAGTAAAACAATTAATCATTAATAAAACAATTAATTTTACCCAACACGTCTTTATTCTTTTCGGTAGAAAATAGGACTGCGGGAGTGAAAAAGAGTTAGAAGAAGTGAGATTTTTTTTTTGAAAGGAGCGAGAAAGAGAGTTTTTTTGGGGCGGGCGTGGGAATGAGTAATTTATTTATAGGCAGGGAGTGAAAAGGAGTGAGAAGCGTGGGAAATTAGGATTTACTACGAAAAGAACAAATTTTATTTACGAAGCTTTCACCTGAATTAAATTGGTAATCGATAAGCGAGTTCAACAAGGTACATCATTACCATACTTCTAATCTATTTGCTTGTGATTAAGATGATAGGCTCTAAAAGGATAAGATTTTGGCTCAGATCAGGATCACTATAACATTTGATTAGTAGGTTCATAAGTGCCAAGCTTATGATTAGTGTTCTCATATTGTGAAAACAAGTATATACGTTAGTGGGATCACTTAGTCCATTTATATAGGTTAGATGGTTAGTATGTTCACTGGACTGAGGAAGATGGTGGCTAGCTCTACTGGGACGGCCATTGAGCGTTGGTGTTCTACCTAGTTTGTATTTGAAGGGTGCCTTACATTAGTGATAGTGCTTAACGCACATATTTATCAGAGTAATACGGGGGATCAAGGGAAAAGGAGCTAGTTGTCTGGAAATATATCGAGACACAGGGAAAGGACCTTCGAATTTCATAAATTAATGGTCATGAATCGTGATCCGAGTCCAATGAATTGGTGCATTTATTTTCTGTATATTCACTGCTGGATGTAAGAGGAAAAGAGAATGGGAGAGAGGAGGGATCACTTAGGAAAATGGAAATTGTACAGTTTTTTTTGTGCTCCATGATCGCTAATGTTGCTGCTTGTTGGCAGCAAATAAAGTAACAGAGCTGGCAAGAAAATACACAACATGTCAAAGGTAGGTTGTCGAAAACAAAGTATTGGTACTGTTTAGGGTTTAGTTATTGCTGAAAACAGTTGGCAAATATTATGGTACTTTCTTTCATCAGAACCCTTGAGAAAATCCGCTCTGGGATCAATTGCATATATATCATCACCCAGATAGTGAGAAGTTGGAAGCATAATCGCATTGTAGAGAAGCTAATCCCTTATCCCCTTGGGCCCAATAATGCTCTCACAGTCTCACGTATTCTCCTGTCAAGGGCATCTCTTCTATGACTTTTCAGCTAAAACATGGGACCACCTTCCCAAACAGTGGGTTAATGTACCTTCAAATTCAATGATGTTGATATTCTATGTACGCATGAGAAAAACATGTGATGTGATATGGAAACACATTTAAGAGCAAACTCAGCGGCTTACTTGCGAGGAGAAAAAGAGGAGAGAGAGTATGGGTGAGGCGAGCGCTCAACTCCAATGAGTGCCGAGTGCCTCACGGGGAGCCTCAGCCTACTGAGGTAACTCGTGAGGTTTTTTTTTAAAGATTATTTTAATTAATTTTTTTATTTTTTTAATTCGAAAAATAAAATTGTGTATTGTATAGTAGGTTGATGGGTACTATTTTATTTGGTGAGGCAAAGTGGTGAGCCTTTCACTGAAGAGGGTGAGAATTGTTAGCCAAAAAATTGGAGAGAAGTCTGATATGGTAATGGTAGGTCCCCGTTGGTGAGCAAAAAAACAGGCTCACCACTGGGTTTGTTCTAATGAACTTGTTGCTTTTTCCTTTCTTTCTTTTTTAATTTATTTTTGATTTGTAATTTTTTTAGGAAGTAGATGGTTTTTATGCATGCTCTATTAAGCTAACCAGTGTATTCTTTTGCTTCGATAAGGATGTAGAGCATGAATCAGCTGAGGAGAGAAAGCATTCTCGTGGCTCAGCTGCAAAGAGATCTCGCGCTGCAGAGGTCCATAATCTCTCAGAAAGGGTACATATTACATGAACACTGAGTTTGGAAGATTTATATTCTTCTCTTGGTTGCTTTTGATAGTTTTTTAAGTCATGAAATGCAGAGACGCCGTGATAGGATAAATGAGAAGATGAGGGCATTGCAAGAACTCATTCCTCGTTGTAACAAGGTTTGAGTTTCTGTGGATGCGCATTGATAGACTCATTATCTTGATTAATTGTTTCCCTAATTCAAAATATTTCTCATATCCTTGAATTCAGTCAGATAAGGCTTCAATGCTTGATGAGGCAATTGAGTACCTGAAGTCCCTTCAAATGCAAGTGCAGGTATATATGCACGAGTGCAGCTATATGTACGTTTAACTTTCTCATGTAGACTGAGGCAATTGACACTGATTAGCTGAGAAAAAAATGTCCATATATAATGGCTTGAAATTCACGAGCTGCTTCCCCCCTTCCCCCGAGAAAACGGAAACAAGAAAAACTGTTGGAGGAAGGGAGGAATTTGTTGAAACATGAGGAAAAAAGAAAACCGTCAGAGGGGAACGAACTTAAAAAACGTATCTGTCATCTTTTTGGCCCCTAAGAAGTTTCCAGCAATCACATTGTCTTGCAAATTATGGATGGTACCTGTGTTGTTACCCTTGTAGTCCTTTCCTGACCAAATGACTGATACCATCCCTTTCTAAGCTGCGAAGCTGCTACCCCATTAGGGCGGTAGCCTATATCCACCATTTTGCCCTCTGCCTTGAATTGAGCGTGACATTAGTGTTCTTTACTCTACAACAACAACAACAACAACAACACCTCCCAGTGTGGGGTTCCGCGTTTGCGGGGTTTGAGGAGATCTAACTGTAGGCAACCTTACCTCTACCGACATTCCTATCGGTAGAGAGGCTGTTTCCAAGAGACCCACAAAAAGGGAATTTACTCTAATGATGACAAATGGGTGCCTAGTATCAGGAAGATAGCTTCAGTGAAGTCATCTCAAGTCCAAAGCTACATCTACCTAAGCGTTCCATGGTGGAAGATGGGATTTAGCATTCATGATATTGAACTAGCTTGCTGTGATAGAAGTCCCTCCTCTAAACAAGCCCCAACATTGCTGAAATTCAAAACTATGTATGCTTTAGCTAGCCCATGGTCGGGCATGACTTATTAGTACTCATCTAACACATGGAATCCCAAAACAAAGAATTTTCAGGGAAGGGATGATATGCCTACCAGACTCTCATGCATTCTCTTCGCTCAGTTTACACTATCTGGCACTTTCAAGTAGCCCATCTCAACGCCATTATCCCCTGCAGCATTTCTAGTGAATCACGCCTTCTATTCTTTTTCTTTTCTCCCGTTTTTACTTTCCTCTTGCAGAACAAATGGTCGTGGGCAGATCTTACCTCATTAAGATATATTCAGTAGGTCTTCTGGCCTTACCTAATAGGACTGCTTCTCTTTACAGTTTCTGTGAACAAACCATTGACAGCCTACCTTTCTTATGTGAAGAACTTACCATCAACGATTAGGATATTCCATGTAATGAGTAATGACTCTAGAGAGTTGATTTGTTGTAATCATGAAACTTGAAACATAAATCCTAGTGATGGATCCTGCATGCTCACATTTTCCTCATGGTCAAGTCTTGTTGCGTTCTTTGGAGCATAAGTGAATAGAGAGCCTAGTAGTCTGGGAAGAATCTTCCAATATTTGATATGGATACGTTGCCAACTCTGTTGGATCCCTTTAAGTTTTTAGTGAACTATGAGTATCGCTAATTGATACCCTGTCCCTCAACAAACATCATAGATAAAGCTTTAGTGAACTTCACTAGTATCGGAGACAATCATTTTGATGCAGTAGGGTCTTTTGCAGATTATGTCCATGGGATGTGGGATGGTTCCTTTTTTGTATCCGGGGATGCAGCAACAATACATGCCACATATGGGGATGGGGATGGGGATGGGCATGGGGATGGGCATGGGTCGGCCAATGATGCCTTTTCCCACTGCTGTACCACCTACTGCCCTGCCAACTACCCCTGGTGGTTCCATGGTGTTTAGAACTCCTGCAGTTGCTGCAGCACCTCAGTTGGCTCCGAGATTCCCAGTCCCAGCCTTTCCTATGCATCCTGCTTCCCAACCTGGTGTTGCAGGAGCCCTGAGCAATCAAGCAGAGTCTATCCGCAAGCCAGCTTCTATACAGACCCCTGCCTTGCCACAAGTTACTAATTTGCCAGATCTCTATCAGCAATACCTGGCACTCCAGCAGATGCAGGTCCAGATGCAGGTAAACCTAAGTTGTAATTCTGCATTCTATTGGTGGTTTTGGATAGATGTCTCATGAAGTTGTATCATTTACAAGTCTTTGTCTTTCTTGTCTTTTCTTTTTCTTTTCTTTTTTTTTTGGGAGGGGGGGGGGAGATAATAAGACCATTAGCAGGCGATGAACCAACTTATCATAAGTACCTACCATCAACATTCAGCATTAGCCAACACTCATCAGTGTCGATAAGTGCTTATCAGCATTTAATTCTATTTTCTAGTAATAATTTCTTAATATTCAGCACTCATCAGTCACGGTCACTGATCAACAATAAGTCACTTATGACAAATTAAAAGAACATACCAAAATCTTGGGTTTCACATACATTGCTTTTCTAGAATTTTAGTGTCTAATGTACAAAGTTTACAGGGAACTATGGGTTATTTATGAATTTGATTTGATTTGATTTGACATGTGTTTACTACCATGTTTGCCTGATCTGCATTCAACATACTATGATAGCAAAGCTTGGCAAGAACAGAGAAGCATGTCTATTGACATAAATGGAGTGTTTTAAGTCATAACCTCGATGCTTATGAAAATGTTTTGATTTTATGAAACAGAACCAGTCAGTTTCTCAGCCTAGCTCAAGCAAACCAAGCTCAAGCAGACCAAGTACGAGCATGAGTGAAGAAGGCTTTGATGATAATCAATGTGGTAAGCATACGAGCAAGAATTACTTACTCTTACACGACCCCCCCCCCCCCAAATAGTCCTGTTCTACAGGCCTTAAACGGTGAGAGTTTGGACAGGATCATGAGGCTAGAGAGGTCAGAAACCAAGCCTAAATACTAGCTCAAAGGGTAAATGTTGATGACTAAGTTTGAACCTAGGACACGATTAGAAGTCAGCACTAGCGCCGCCGAGCCGCTCAGCTTTTGGCATGCAAAGCGGCCGTTGGTTTTCTAGCCCTATTGGTGCCGCGCCCCACCCCCCCCCCCCGGGGGGAAAAAAGGTGGATTGGTCGAAATAGTACAATTCCGCTAAAGTCTTGAGACATGTTTCCCTTTGCTTGGCTTTATTAGGACATCACAAGTTACTCAAAAACGATTTTTCTGGGTTTGCAGGTTGAAATCTTGGGGCAGAGCCATGACCAAAAGGCTATTTTGCTTCATAAGTTTTGTAGCATAATTTCCTGAGCTCAGACAACTTCCAACTGGCGGGAACAACAGCAGTGAAGCTCAAAAACATAATAGGAACATGTAATTAAGAAAACCCCACGTACATGTATTCTTCTCCCTAGTTCTAGTTCAATCTTTTCTCAACTGCGCCTCTGTTTGGTTAGTGTGCAACACAATGCAAATAAGACGCGATTAGTAGGGAAGAAAATTAAGGGTTTTCCGACTAATTGGATTGCGCACTGCTAAGCAAAAGGTGAAAAGTAGAACTAATAGATATTCACTTCGAGTCTAGGATTTTAATTTTTGAGCACATCTATTACTAGTCTACTATTGCTATGGTAGTTTCAAGACAACCATACTAGAACTTTTGATAGCAATTTATCAAAATTAAGGCTTCAATTCGGACATATTGGCTTTGTTTACTCTTATTGTTTTCTACTCGCCTCTTTGAAAGCACATCAGTGATTTAATTTATCAAATACAGTAACAGCATTTCAAGAGTCGCATTGAGTCCCTCTTAATTACTTTGAAGTGAATCACATAGGCTTTACAATAGACCAAAACAAGCATGTTGATCATACAAGATACTCTATATGCAAGACACTTCCTCCCATTTAAGACCAAATGAAATGTATTGTTCACCAATCAACGCACAGTCATAAAAGCCATGGAATGCCAACTGAAAGATTCAGCTCTCTGAATGAAAGATACCTCATGTAAAGTTGCCCCAAGTTAGTCCATATACAAAATGGGTGAGACAATTAAGTGTAGGTATCACCAACATTCTCTATCAGCATACGATAATCAGCTATATCCTGTTTACGGTCCTGCTCAATAAGCCCTGCTATTGCTTCCTCGAAGCCCACGATGGCAGAACAGGCGTTGCACAAATGTATATGGTTGACACTCCCTAGGGATTTGCAGCAGATAAAACCTGGAACAGAGAATCAGCAGCAGAGAACCTTAGAAGGAAACTTAAGAACAGAGTTGAGACAAGTCTACGGTTCACAGATACAGAAGGACACGTTCACGCATAAGGAACTGGCAGTATAGTGATGGCTTTCTGGGAGAAAATCCATGTTCCACTCGAAGGAGGCTGGCTTGCATCCCATAGGAGGCATAAAGGAGGTGGTCCCACACTTAAATACCTCCTCCCCACAAAAAGTAATAATAAAAGAGGGAGAAAAACCCTACTCAAGGGCTACCTTGTCAGTGAATATGCGGAAGACATCCACGCCCATAGCCTTTTGAAGCTCCTGAAATCAAGAAGACAGCAGGTTAAAAGATTCCTGCATAAAAGAATGATTCATAGCAGAGGTTTTGACAATCAAAACATGAACCCTAATACTCACTTCCTCAGCATTTGGGGAATTGTCTATATTGCGAATGAGTTTTTGGAGGTCTTCATTCTTCAAAGCATCTCTAATTTCAGATGAAGCAGCTAGAGAAGAAACAAACACATTGATGAGTACATCCCACGCAGCAAACATGCACATTGAATCTTGTAAAGTCATAAATGCCATGAAGAAATTAGTCCCAAATTTCTGCTCATCAATTTATACTCGTACATTGTTGGAAATAATCAGCAGGAAGATGGCGATAGGCTACAAAGCAAAAGCAAAGAAGCATATGAAGAATGTTTTGGACATTCTGAATTGGGAAGAAAGCCATACACAAGTATCAAGAAAAATCAGTTGTTTTTTTTTAAAATACAGTGTTTAAACGAAGAGTCAAATTTCCATATCCATATCATACAGTGGAAATGCTCGATCTCAGTACATGCAGGGAGATGGGGAGTTGAGTCGCCTAGTAAGAAACAGTGCACTTTTTACAACAGCTGTCTGTGAACAACAATGGCAAACATAAAACAGAGCAGCAATGCAATAAATTCTTGTTCACCCATCTTTTCAAGATTCTTGGTAAGCCTGAGTAAAAAGCATAAAGCATGCTCTGTAAGCTGATATCTGTTAAAGGTTAAACATCAGATTGTTCTCTATCAAAACTCCACCATTACTTGTATGATTAGGCAAGTTAACAGGATGCATAGCACATTGTAGAATATTCATAAGTTCATACCTATAGATTCAAGATGAGCCTTTTCCAACACTTCAATTGGTTCATCAACATAGATTGGTCTTTCAACAAGTGATTGAGGATTCGCTGTTGCCCAAAGCCAAGAATGAGAGAATGTGAATCAGAAAAGATCACCACTGATGAGGACCATTATCATATGAGAGACTGCCAATCTATGTGCAGACATTCACTGATGGACTATACATAATTGCACAACAATTACAAACAACCTACCTAATGACCATGGGGATTATGAAACCCATACGTTCAGGGTGATACCAGGATGATGCCCTTCAACATGAAGTCTGACAACATCTTGTTCAGTTCTTAAAGCTATTTTTTACTCCATAAGCAGAGACTTTTTAGCAGACAACCCAGCTAATACTACATTGAGACATAAGGCAGTCCAAACCAAATACAAAAGTTCCTCCAAGGGTAGTGTTTTTTTCGGGGGGGGGGGGGTGGGGGAACGTACTCTACCTTGGCCCCATAAATGAATTGCCACTACGTTACTTCTTTGTACCCTTGATTTGGAAAGGAATGCTCAACACTGCAATCGAACTAAGCATATT
This sequence comes from Selenicereus undatus, assembly GCA_017589665.1. NCBI lineage: Eukaryota > Viridiplantae > Streptophyta > Magnoliopsida > Caryophyllales > Cactaceae > Selenicereus > Selenicereus undatus. Next base: position 117,915,768 of record JACYFF010019584.1, on the reverse strand, counting down.
TTTCTGAAAGGCCAAACAAGTGCAGGAAGAGGTTGCCAAATAAAGGAGTTACGATAGAGCAGAGAGGTACAGTAGGTCTACTAAGACATAAGGGTTTTGGGTGAACTAAACCATGAATGAAACTAGAACCACATGAATAAACAAACTATAGGATCTCAACAAAGCTTTGGTGCTTATTACTTTGTTGTTCATCACTTGATAGTCACACGGGAGAAGACTTTGCTGCAAAAACCAAGTATTAACAACGCTGCAGAATGGAATAAGATATTGATATCCAAAATCTATAAAATGGATATAGGTCCTTACTTGTTTCTTCACCAGAGACAGGCTTAGTAGTAGCACATGGAGTTTCTGATCAGTTAAAATAGGCACATATTAGACACCGTTTGGCAACACAGAGCAGATACTGCTAAAGTATCAAAGAAAAGAAGATTCACGTAAGCCTTCAGTCTCTGATCAGCATGAAAATCCCCATGTCTAGGATGCATTGTAATTTGTAAAATTCTTGTAAAGTAGATAATCATAAATAAGCTAAAATATATGTTTTCTTCTATTGTCTTAGCAATTTTTTTTGAAACTTTCAACCGTACAAAAGAGGGAAACTGCCACATACCTTTATGTTTCTTGAAGCAGGTAAGGGAACAACTGCAATTGAGAATAAGTAGCAATGAAGCATCATTCAAGAACAACCAGGAAACAATGGAGCAAATCAATCGAGAAAATGGGTACAACAATGGCAAGGGGGCAGTGTAATATAAGAATGCATTGCATAGCAAAAGAGAAGAATGGTTGCATGCTCACTATGGTACAAGACATGCTGGACATTTGTACTTGGATTTGGCTTCATTGCAGATCTTACATTGCTGAGGACCCATGTTTGCTTCCCAAACTCAGATCCTAGCACGACGAATGTGCTTCACCACCAAATGGGTTATCTCGTTAGCTACAAATCCTATCAGTCATTAGCAACATAGGAGCTCCTTAGACGCAATATCCAAAATAACACAACAGAACATCAACACCCAGTGGAAACATTTTGGGACAAGACCCATGATGACCTGTTGGGTTGTGGCCCAATTTTACCTCGACGGCCCAACGAAGAAGCAACCGCGGCCAAACAAGGCAGTTAGGGTTTTGAGGAGTTCGGCCGGCTACGGCAGTTAGGGTTTGCGGACTTCTCGCTCATCCTAACCCTTTCTAAAGGGCTCGCCTCTCCCCTTTCAAGACACCAACAAGAAATACCTACAGAGCATTCTGTTTCCCCTTTTTTAGAGTTGTGAGAAAGAGATTATAAGAGAGGTTGTAATCTTGTGCTAAATCAAATCACACATCGTGATTGTAATCGCCCTTGTACTCCTCCTTCTTATAGTGGATTGTTTGGGCTCGTCGCCATCCGTGATTTTTCCCGTATTGGGTTTTCCACGTAATTCTTGGGTGTTCTTGTTATCTTTGTTTTACTTCTGATTATCTGTTTTATCCTATCGCTTCCACAAATTAAAGTCGCTCAATTTCCTAACAATTTCCTAACATGACCTCCTAAAATTCATTCCAAGTTATGAAATAGGTTTCTTGTTTCGACTTCTTTTTGCCGCTCAAAATGTCTCATCAAACAAGCGTCCCTCAGAACCGATCTTGACAAGGAGCTTATGGCAGATTCTGTTAGATTATAGTCACAACTTATAATACCAACACTAAATTGGCTTATCAGTAATTGCAATTCATTTCATCCAATCAACAGAACATCATGGGTCCTTCCCATGACTGAAAATCGCCTCATTTTTATCCCACCCAATTAATTCCTTTCTGAGCAGCCCCAATTTTATGCCAACGAATACTGCACTGGAAAACCCAAAATCAAACAGGGTGCCCAATTGCTAACCTGAGGCCAAGTGATATCAAGAATTGATGTAAAGAAAGATACCCAAAAGAAAATTAAGGGCAAAACTAAAAAGAGAAGACAATGGTGATTTTTATTCTTCACGATATCAATTCAGCTGGAGCCCTGAAAGAGCTTCATGTGAACAGAAGGGAAACCCAATTTGAATTGGAAGAAAGTTTCAAGTCCCATAAGACAAACAAAGAATCCAGATGGTGGTATTCAGCCTGTTACTGCTATTCAAGCATAGAAACCGGGCAAAACATCAACTTACGATAAAATCCAGCAAGACAGAATAGATTGAGGAGAGAGACGAAGATATACCAGGTCCGTTCACTTGGTGCCAAAGCTCGGTGGCTCCAGCAGGTTCTGCCCAGAACTAGAAGGAAGGTTTCAGCCCTTGGGTCGCCACCTATTTCTTGTGGGGTTCTATCCCTTTTTTCACTCTTTTTTAAATTTGAGATTCATTTTTCAATATTTAAGTTTGCCTGGTATTGAAATTTTATATTATTAAACTTTGGGAATTTTTTCTTTACTTGGTCGAAAATTAATTCTCCTCAATATAGCAAGAATTTAATAATTTTAATTTATACTTCTTGTGCATGACGAGGAAAAAGAAGGAAAAAAATAGGGCAATTTATGTTGATTTAAAATGGTATAGTTAGGCATCAATAATATCTTAGTTTATGGTCAAAATAGGTCCTAAGTATAGATGGTTTTAGGTTCAATTCTGCTCTCCTATGTTGTATACTTGTATTGTAATTGTTTGTAGTTATCTAGATCACACCCCAAAAAAAAATAAAAAATAGTGAAACTTCATTCTAAGATCAAAATTGAAACTCATACTATGTCAAAATGAGTAAAAGTAATCTAGTGTTCGCTTGTTTTGACTTTTGAGCTATTTTTTGTTCTTTTTTTTTTTTATTCAAAGATCTTATATGAGATGATCTTAAAAAATATTGTTTGATGCAGCAAATAATTAGCGTGTTGAAGCTACTAGGAGATGACTCTACAAGGTGATTTGCTCAATGGAAGTAAATTAAATTGAGCAGAGTTAGGTAATGTAAAGTTCAGCAAGTACTAGAGACATTAATTTGAAAAACCAGTGCCAGTGGCTTATTTATGGAACGACAGGGACAGATACATAGCTAAGACTGCCAAGAGCCAAATGTCCCACCAAAATTAATAACAAATTGGCAATCCTAGTACTACAGGCCTTGGCCATTAGCCACAATTTGGGAATACTGGAGAATAAGTTTATTTGAGCTTTGATTCCTTTTTTATATATATTTTATTCAAAGTATATATCATATTCTTAAGAGTATATACTCTCATAAATCATATCAGTACCATTTATTAAAAAATGTCTATATAACAAATATACGTTGAAAAAATATGTATATTTGACAAGTGAGGATATACTTGTTCTTAAAAAGTTCATGAAATAACCCTCCAAGCTACAAACATGCATGTATACTTAATGACCTTTCAGTGTTGCTCACAATGATGCAATAGATCAAAATAAATTGATGGAACAATTTAGAGCCGTTGATAATCCTAGTGTCTTCAATATTTAACCTTTGTCTAGCTAGATAGATAGTAATTTTCCATTCGACCATTAAAACAAATACTAATTGAAATATAATTAATTTGACCTAGTTATAATGGTCATGCATAAAACCAAATAATAATAGTTGTAGTATTTTTATATGTAACTTATAAGTAGTATGTACACCTTTGCTTATTAGATTTTGCTTCCTTCAAAACCATGGAAAAAAAGATTAGAGAAAGTAGGGAAAATGTGTCAACAACTAGATTTCTCATATAACTCATTCACCATATATAACCCATAAGTTGATTAATTAAGAGACTTGACAGGAAATTTTGCCATAATAACATCGAATAGTGTAATAGCATTGACCGTTTTTAGGACCTGTTTCTTTCGTGGGTCAATTCCAAAATACCAATCTCAACCCACTTCAACTTATTTCAATCCACTTCAACCTACTTCCACTATTTTAACAAAGTTCAATTTATCATATAAAAAAAAAAATCAACCCACTTCAATTCACTTCAACCTATACTTCAACCTACTTTAGCCCACTTCACCCTTTTACCACCCTAATTTACCCACGAAAAGAACAGGCCATTGATATGGCATGTATATTTAATTTGTGCTTCTTCTTCTCCTTTTCTTTTCTTAATAACTGTTCAATATAATACATATAGGAAGTTAACAACATAAAATATTATTTTATGAGCGTTATATGTTGAATTACTTCAATATTTTCACCACTTTACTTAGTTAATTTATCTCGTGTTGGAGTGATATAAATAAAACATAAACTAAGAAAGATAAATGACTTTCAATAAACTAGCATGTTAATTTCAGTACACAGACGAGGACAGAAAGTACATGCATAGCAAACCGTCAAACAAGCTAGGGTGGGGATCATATAAGAGAATTAACCTTGACTTACAAACTACTTAACATAAACTACGTACGATTAATTATCATTCACCAAGAGCCAGCCTACCATGCAAACACCATACACATGAAATAAACTAAGGTAGCATACATGAAATAACATGACATATATAACACACATAGATAATTAAATTAGGAGCAGCTTGATCCTCAAGGAGGCAGAATGCCACCAACACCGCCAGCACCACCTCCAACGCCACCAATAACGCCACCAAGAGCAGGGAAGACACCACCAACAGTCCCAATCCCAGCACCGCCACCGATGCCGGCAAAGGTCCCAGCACCACCAAAGGGTCCCACAATGCCGGTGGCACCGCCCAGGCCGGCGGCCCCACCAACACCTCCATAGCTGATGAAGTTCTTGCTCTCACCGAGATCACCACCACCACCATTAGGGCTAATGTTCTTGGTGGCATCAACATCAACCACATTCCTAGCTGCAAGTGCAAATGATGAGGACATGATCATAAGCACCACTAGTAGTGAAGAAGCCAAGACCAAAGAAGAAGTAAACCTAATTTTAGCCATCTTTCTTGCTTCTCTCTAGATTTAGCTTCTCTCTCTAAGACTGTGTTTGTATTTGGTTCAGGTGATGGTTTTGGGGGTACTGTTGGGGGTTTATAAAGGGCAGATTTAGGGGGTAGGGTTTATGTGGGGTTGGGTGAGGGTTTAATGGAGGGAAGTAAATGCAAAAGTAGATGTGTAATTGAAAGTATGAAGAGTAGAGTAGACCAAGTAGTGGTTTAAATGCATGGGGGTGGATTGGTGACAGATGGAGTTTATGGGTTTACTGAAAAGGAAGGGAAGCCAGCTTGCTGTGGCAATATGGGTTTTGACTTTTACAGGAAAACTGGTTGGGAAAGTAAACCAAGGGCTAAGGAATAGGGTTATGGCTCATTGAACACCACCCCACAACCCACAGAGAGAAAGAGAGAGAGAGAGAGGGATCAGCTAGGGTTTTGGATGGAGAAGAGTGGAGGATGTTCCTTAATTTGAAGAAGTTTAACTCAATCCTTGGTAGTCATTCATCACTCTACCTGTCTGGGATTCTGGGTGAAAGCTTTAAATACTCAATTAATTAACCTAGCTATATCATCATGGAGGATACTCTACCCAAGAAATTGTTTGACTTTGGAAATGAAAGGGAAACTTGGTTTTTTAAACCAGAGAAACGTTTTACATATCAACATCATATAATGGTAAAAGGCATTTTATTGCTGGCTTTTGCAAAACTCAAAAAAAAATATTTATTTGATATTATAACAAGATTTTGAATATAGCCCAAATTCTTCGAGGTACATCTCTCTATGTGATTAGTATTTGCCACCTCTTTTTCACAACTCATAATCTCCATAGACGAAGTATGTTTAGTACGATACAACGACACAACAATTAAAAGAAATTTCATAAAATGATAAGATGTCACTAGTTAACTGTATGAAGCATTGGGGGTGGGCCCACATGAGCCAAAGGTGATGTGTCACCTGTGAACGCGTATGAGCTAATTACGTGTCACTCTAGTGTGGTCCAAAAGGATGATGTCCAATATTTGACTCACTTTCACCATTTTTGGCGCAAGGCATCTCAACCCTACACGAGTGTCACCAATCTCCATGGTAAAATTACTTTCTTACATGTCCCTCCCCCCCCCCCCCCTTTCCATATCCTTTATTTGTTGCATTGTAAATGCTCAAAATTGTTCACAATTTCTTACATGCACCATCATTACATTATCTTATCACATCATTTTCGCTAATCAAATCATACTTCCTGAAATATTAATCTTGCTAACTTAAAGTATCAGAGGGACCCCCTTCCAAAAACAACCCTTTGCATTCCTTTTTGTGTTACGGGCCAAAGAACAAACTTTGGATCGAGTACGGCTCAAGTCGAGAACCCTCATCCTGTGGGTGACTTGTTTGAATTCAATCCCCTATCGTTAATCTAATTTCTTGGTTGTTCTTAAGATAAGCATGTAGTCAATATCAATCTTAAATATAAACTCTACTAATGAAATACTATCAGTCTTCCATGTAAACCCCCTAGTGCTCAATGCAATGGTGTATTTGTGTGGCCACATTTTTCTCGCTCCTGAAACGAAATTGTGGGTGACTAATGAGCCCTTGAGTGCAATATTCCTCCTCCCTAGCTTCTGCATGACCTTCTTTGGTTTTAGCAGTATGAAGCAAGTATTGGCATTTTCTTGCCAAGCCACCATCACCATAACTACAGAAAAATAAAGCCATACAATTACAATCATTTTTCTGGTACGGTCAACATAAAAAGGAGAAAGGAAATTGAACAAATTGTAAATTCATGTTCAACAACACTGGATCTTATGACGTATGCCACAAACTTACAGCGAGTCCACCAGCTCCGAGACCAAAAACAGCTACTGAAGTGCCACATTCAGGGTTGCACACAATCATGATGTCGAAAATGAATAAATTTTCATCAAACCAAACTATTCGCGTAGAAAATACAGAGTTCAATGTTGAGGATCTGAACCTGTAGAGACACCACAGCTGAGAATGTACACTTTGTCCAAAGGTGCCAAAGGATTGATCTTCGCAAGTCAGCCAGCATGGACTGACAACAGTCTATTCACCGAAGGTAGAAGTCCCAAGGAACTAGGAAGTGATTAATGGGGGTTTCGTTAATAGAGAACCTGGATTTTCCATCAGTAATCATCACTTCTCGGTCCGTATTTATTCATAACAAGTCACGCATCTTTCCTCGGATTTGCAATGGGGGCAGTCCCCACATTCCCCTGTGAATACAGGAAGAACATGATCCCCCGGCTTGAGGTCAGATACTCCTTCACCAACACTCTCCACAATGCTGTCATCAAAAGAGAACTCTTCACACATCAGAGAATTTCTTTTGAAGTTACATACAAAACAAGTTAAGAGAGGTTCTACGTAGCTTAAAGAGTTTCTTTTAAAGCATCCTTCATAAGCATGTATCATGTAGTAAACAATGAGTGAAATGCACTCATAGCCAATGAGCCAGAACAAGACAGAGTTAGCAACACACCCAGCTGCTTCATGGCCAAATATGCGGGGAAACAGTGGAGTCTGGCCCTCAGTCGTTAGATGCAGAACTAGGTGTCAATGTGTTAATCTTATAGAAAAAATTTATCACCTAAAAGCTTGATCATTTACAGTAAGGTTTGATTATCTGCATTGGCTTAGGCTTTTCAAGTCTTCAGTTGTAAATGATAATTGATCAACATTTTATTAGAGAAAAGTGATGTATTTCATTTACTAGTATAGTAACTATTATTTTCATTCAAAGTTTGGGCATTTATTATAGAGATATAGGTACTATAAAGTTTAAACTTACAGAAGTTATATACGAGCGGCGGCTTGATGATTTCAAATAGAAAACAACACCTTATTGTAATTATGCATAGGAATTTCTGAGTGCTGACTGCAGCACAAACCAAAAAAAAAAGCCGAAAATATTGAATTTTTCCAAACGCAAAGCTTTGTCAAGGCATCAGTAACATTTAGGCAGATTTGTTGTGTACAAGTTGGGCCGCCGTATCAAGATTCACATGAATTTGACGAAAGTTGCAAAACGACGGGCTTTGTTTTGGAAGGCCAGTCCAGCCCACAATACCCTCTTTGTCTAGGTTCACACTATGAGGCCCATAGGTCCTTCAAGAAAACGCATCATCTGATCAAGTATCAGGGTTTTTTTTTAAAAAAAAAAATCATTAAACATCTATGTGTCATCAACAACGTATATTAGCAAAATACGACCTCTATCCCAAAATTACTACTTTTACATTCATTGATCACTTATCTTCCTAAAGTTGTTGTTTTCCGATACCATACAGAGAAGCGATCTGCTCTCGAAATATATTTCTTAATCTAATGCGATCTTCTGAAAAGGGCACTAGTAAATTAAGAGGAAATAATGTGAATAAGATAGCTTGGATGATCAGAAAACTGACCACCACCCCAGCCTTTAGAACACACCAATGGCTTAAGAAAGAGGCAAAATATGGGCAAAAGAAGATGGCCCAGAGGGGAAGAAGATGACGATAGACATTGGACGGTTGCCGGAGTACTTCAACAATATGTCCAGTATTTAGTTATTTTAGCAAATAAGATATTTATGTAAATTTTAGAATAAGAAATATTTATTTATAATTAATATGAGAACTAAAATAGATCTTGTGAACAGGAATGATGATGAATCACATTCGGATTGGATGTAATTCGACCAAAACCTTTTTCCTCATTCTTGTATTATATTTATACGTTGTCGACGTGCGTCATTGGTTTGAGGTCGGCGGGGAGTGTGGGCCGAATAATAAATATTGGGCCGTCTGACAAATGCTGCGTGAAGAAATACATACCGACACCATCAATTAATATATGTCAAAGTCTTACCGAAAGTGTATATGAAGGCTCTGCTTTCTTCCACTTATTTTTTTAAAAATAAGTTCAGATAAATTTAATTTAAAATTAATTCAGTAAATAAGTTTAGAATAAGTTATGTAAATAAATTCATAATACGTTCAGCAAATAGCTTTATAAATAAGTTCAGAATAAATTCAGCAAATAAGTTTAGAATAAGTTCAGACAAAATAAGTTGAAGATAATAGAGCCCAAGTCTAGTGTAACATAATCCAAGTTCAAAAAATGCAACTAATAGTCCAAATTAAAAATGAATAGATTTGCATTAGACTACAATTAATATTGTATCAACTTTATATAACATAATTCATTGTTAAATCAATCCAAAATTGAACTCAATGAGCTCTAAAGTGGAAGAGACGGGGAGAGTTTTGAAACTTAATGCAGAGAGTAAATCTTCATGGGTTTTTCTGGGGAGGGGGGTTGTAGTCAATCAAAATCTCCATGATCAGAGGCAGGGGTGGAATTAGGGGGATCAAAATTAAATCTATTATATCCAATACCTCAGTCTTTTTTACTGGACTATATCTATACTATATATAAAAGTAATGTTGTGATGATGTGAAATTTTTTTGCATTCTCATTAAGTAGAGATTTTGAACCCTTTGATTCATTCTCGCTCTTCATCACAACCATCCGATCATTGAAAATAATTAATTTATAATTTTTAAATCTCTCATATTGTAGTAAGGGAAAAAATCCTTAATAAGAAAATGATCGTAAGAAAGTATAATTTCATAATTATCGAAATGACGATTATGGAGTACTTTTTTTCTAAAAGGAATGATTATGCAGTAATTAGTGGTTATGAAACTTATAAAAAAAAATATCATTCTTAAACCTTTTGAATTCATTATGTCTCCTTATCACCACTAGATTGTAAAAAAATATTAATCCCAAAAAGTATAATATCAGGAAGTATAATTCTGTAATAGTGGAAAAAAATCATTAACAACTAAGGAAATGATCATAGGAAAGCACAATCCTGGAAAGTATAATTTTGTAATGGTTGAAATAAAGGTTGTGGAGTGGCTATACCTTTAGTATTATTTTAAATAATAAAGTCAGATCCCAATAAAGAATAATCCCATAATTGTGGAAATATGAATTATGAATTAGTTAGTAATAAATAACTATGAAAATTATTGATAAAAAAGATATCATTATTGAACCTTCGATATTAGTGTAAATAGTCGAGTAGTTCTTACTCATAGTTGAAATTATACATTAAAATACGTCTCATAGTTGAAATCAATTATGCCGCCTTGCTCATTGCTCATGTGTCTCAAAGTGATCTTTTTTACCTCACTTTCAGATATATAATAATTATCGTTCCCTTCCTCATATATTTATTTGTATTAATTTGTTAATTCGTCAGCAAGTGACCTCCTATTTTGTAATTAGTAGTATCAAAATGCTTGATCGTATTTGATTGAAATTTTTGTGCTTTTTTTATTGCAATTCCCTCCTATATGTGGCTTAATTTTCTTTTCTTGATATTTAATCTTTCACTAATTGACGTCATCATTGATTTCTTGCTACAATTCGTAATCTCACTTTTTTATGAATAGTTTTTGTCAGACTTGATTAATAGTGGTGGTGTTTGGTTTGATTCGTTTGTATTCTTAATTATTTCCGTCCGATTTATGACTTAGGTTAATTTTTTTTTTGCTTATATTACATTATATTGTATTAGTGACTTAATTGTGTTTAGATTCTTTCATGTTTTATTTATGGATTTTTGTTTTTTTATAAGAAAAACGTTAATAATTTGATCCTCTTCTTGGGCGTTTTAATTTTTTAACAAAAACAACAATGCAAACTATTTCACATGTATCTAAATTGTTTGGTGACCTATTTATTTACATCAATTAAAAAATTTTAAATATCTATACTACAAATTATAATATGATTTTTATAATTTACAAAAGTTACTGTTAAGATATATAAAAGAAACCATAAAATTTGACTTCCTTTTTTACATATGTATATGAGAGTATAGTCCTCTATATCTTCAAAAATTTTACTATTTTGGAAATTGAGTGAGGTGATCAGGTTGGGGTTTAAAACAATGTGGATGTGGTGTTGGGGGATTTCATTGGTATATGAACCCTAGCAGTAGGATCAAATTGCATTAATGGACACATGGGATGAGTTTAATATTAAAAAGTTGATCCTAATTTATAAAGTATTTAGAATGATTTTGATTAATTTATTCACCTTCAAAATATGCCTCCAACATTAACAAATATAATTTTTCAGTTTTCTCTTTAAAATCATTGCATACGTTCAATACTACATGCATGTTTGAATCAATGTAATTTTCTATTTCCATTGTTCAATTAGAAACTATAATGCATGCTTGACGATTTTCATTATTTAGTTAGAAATTACGATGCATATTTGAATACTATTTCTATATATTTTTTATCATGACATACATTCAATACTGTAATGAAATCTTGAATCAATGTAACAGTTTTTGTTGTTTAGTAAAATACTGTAATGTATTCTTGAATACTATTTGTATGTTTTTTTTTCCATAAATGATGACAAATGTTCAAAATCATTAATTATGTCATATAGTTAACTTAAGACACAAATCACAAGGTAAGGTTATAGAAAATTTTAATTTATTGGGTTTTTTTTAGAAAATCATGTGTTAATTGAGATTTTGATGGGTTCTTCTGATTTCAAGAAACAAAATAACCCTACTTTAGGTTTGCTAATCGAATGAACAAATTTGGAAATACTATTTTTGGGTTTTAAATCATGGGTTAACTAAACAGACAATCAGAACTCTGTGGGTAATATGCTGTAATTAATTATGATCAATGATTTAACTAGAATATCTTAACACACGCCTTTCTGCTAACTCATTATCTTTCATTCCGAGAGGGGACAACTTATATAAATTGGTAGGTAGCTTCAAATCAATAAACCAACTGTCATATATGATAATTTTTATTGTTTTTCTAAATCCATCCACTATTTTTACAGTCCCGCTTTTCCCAAAAAAATAAAATTTGCTTAATTCAAATCACCTAAAATCACTAAATCTATGGTCCTAAATCTACAACAACTCATTTGTGTTGCAACTCATGATTTAAGTGGAACACTAAATTTAAGGAGATATGTTGTCTGACGAATAATTCGATGACATATTTTCCAACAAAAGACCACCTAATTTCATAATTTTAAAAGGAGGAGTCTAAGCACATCATAGATGACTAATTTTGACGTATTGTAACTACATATTGAGATAACTTGAATGAAATTGTGATCAAAATAGATCTATTTTTAAAAATAAAAATTTTCTAAAAGAAAATGACAAAAAAGTATATAATACTAAAAAATTATAACCATAATAACTAGGTTCATTAAATTTTTATAGTGAAAATTTATTTCTACTTATAACAACGTCATTTACTAAGTGTCTTCTTTTCTAAATAATAATAGCAACTATGTGTCTTTTATAAATAACTTATCATCTATTTTATAAATCACCGTACAAAGTACAAGTCTATACTAATTAATATAAGAATAATATAATTAAATTAAGGATAATATAAAATTGGACCCGCCAATAAATAATTTCTGATTCCGCCCATGGTCAGAGGACATGTAAGAAAGAAGTGGGGGGCGAGAGTGGTGGTTAATTAATGAGGCTGCCTGTACTATTTGACTTGCCCTTGTTTCGGCTCTCCACGACCAATTGCAGCTTTCAGAATAGCACGCTTAAGTATTTGACATGTAGTCGGCCCCCAATCAAATCATTACTGCTTAATCTCCCTCATATTAACGTATTTTACCGAACTTTTAAAAATTTTAGCCACTCATTTTCTTTTTCCACAGATCATGGTTTTATTAATTATCTTTTCGTACATTATTGGACCGGCATGTTCCATCGCTCCTGTCAGAACAATGTACTCTTTTCATCATAAAATGACTTTTTTTTGTTTAATCAAAATATTAGAATACGAGAAATTTGAATTTAAAATTTTAGTATTCACCTTAAAAGAATTTATAAATCCAGCAAATTAATCACACTCGCCATTACATGATAGGACGATGACTTAGATTAACTATAAGAAGTAGACTTTTGACGAAATTTTTAACGAAAAAAGTGCAGATTTTGATGGAAAATTGGCTTGCAAGCGGGAATTTTGATGGAAATTATATATGTCAATAAATCACTGGTTGAAATGAACATTTTGACGATTCATAAGAAATATTGACGGAAGAATTTCGACGGACTAAATTATTTTTAAACTTGACCGATGATTTTGTGAAAATTGCAGCGCACTCCGTCGAAATTCACTTCGAGATCTGCGCGCACAGTGTGTCCGTCAAAATGAATGTCTTTCCGTCACACTTTTTAATAGATTAAACGTTTGTCAAAAATTTTCATCAAAATCAGACATTTTTCTTACAGTACGACATCCTGATTATTGGTTTTTCGCATTATATGTCAAGAAAAGTTATAAGATTTTATTCTATGAGAGTATTTTTTAAAAAATGAAGTTAATGCTCATAGGTTTGTATTGTGATTCGATGAATCAATGTATATTTTGACAAACTAATGATCAGCAAACTTTGACATCAAAAGTCAACCAGAGTATTCTTTTTGGTACAGTAAAGTATTGATAAGTTCAATTAAATGCGTTACAATTATGTTGAAAGTTAAGACAAAATGAGTAGGACCATAGATCGAATACCATGCAATACATGAAGAATACACCAACTCAATCTAACATTGGTACATCACTATTATAGAGGTACAAGTAGGGTGTGAAAAAAACCTAAAACCGAAAACCGAAAAAATCGATTTGAAAAATCGGTTAACAGAACATTTTTTTCAAAAAAATCGGTTCGGTTAATCAAAACTGAACCGATTTTTTTTTTTCGATTTTTGGTTCAGTTATGATTCGGATAATTTGAAAATTTAGTTAACCGGTGGTTAACCGAACCGAAAATAATTTTGTTTCTTAGACATTTTACATAAAAATAAAAAGTTTAGGTAAGAAAGTGCACTTTTTTGATTATTTGTAAATTGTAACCAAAGTTTAATTTTCATACAAAAAATTTAACATAAAAAAAGGTAAGAAAGTATACGTTTTTTATTATTTGTGAACAGTTAATTGGTAACCAAACTGAAAAATCAGCTAACCGACTTTTTTTGCTCAGTTACGGTTTGGGTTTTGGACGAACTAAATATTTTCGGTTAACCGAAAAATGATTAACTGAAATTTTCGGTTCGATTACAGTTCGGAATTTTTTTGAACCGAAAAAACGGTTAACCTATTTTCAATTAACCGAAACTCTGGTTACCGATTTTGCACACCGCTAAGCACAAGCGATATTGAGCTTGCAAAGGATAAAAGGTGGACAAGTGTCAAAACTACATTAGAGGTTTCAAGTCATCGTTAACCGATTCGGCTCTCCTCCTATATGACTTTGACAAGATTTAAAAAGACTTTGGAATGATCTTTAAATCTATGGAAACAACATCATAAATAAAATCTCATTATCAATGCAACCGATAAACTAAAAATCAATGGTTGAATGTTCAACCACAAAAGGAAAAAGCTTATCTTTTAGTAAATGCAGCAACTCCCTTTTGTAATGTTGATATGAATTGAATGAAAAGAACCCACTATATCATGTTCAGTGGGATGAGCTCCATTGATGTCAGCCTTACTCTCAACCCTCCCAACAAATCCCTCCTTTACACCAAATCTCAAACCTACTTTTACTTTTTTTTTGAGTAATAAAATTAGATCAACTCTTCCTTTGGAATCCTCATGGCCCACAAATTAATGAACACCTGGACCCACAGTTTGAGAATGTACATGATAGCACACTATAACCTGTGCCTACACAATTATAATATTAAATCACATCAGTGTCTCTCCCTCTCTTTTTTCTTTTTTTCTTCTTTTTTTGATAACTGAGCATATCTTTGTCTTTTAGATCCTGTTCTTTTTTATTGATAAATTTTAAATTATTAATTTTAATTAATTTCAATATAGTTTAACCCAATTCACCAAATCTAATAAAAAAAATATTCATTTTAATTAATTTTAATCAATTTCAATCAATTTTAATTCTATTCAATAAAAAAATATTTATTTTAATCCATTTCAATTAATCTTAATCAATTTTACTTATTTCTCAACTCATATTTTTTAACAAAAAGAACCAACACTGGTTTTTGAAATATGGGATTATTGGAACTTGGTCTGGTGTAGAGAGAGAGAGAGAGAGGTTGGTCTAATTTCCAAGGTCTAGAGTTTTTGTTTTATTATAAATAATTTGTTTACGTATTTATGTTATTAAGGAGTACTATGGGCCTGTTCTCTTTGTTGGTAAGTTGAGATTGATAAAAATTGATCGAGGTAAGTTAAAGTGTGTTGAAGTTGATTTTTTTTGTTGAACTGGGTTTAAGTTAATATATTTTTATATGATGGGTTAAAGTTGGTTAAAATAGTGAGAATAAAATTTTGAAGGAGTCATGTTGAAGTTGGTTGAAGTTGATTAAAGTTGATATTTTTAATTAAAGTCGGTAAAAGTTGGTTAAAATTGATAAATTAGAAAAGATCAACGAAAAAAACATACCTACATAAGCCAATTATAGACCAGGGAAAAAGAAGGTACATTATATAAAACAAATACTTCTTTTTTTAATTAATTAATCTAAAAAATTAAAATAATTACATTTGGAGTACTATATAGCTTTATAAGTTTATACAAATAAATATTATATATTCACTAAAATCTGAATCAAGCCATCTTAGCATATTTCGATAAAGTGCATAGTGCTTAAAAGTTAAAACCTCTATAAATATTATTTTTTTTGATGAATTAAAACCTCTATAACTATAGATGATTCTTCACTTGATGAAAATATAAGAATCCAAATTACTTGTTAATAAAATGGAAATATTTCAAATCTAGAAAAAGCATAATTTAATGTTTGAATTTAAAAAATAAATAAATAAATTGTATATTTACTTTTGAAATGTGGAGATTGATTTTGTAAGAAAGAAAACCAGTTATTGAATCAGTTCAAATTTCCCATGATGGAAAATGCTGATACATAATAATATGCATTTTAATTTGGCATCTGAAGGCCAAAACAGAGTAAATTACATCACCATATTCCTCATCCATCTCCCATTTTTCCCTTAAAAGCATGTACACTCTTTGAAATTTTTTCGTGGCTATTGTTAATTTCAATGGGTGGTGTCTACCATTGAAATCATTTTCTAGCTATAGTTGTTTTCTTTGACTAAATTTCTCTTTCTATATATGAAAACTTGGTTAATTCATTCATTTGAGTACTTATGCTGATTTTTTCTACAGTAAAAGTCACTCATTTTGTTTCGAAGATTTACTGCAGTTTTGCCCTTTGATTAGAATTCTGGGTGAAAACTAGCCTACTGAAAAAAAAAAATAATTTAAAAATCTTTTCTAACCAACATCAAAATGTAAATGACTTTATTAAAGTACTTTTTATATAAAATAAAATCAAATTTCACATTTATGTCATTAAATTATGTGAAATAGAAAAATCATTTCTATGGTGGTCCATTGTCTAATTTTCTATTTAACTAATTGAGATAATGATGTGCAAAATAAAATATCTTCAAATTTTTAATAAACTATATTGTGTCACATAATATAAATCCCTCAAAATTTACACTCTATTTGGAATCTCCCTATATACCCACTATGCCTTTTTCCCCTTGTTTTATGGGATCAATATATATTCTATAGTCTATATGATTTAGGATCTGTTTTTTTAGACTTATATCCAGACAGAACAAGTTTAGATAAGTTTAGTTTAGAATAAATTTAGATAAGTTCAGCTCAGAATAAGTTTAGTTTAGAAAATTCAAAATAAGTTCAGATGGGATCAGTTCAGAAAGTTCAGAATAATAAGTTTAGTAAATAACTTCAGAGAAACTTTAGAATGAGTTCAGAATAAGTTCAGTAAATAAAATTCAAAATAAGTTCAGATAAAATAAGGCGAATAGAACAAATCCTTAAGAGTATCTTATTTAAAGGTTCACCTAATGCGCTTTTTTAGACTAAAAAAAATTAAAAACAAAAAGGAGAGGTTGGGGAAAAAAAAAAGAAAAAAAAGAAGAGATTGCTGGAAGATTTTGCCCACCTACTATCAACAGCATTTTCAAACTTTTTGTCAAATGCCATATGTCAAATCATCGATGAATTACACAATCGTTAAACGAGCGCAAAAATTCAATCAAAGTGCTGCAAAGTGCAAACGGTCAACACTCTCCTAGTCTTCCTTCCCTTTTACTAGCCTTTCTCAGACGGAAAAACCTCTTCACCCTCCCACTGACTCCTCTCTGCCTCTTGAAGCACCTCCAATGGCGCTTCATACACCATTCTCTCTCCTTCAACTCTTCCTCCTCTGTTTGCTCTTCATATGTTCTTCAAACGCTTTTTCCTTCACCAAGTCTCAATCTTTTTCTACTGATGTTGATCTTCTCTTGCACAAAATCAAGCCCACATTACAAGGCAACACAGAAAACCTCCTGCTTTCCTCATGGAACATAACCACCCCTCTCTGCCAATGGAGGGGCCTCAAATGGGTGTTTGCAAATGCCACTTCTTTGAACTGTGAAGGGTTATCATCCCCTCAATGGTCTAATCTTTCCCTCTTCAACGACCCTTCTCTTCACCTTCTCTCTATTCAGCTTCCTTCAGCTAATCTATCAGGGTCTATCCCCAGAGAGCTAGGGCAGCTTTCTGCCCTTCAAACCCTTTATTTGGGTGTTAATTCTTTGTCTCAGGGGGTACCCTTAGAGCTTGGATACAGCTCTTCTCTTACAGATGTTGATTTGGGGCACAATTTGCTAAGTGGGCCTCTTTCTCCTTCTATTTGGAACTTGTGTGACAAGCTTGTTTCACTTGGTGTCCATGGTAATTCTCTATCTGGGTCTGTCCCTGAACCTGCTTTGCCTAACTCTACTTGTGATAGTTTGAGTGTTCTTGATTTGGGTGATAACAAGTTTTCTGGGTTGTTTCCTGATTTTGTGACTAGGTTCAAGAATATTCAGGTTCTTGATCTTAGTCATAATATGTTTAGTGGTGAGATTCCGGGTAGTTTAGCTCAGTTGAAACTCGACAAGTTGAATTTATCTCATAATAACTTCACTGGAATGTTGCCAAATTTTGGGGAGGGCAAATTTGAAGTGGATGCTTTTGAAGGGAACAATCCTGGGCTTTGTGGGTACCCTTTGATGAGTTGTAATGGAGGGTCTAATTTGAGCCCTGGGGCAGTGGCTGGTATTGTGATTGGTTTGATGACTGGGACTGTGGTTGCAGTGTCTTTGCTAATTGGGTATTTGCAAAATCGGAGGAAGAATAGGAGACAAAATGAGGATGAATTGGATTTGGAGGAAGGTGGTGATGATGATGGTATTGGTGGTGGAAATGGTGAAGCCAAGCTTCTGGTGTTCCAAGGCGGCGAGCATTTGACCCTAGAGGATGTTTTGAATGCTACGGGGCAAGTTATGGAGAAGACAAGCTATGGAACATCCTATAAGGCAAAGCTTGCAGATGGAGGGACAATTGCATTGAGGTTATTGCGAGAAGGTTGTTGTAAGGATAGGAGCTCTTGTTTGCCTGTTGTGAAGCAGCTGGGTCGTCTTCGACATGAGAATTTGGATCCCTTGAGAGCTTTCTACCAAGGAAAGAGAGGGGAGAAGCTGCTTATTTACGACTATGTTCCTACCAGAACTCTTCATGAGCTTCTACACGGTAAAGTCTCCTTCACTTGTTTTGTTTGCAGTATGTATGCCTTTGTCTTTGTGGTATCTAGAGGAACTGTAAGGCAACAAGAACAGAGAAAGTCAGTAAATAGTAACTCCCCATGTTCAACTTGCATGCAAATAAATAGTCAACTTGAACCTCAAGACTTAGGAGTCAATTCTACCCTTTTAATCTGTGGTTATTCGTGGTTGGACACCGAGAGGTACTAAACAGATCCGTGGGCACTGTACTTGTGCTAAAATGAATAGCTGAATGACCCTTTAAAACTTTAATAGTAAAAACATCATCTGATTTCATGATAATTTTACATGGGTACCATTTGGCCTTTTCCCTGAAGTTTGCATTCCACTATTTTGTTTCACATGCATGCTGTAGTTTATGTGAAAAGGAGGACAAATATATGAAGTGACACCTGCCAGTTGCTACCGTCCAAGATACAACAGATATTTCACTGCATTTCTCATTTTCAGAACTCTGTTAACATTATTGCCTTGGTTATCAGGGTTTTAAACTGCTTTTGGTTTTGCTTTTTGGTACGTTGGACCAGGAGCTTTACCTCTATAGATGTTTAGGACTCTATGTCCAAAGATGTGATTTGGTGGTCCTTCAAAAGTGAACTAGCGTCAAGCGAAGCTAGCCGTACCTCGTTCGACTCTCATGTAGCACAAAAGGTGGAGGCCCTTGAACTTGGTCATTTTGTCCTTTCTAGGCTGAAATCAAGTGTCTAGAGTTGATATTCATGTCAACTGTCAAGTGTCCAACAGGTTAGTTTAGTTGAAGGAAGAGTCCAATGTAGATAGGATTACTGATATACTTAATACACCAATGATGTTTCACCATCTCTTCACTTCTGGGGGGAGAGGGGAATGGAGCGATTATCCATTCAGTGGGGAATTTACCGTTAGTTATAGGTTGTGCTACGGAAAGGAATGGTTGTGAGATTACAGCGTGGACATTATCTAAGAATTCAGTGCTCAATCCTTTCTGTAGCATGATTGCGTAGGCTTTACTAATGCTGAAAGTAGCAGCGGCTTAGCTCCATTTTCGTGGACCCATCCGCTTCATTATTGTTTGTCATGATCCCTATTCTCAAATGTTAGTGTCATAATCTTGACTCTTGTTATACTGCATTTTTCTTAAGGCATTAATTGAAGCCATGTATTTGTGATATTGTGGTTGGAAAGATTCTTAATAATCGTTGTTTTAGGTGGGAAGGTGGTGAAAACAACTGTTAATATTACAGTCTCTCGTGAACATTTTCTGTTGGCTGTTCATATGATGCATGCATCTGCTATTTTGTGACTTACTACAATATCCACTTGTCTCACTCAATTCTGAAATACGTTCAAACCAGAACCTAAGCCAGGGAAGCCGGTGCTGAACTGGGCTCGGCGCCATAAAATTGCTCTTGGAGTAGCCAGAGGACTAGCATATCTTCACACCAACCTGGAGCCACCCATGGCTCATGGGAATATTAAATCCAAAAATGTACTTGTTGATGATTTTTTTGTGGCTCGGCTGACTGAAATTGGAGTGGACAAGCTGGTGATTCCCGATGTAGCTGATGAGATGTTGTCCCAACTGAAGGCAGAAGGTTACAAGGCTCCAGAGCTTCAGAAGATGAGTAAATGCAACCCAAGGACTGATGTCTATGCATTTGGTATATTGTTGCTTGAGATTTTGATTGGAAAAAAGCCTGATAAAAATTCCCGTAGTGGTGATTTCTTGGATTTGCCATCAATGGTAAAAACAGCTGTTTTGGAGGAGACTACAATGGAGGTTTTCGATGTTGAGGTATTGAAGGGGATAAGAAGCCCCATGGAAGACGGGTTAGTTCATGCCTTGAAGCTTGCAATGGGTTGCTGTGCTCCAGTGGCTACTGCTAGACCCTCAATGGATGAAGTGGTGAAGCAATTGGAGGAGAATAGACCGAGGAACAGGTCTGCCTTGTATAGCCCTACTGAAACTCGAAGTGGGACTGGCACTCCCTTCTGATGTTCTGTTTTTCTTGTTCTCTGTAGGTTGTGAGGTAAAATCTAGTTGTCTTTACTGCTGAAGAATAGATATGTCTTGACTGATACCATTTGGTGTGAATGTAACTTTGTGGTTGATGTACTAGAATTGTTACGCGTGATTCATTTTCTGTTTCTAATTTCTCACATTATTTCATAATAGAAGTGTAATTTACCTTCTTGTAATGACTATAATTAACACTTAATGTTAGAACTGCTAGATGGATAGGTACTTCTGATTCATTTATCCTAGAATGATGATAAACGAAAACCCAGTCTGGTTTCGTATGAATCTTAATGACACCTATATCAAGTGAATCAACAGAGACATTGTTTGGCTTGTTTTGGCATTTTCTCTTCCATGATATCTTGATCCTGGACTTTCAACCAATAGCTATGCTGATGTATCATGCATGTTTCTTGTTAGATTCAATTGCATAAGGACTAACCTCTTGAAGCGTGTGAATTCCCAATTGCCTTTTGAACCACGAACTGATGAAATCCGGCGGCTACTAGAGTCCCAGTGAAACCACGTCACAAACCCGAAAATACTCAGACGGTAATGCGTTTTTGGAAAACTGAGAGAGTGTGAGAGAGCTTGAAAAATTGCCACACAGGTTTTTGTTTATTTCTTATGCCAGCCTAATAACTGAGATTAGGGTATTTCACCCCAAGCTACCACCCCCCATTTTTAGGCTACACATCCCTAAAAATGGGGGAAGTGGCCGTTTGACTAATTTGCTAAAATTAGCCTTCAGCTCCCACTCGGCCACTTAAGCCGTAACATCGTCTCTTAACAATGTTTTCTCTCAAAAACGCGTCATACCAGGAATGAGACGTGCGACCATAAGTAACAGGTAGCGCTTTGTTAAGATACCGTCAATCTAACAAAGACACTTTCAACATTGGCGATGTTACCCCGAATCATCCTCACATTGCTAACGACATACAACGTCCCTTTATGTCTGATATATCATATGGTTATAACCTCAGTATAACCGCCCGGGCTGATATAGCAATGGTGGATCGATTCTTCCTTAGACACTTATAATGCTTCATTTTAGCATGATAACTTTCCTAATGTGTTCCGCTGGACTATCTATTTTATAGCCCTTGGAGTTCACATCAAAGTAGCTACATCATACCTCAAATCCATATTACAGTTCTAGGTCAAAGGGTGACATCTAAATAGACCACGAAGTCTGTAGGGATCACATAGTGACAAGGAAGGAATTCAATCGTCACTCCCCAGGTCGACTTAAGCACACACAGTATGATTGTGTGTCATGGTATAACTCCCACTGAGGTGAGCTGTCACTTTATATACCATGCGAATTACAAGTCCAGTTTTCTCAAAAACTGACTAGAGTTACCTGGTTACCGTACAAAACGTAACCTCCGTACTCAAAAATTCGGCTTTAGGCTTCGATATAAGGTTGTGTTATATCCGATTTACTCAAAAATCTCATCTTAGACTTACTAAGGCGACTATGCATTATCCGCATTACTAGAATTGCGGTGACAACCAATATTGCACACCTAGTGTCAATATGGTCAAGTCTTATCCTGCCCGCTACTTAGGCGTCAAGATTGATCATCCATGTGATAAGATGATCAGAAGCCTAGTGACATTTAGATATGCCTGATTAAACAACCACAATATGGTAATGAACATTTCGAAAAAGAAACATCAATCTTTATTCAAAAGAAACATTCATTACACATGTCCAAAACAAAACATCCCCAATAACTAAAACCTACGAAGACCTAAACTCATCACATGAGTTTTGAACGTATCTCTAGGAGTAGGTTTAGTTAAGGGATCAGCAACCATCTTACTAGTAGGTAAATACTTTACAATGACTTCTTTTAACTTTATGGCGTTTCTTACAAAATGATAACGCCGTTTAATATGCTTAGCCTTCCTATGGAATTTAGGATCCTTAGCATATTGGATAGCGGCAGTATTGTCGCACCACATTTCCACAGGATCATCAACTCTCGGAGTGAGATTGAGATCCTGAAGAAAACTCCTGAGCCAGATCGCCTCCTGAGCGACGAGGCAACAAACGACATACTCTGCTTCCATAGTTGATAAAGCTATGCATTCCTGCTTCTTGCTGCACCAAGATATGGCTCCCCCACCAAGAGTGAAGACATATCCTGAGGTGGACTTAGACTCATCCAAGTCACCACCCCAGTCAGCATCAGAGTAACCTCTTAGTTTTAAGTCCACTCCTTGGTAGCAAAGTACCAAGTCAGTAGTCCCCCGAAGATAACGCATTATCCTCTTGACAGCTTGCCAATGAGCGATTCCAGGGTTACTTTGGTAACGACTTACCAAACCAACCGCGAAGCAAATGTCAGGCCGTGTACATAACATGGCATACATTAGGCTTCCTATAGCACTAGCGTATGGGACATTGCTCATCTTCTGTTTTTCAACTTCTGTTTTAGGGCATTGCTCTAGACTCAAAATCAAACCCTTGTCTACTGGAGTATCAACGGGTTTGGAGTAATGCATCCGAAACCGTTCTAGGACTTTCTCGATATATGCCTTTTGGCTTAAACCAAGAAGTTTCTTCGAACGGTCTCGGAGAATCTCCACACCTAGGACATACCTAGCTTCACCCATGTCTTTCATCTCAAAGACGGAAGATAGCCACCTCTTGGTGGCATTGATCATCTCCAGATCACTTCCAGCTAGTAGGATGTCATCGACATACAAGGTAAGAAACATAATTCCTACACTTGTCCTTTTGACATATACACAGTGATCTTCTGAAACCATGGTAAAGCCAAAATCAGTGATGGCTTCATGGAATCTGAAGTACCATGCTCTAGAAGACTGTTTGAGGCCATATATGGATTTTTTAAGGTGACAAACCTTGTCTTCCTGACCTTTTGATACAAAACCAATAGGCTGGACCATATATATCTCTTCCTCAAGATTTCCATTTAGGAAAGCAGTCTTCACATCCATTTGGAACAGTTCTAAATCCAAATGGGCTACTAGCGCCAGAAGTAAGCGAATCGAGGCTAATCTCACCACAGGAGAAAAAGTTTCCTCGTAGTCTACACCCACAACTTGGGTGTAGCCTTTCGCTACTAAACGGGCTTTGAACTTATCAATTGATCCATCTGCCCGACGCTTGACCTTGAAAACCCACTTGTTTCCAATGGCTCTGCGTCCGGGGGGAAGGTCAACTAGATCCCAGACTTCATTCTTTGCCATCGAGTCCAACTCATCTCTCATGGCATCCATCCATTCCTTATCGTTTGGTGATTCCAAAGCCTCTACATAAGAGGTTGGCTCTTCTATTTCTAAAGGAGCACAAAAGAAAATTTCCTCTTCGATTTGAAAATACCGTCGAGGAACTCTTCCACGCTCACTTCGTCGAAACACTTTAGGACTTGGCGGTCTAACTTGTTCAGACTCGGGATCAGGATTTCTCCCCCTTTTCTTTTGAGATACAGAACCTCGAATAGGAGAAGAACCACTCCCACTAACCCCTTGGGGTGTGGGTTCCGGAGAATGAGGACTCTCAGTCTCTGGTTGAGTGTCCTGAACCGCCAGGTCTCCCTGGGTCTCAACAGTAGGTACACTCCCACTATCTCTAACGTCAGGGAGATGAATATCCTCGGTGTCTTGGGCAGTATACAAATCCTCCCCCTCACCGAGAGATAGGTTTGTTTGCAACTCATACAATCGAAAGTCCTTGTTTATGTCACCAATACTAGGAAACTCATCCTCAAGGAAATCGACATTTCGGGAATCTAATTCCTTCATGCCTCCATCTGGATGTTCTCCATACATCACATAACCCTTTGAATGTTGCGGGTATCGAATAAAGATCATCTTGGTGGCCCTTGGACCAAGCTTACCATGTTTATGGGTTGGGTTATGCACATAGCCTGCCGAACCCCATGGTCGTAGATGGTCCAAGGAGGGATGTCTACCATTCCATAACTCATATGGAGTAGTAGGTATACTCTTGCTAGGTACTCGGTTTAAGATGTAAGTAGCCGTTAGCAAGGCATCACCCCAAAAACTAATCGGAAGATTAGCTTGGGCCATCATTGACCTGACCATGTCAAGTAATGTACGATTCCTACGCTCAGCTACACCATTTTGCTGCGGAGTGTATGGAATCGCTAGATGTCTTACGATACCTTTTTCCTCACAGAACACCTTGAACAAATCAGAAAGGTATTCACGACCACGGTCGGTTCGAAGAGTTTTAACTTTCCGTTCCAACTTGGTCTCTACTTCTGCGACGAAGCGTTTGAACACATCTAGAGCCTCGTGGCAGTGTGATAATAGATATACATACCCATATCTAGAGTAATCATCTATTAAAGTGAGGAAGTATACAGCACCACTACGTGCTCGAACATTCATTGGTCCGCAAATGTCGGAGTGAATGAGTTCTAAGGGAGTAAGCGCTCTAGAAGCCTTACCAAAAGGTTTCTTAGTCGCTTTTCCTGCTAAACAAGGCTCACATATAGGTAGCTTAACCTTAGTAAGTTTGCCTAATAGACCTTCTTTAGCAAGTCTAGTCATTCTATCTTGACCTATGTGTCCAAGTCTAGCATGCCATATTACAGAATCACTACTAGAATCAACAGATGACACAAAAACAGAAGGTGCTTTATTAGAATAATAATCAATATCTAAGTCAAGCACAAAGAAATCGTCTACCAAAGATGCATGGCCAAACAAATTGCCACCATACTCAATGTTCAAACCATCAGTTTGCGAAACGAATTGAAAACCTAATTTCCAAAGAGAGACATAAGAAACAAGCGAACATCGCACCCCAGGTGCATAAAGGGCATCGTGGAGTAGCAACGAATTTCCTCCACGTAACTTGAGCTTGTACGTTCCGACACCCAGAACGTCCTCTGCAGTCCCATTACCAAGTGTCACAGTTTGTGTCCCCACCGGGTAAGGATAGAAAGACACAAACCCCTCCTGGTCTCGAACTACGTGCTTGCTTGCTCCCGAATCTATAATCCAGTTAGGAAAAGATTTAGCAACAAATGCATGGGAACAAACAAACAAATCACTAGTAGGGATTGAAGAAGGTACCTTGGCCTGAGGCTCGGGACAATCCCGAGCAAAGTGGCCCTTCTTCCTGCAGGCATAGCACGTCACACGTGCCATGTTCTTCTCCACCTTACCCTTAGGCTTCGATTGCTTCTTAGCAATCCCACCTCTAGGGCCAAGTTTTTGTGAGGGACGAACATTTTTCTTCCCTCGCTTGAACTTGTTTACTTTCGGCCTATCTACTCTGGCAACAAATGCTGAGGGAGGTGGAGCCATTGCCCTCAGGCGCTCATCCTCTAACTCTAGGTGCTTAGCAATCTCACCAAAAGTTTTGATGTGAGTACTATGCACCATTAGAGTGAGAAATGGTTTCCACTTAGGATCGCCTTGGTTTAGTGCACGCAATAGATTGTTTCTTTGGTCTTTCTCCGAAAGGTCTATCCCGCCAGCTCTGAGGTCTCGAATCATGGACTGCATAGTCCTGATATGTTCAGCTACGCTTCGGGTAGAGTCTATCACATAAGACATCCACTTAAGATGCATTGCTTGTAGCCTCGTTTCCGAAGTCTGACCATATCGGATTCGAATGTTATCCCACATCTCTTTAGCTGTGGGAAAAACCTCGAACTCGCCGATTAGATCGTCGTGCATGCAATACAACATAGTATAGCGTGCCTTACGATCCTTTTTACACCACGCTTGGTACTCAACCAAGCGTGCCTTGTATTCCTCAGTGGCGGTGATATCTTTACCGTCATTGTCCGTTGTCGCAGGGGGTGGCATAATGAACGTTATGTGCTCTAGCACATCACGTTCTTCCAGGAGAAACTCAATCTTCCTGTGCCACATATCATAGTTGGACCCATCCAACTTGTTACTGGTGGACAAGTCAAAAATCATAGAGGTGTTCGAAGCCATATCTACAAGTAAGAAGGGAAAAATGGACGTTTCAGGCATATCATACATATAATCAAAAATAATCTCAAAAAATATCATTCATGTTTATATGTTCGAAAATTTCGCTAAGCTCATAATCATCACATACTATATGAATTAAGAATTTGAGAAAAATTTTTTTGATTATTATTAATCCACAATAAACATATTCTTATGGATACAACGTTAAACATATTAACATTCAAAATCTAAACATCACTAAGACGTCAAAAATAAGCATAATATAAAACATATTTAATTTAAGCTTAAGAATAAAGAAGAACTGATCTCTTATTAATCCAACACACACAGCGTATATTGTTGCTTCACATGCCAATTAATAAACATAAAATTAACTAATAATTGAATTAATTATGACATGAAACTCATTCATATATGTAAATTGATTTAATTGGCATGTTCGAAACAAAAATAAAATTGAATAATCGCATGATACATAATCATAACAAATTGACTCACATATTACGTCAAACAAATTAACATAAATCATTTTAACATCAAAAAAAATGTCAAAAAAAAACTAAGTAAAACAAATTTACTTAATAATTCATAAAACGAATTTATAAGTTCCATATCATGTGTTATTAAACATATCTAAACACATGCTCATCTCATAAACACATTCATGATAATTGTAAAACAAATTCACAATCACCTAATTCTAAATACTAAACAAAAAATAAATTAAACATAAAGCAGTTTTTTTTTTTATTATAAAAGGAATGATACATAATCAAAATAAGATTAACACAAAGTATGATACATAATCAAAAAAAATTTTTGTTTTTTTTTTTATTGAGGGTCCAAAAACAAAAAAAAACATACGCCCCCCATTACAAAAACTAAGCCCCCTTTTCTTTAAACCAACCCTCCCCCTTTTTTTCGGTCACTCCACTCCCGAGACCCCCCCCAAACCGCTGCCTCTCTCTCTCTTCTCAATCAGGCTTCTCGGTCCCCTTTTCGAGTTCAGTCGCCTTCTTCTCTCTCTTGCTACCTTCCATGGCAGCCATGGGAGCAGAGTACTAAGCTCTGTCCTGACCACCCCACTCTGCCCCTCTCACTCGGGTTTTCATTTCTGGTTGAACCACCGTCCCAAAAAAAACGCCACCCAAATGATGAACCGCCGCCCCCCACCGGCCTCTAAACCGCTCTCGATCTCGGTTTTCAGCAACCTTATGGAAGAACCACCGTCGCCATCACATAGATCGGGCGACGACGATCTCCCCGGTACCACCCACTCTCGGGACGCGCCACCTAGGCGGCGGCGCGTGGGTCACACGCGCCGCCCTACGTTGGGTTTTTGAGGGTTCGGTTTGTGCGAGGTTGCAGATCGGGGCGTTTGGAGGTCGGGTCGAGGAAGAAAGAGGCAAACTGATGGCCTCTCGGCGGCGCGTGTCGCACACGCGCCACCCTTCCTCGGGGTTTTGGCGGCGGCTGATGGTATTCAACTCTACCTTTTCCCCTTTTTTTATTATTATTATAATCTGGTAGCATTGGCTGGGACCGTGGCTGGGCAGGGTGGGGGGCCGAGGCAGCAAAAAAACAGGGGAGTTCAAGGGGCGTGGGGAAGGGGTGAACATGATTCAGATTGACAAACGGGGAGTCTCTTGAACATAATTTCAACACATAAAATCATGCTATTATATCATTCGGGAACAAAAACAATTAACCTGGCTCTGATACCACTGTTAGATTCAATTGCATAAGGACTAACCTCTTGAAGCGTGTGAATTCCCAATTGCCTTTTGAACCACGAACTGATGAAATCCGGCGGCTACTAGAGTCCCGGTGAAACCACGTCACAAACCCGAAAATACTCAGACGGTAATGCGTTTTTGGAAAACTGAGAGAGTGTGAGAGAGCTTGAAAAATTGCCACACGGGTTTTTGTTTATTTCTTATGCCAGCCTAATAACTGAGATTAGGGTATTTCACCCCAAGCTACCACCCCCCATTTTTAGGCTACACATCCCTAAAAATGGGGGAAGTGACCGTTTGACTAATTTGCTAAAATTAGCCTTCATTTCTAAATGCATGTTTGACGTGTTAGTTTATTTTCCATGTCAAACTGTGGTACGATGTTTTTTGAGAATCAAACAATGTAGGTGTATTGCCTAATCGATTCTTCAAGTGAGGTTCATTTTTTCTCTCTTGCCAATCTTGCCTCACCACCAGTCATCACTCGTGACTCGTGAGTTGAAATGAGAACTCAATTTGAGCATCAGTTTTCATTGCATTTGGTGGGTCCAAGTTGATTACATGTATTTCTGGTGAGAGATTGTTCAAATCACGTGCATGTTCACCAAACTTGGACCCACTTCCTTGGCCATACTGATACAAATGCATATTCACCAACATAGGACAGAATAATGAATAGCTGAAATTCTTGTTGCTGAATATTGCTCAAAATAGTGTTCCATAATCATGGTTACAATCTCCAAATCCATGAGTTTTCTTTTCCTTCTCTTCTTTCATCTATTTCTATTTCGATGTCCTTCGATCTGAACAAGGACACCAAGAACAGGAGACATAATACAAGTAACTAAAAGCAATAGAACTGACTCAAACTTGGGTTGGTGGTCGCCATGGACAATGGGAAGATTCGTGAGAAGGATTAGAAACCGCTTGTGGGATGCACAACACTTCCAGAATTGCCCCGTCTTTGGATCATCGAAAAAAAAGGAGACCCTTCATAATGATGGGAGCGTGACGGAGGTTGAGCAATCATAGGGAGAGCAAATTGGAACAGTTGGGGTTTACACTGTGGTTCCAATAGCGGAAAATTAACAAAATGTACTACACTAAATTTACTTGGACAAAAACAAGGGGAGAAAAGGAAAGGGATGCTGTTTCTTAGGCTTTTCTTTTGTCTGGATGTTCTGTTCTAGACGTGTAGGGTTTTGGATGAACAGGGGACTAACAGGACTGGCCACGGTGACAGTTTAGAACACCTGCACTGGCTGTGAGGGAGCCAACAAGGGTGGACGGCTTGGCTGCTAAGCTAGAGGCCTTGGCATAGCTAGCGCTGGCCCCGGCTCCTGATGGGGTGAAGAAGGCCCCATTAAGCAGTAGGTCACCGTCTGATCTCCAATTCCAGTCCTTCCAAACACTCTCATTGTTGTCTACCCTCTTAGTTACCTGTACAATGCACATCATGATGGTCGCAATTACATTTTCACAAACAAAGCATCCAGGTTTTAGCTTCTTTTCCTTTTTGTTCTTTCTTTTTTGGGGGCGGGGGGGGGGGGTGTTCATTTACCTCTTTGGCAAAAGGGTTTAGAGGGGCAAGGAACCTGTTCCCCTGGCTGTTAATGGTTGGCTCTGCACTGCCTCCAATGGCATACATTTCCCAATGTGTGTAGTCATTGTTCACAACATGGAAGTACCCATGTCTACACCTGATTTTGAGTCAATTTGCTTCCAATTAGTGAAATTAATGCTATTATGAAACTAGCAACAACTGGTATAAATGATAAATAATTGTGAAGTTTGGCCACCTGGGCATCCTCTGGATAAGTCCTTCGCCGAAGTGGTTGTATGCAATTGTCACTTGCATTATCTTATCCCCTGTGTATGAGTCGCTGTGACCCAGCAGCATTACCTGTTTTTCATCGAAGGGGGAATAAACTTAACAAAAAAGACCTAGATATTGCAATGATGCACATCAGGATTGTGATTAGGAAGTTCAAATTTACCTCATTGTGGTGGGTGAAGTAATTGTTAGAAATAGTAATAGCTGTGGAGCCGATCACAGCATCAATGAGCCCATCAGCACAGTTTGCAAGAGAATTGTGGTCAATCCAAATGTGACTTGCACCAAAGATGGAAATCCCATCTCCATCAGCCATTCCCCTGAACCCATAATGAGAAGGGGAGCTTCTCACCATGGCATTCCCGGTAGACTTACAGTCATGGATGTGGAGACCATGGATTATCACATTTGTGATGTATTGAATGGTAATGCAAGCCCCATTGGCAATATGAACGTTCACCCCTCTGCCATCAATGGTTTTGAAGCTGTTCATGATGAGCTCCTCCTTTAGGGTGATGACCATATCCCTCTTGAAAACAATCCAAAGAGGCTCATCCTGTATGACAGCATGGCGAAGGGTCCCAGGCAGGGGATTCACGGCGTCATCATCACTCGGGTCGGTGACCACATAGTACCGGCCATCACGGCCCCCAATGGCATTGTGCCCAAACCCAATGGCACAGTCAGCAAGGCGCTTACGGTTCTTATGCCAGTTAGGGTCACATCTCCAGCAGTCATCAATGGGGTTGCCTGTCACACATGAAAAATAGCCCAAGTTTCTCCTTGCGGTACTGTTGCTGATGCTCCTGTCAAGTTTCCACAGTTTTCGATTACAAATCTATATTTTCCCAATTGATGTTGATCCATGGAGATGTATCAGCAAAATCATTCTTAAGTGAAATAATTGCTGATTATGGGTGAGACGGGGGGAGGGGGTTTACACTAGAACACTAGATGCAATTCATGTCATAGCCTCACAGGGCAGCATGTGCAGGGTACGTTCATGCAGCACGGATGAAATACGGATTATACGGAAGAAATGGGCAGGTAGGGAATTTATGTTTAAATCTGCCTGGTGGCTGTTACGGAATTGAATTCCATATGGCATTAATGCAGAAAAAAATTATTAGAAGTGCACAAACTGAATGATTTGGTGCGTCGGTGGGTCTAACTAATTTCATGATAGTAGCGGGCAAACAGAGGGTCCTCATTTATGGCTCATGGTGGCCATTGGCCCTAGTGAATCAGCTAGGAATTTGCCAGTTTGGATCTGCAAAGTTGGCTGAAGTCCAAACCCCCCCCCCCCCCCCCAAAAAAAAAAGAGAGGAAAGGATCAAAGCTTTGAAATGAAATAACTCCAGTGGGAATCAATTGGGAGCTCCTCACCTGATTTGGTGATTGTTGAAGTCACAGGTTCAATCCTTACAGCCACGATTTGGGGTTGGGTGCACGCCACTTAATCCTTATGATTTAAAGAGTACGCTTATTTATAGTGGATCTTAAATTGTAAAAAAAAATAAATTTTGATTATCTAGTTTTCTAAACTCTAAAACAACACAAATAGAGTATTAAGAAGCTTGTTAGATACTAATCCAAAATTTGAAAATGTAACTGCTTAAACTTGGTATGGGTTAACCGAAAAAAAGAAAACGGTGCCCTTATCATCTTATGGTTAAAATGAACTCAGATCCATAGCTAAGGGAGGAAGAAGTAGAAGCTTAAGGATGCTGACAGGCTGGAGAAAGAAGAAAACATAAAACTCTTACGTGAATACTGAATAGTATGTCCTTTGTTCCTCCAGTAATGAGGAGCCAAAAATTAGATCTTGCTATTCAAGTTCTAGTTTAGGGGAATTTCACAGGGTCAAATTTTGGGTTATTGATGACTTAGCAAGAACCATTCTAGCTTCAATCAGATGGAAGAAGGCAACTACCTATACAAGGCGACCAAACAGAAGGCCTGATCTTGCTAGGGTCACATTCCTCCCAGCAATTTGCAATTCTAATGCAACTTTCCCGTCTACTTTTCTGCACTGGAGATGACAACTAGAGCTCTGCATTTGCATCTCAACAATAACACCCAATGCAGAAGGCTCTTTTCTGTTGCTCTGTATCCTATCTAACAGTCAAATTCATTCACGACATTATAATAAAGAAGTTATTTTCTGAGTCTCATTGAGGGAGGATTTTGGAGAAATAAGATCAAAAACCATGAAGCAGGGTTAAAGACACAATGGGGAACAATGTACAAGCTAAAAAACCTATATTTTGGAGAATCTCTGTTATGCCTGATTAAAAAAAAGGGTGTAACATTCCCTTAATTGTCAATGGTGATTTGAGTTTTGGCTCTAACAACACATGACCAGAATCAGACAGAGGTTCCACTCATGTGATTAGGAGTGTTGGGCAATTCAGATTGGAGGAAAGGAGTTCGTCCCATATACAGCCAAGGGAAGTCTCATTTTTTATGTTCTTGTTTTTGGGACCAAAACTTAGCCTAAACAGTAAAATTTCTAGTTGAATTCATTTCCTATAACATCTACACTTCCAATATTCACGTTAGAGGACATTAACATAGTGATAAAACCACGAGAGGGGGGAGGGGGGTAGATGTGGAAACTGGGATGTAGCAGAGGAGTTAGGACATGGGAGGACCTAAAATTCTGGTTCCTCTTCAGCCTCTCTCTATCCTAGAGAAATAAGGGAGTCCATTCGATCACTACATAAGCGAAACTAATGAAACTAGAAAGAACACAGACACCAAACTTCTCAATATAAACAGCAAGTTGTATTACTGGTCCTATTAAAGACACTTCAACACCAGAAAAGACTAGACAGAGACCACAACAAATAAAGTTAAGCTCACAGATACTGCGACCACGAGGCTCGTAGTAAGATTTAATATTAGTGTGTTTCTTAAAATTCAGAGAAAGAGAGAGGTCTGATGGGTTGGAATTTACCTTTCAGCCATGGAGGCAATCTCTTCTGGTTGTTTAGCCACAGCTTGCTTATTTCGCGATTCAGCTTGGTTAGCCCTGCAATCACAAAGAAAAAGAACTACATAAAATTAATTGCTATCAGGATTTAACATATTCATTCCAAAATTTGGGGGAAAACAGCAACTCGTGTATGCATGATGCGATTAAATTTATTAGTAATGTACGTCAGTAAATTCTAAATTTAAAGGAAAGATAAGAAGAACAACGTAATTTCGCCCAAGTTCCATTGGATCAATAAATGCAGATATGCTGATCTTGTGCTCAATGACTGATACTAAACCTCAAAAATGGAGTAATTAACTGACCTATCCGCCATTGATGAGTTCTTCAAGCTCTTCAACTGCGCCTCGATCCTATGAACAATTGAGTTACAAATCAGCTCAATCCATCAATGGGGATTCTAACAGCTAAATGAATTGGAAATTTAAATTCTTCGAAAGCAATGCAGATCAATTACAATACCTGGAATTCAACTGCTCATCGTCTTTCGGTAATCCGCCATTGACGCTGCCGAGGAAGCGCACAGAAATCAACAATGTGAGTGACAGAGCAAAATTCAAATAAGTTTCCGCCATTGTTGCTAGATTGATACTTTCTCTCTCCTCCGAAAATGTATCAGTTGTTTCAGAGAGAGAAGGGGAATTGAAGTGGAAAGAGAAGAGAAGAGAAGCAGAGTCCACGAAAAATGCTTACGGCGAACCCCCCTTTTATAGTAGAGCGGGGAAGCCCAACCTTTTTCTATCTCTCTCTCTCTCTCTCTTTTTCTAAAATTTTACTTAAATTTTAACAATATTGACTTTTAACAGACTTTACTATCGTATATAACAAATTGATCTTTTTAGTTTTTACCCTCCCAGCTCTAACTGCCACTTAACTACTCTTTTTTTTTTTTTTTTTTGGGATCAAACCACTTAACTCCTTGCTAACTCTTCAAAAAAAAAAAAAACTCCTTGCTTCTTAATTTTCTCTCTCCTACGTATCACCCTCTGCCGCCGGCTGGTCATGCGCCGGCAGCTGGCGGGGACCACCTCAGTCCACGTTCAAATTCCTTTGCAGTTTTTTTATAAAAAAAAACTACCTGATAATTAGGAATTTCAATATTTTTATAGTTCATGATCAAACCTGTTTTAAAACTCAACATAAAAAAACTGGATTCGAATTAAGCTTAAATAGATATCATTTGCATTTATTTTAGTTTGGGATGAGTCATAGTAAATCTAAATTGAACTAGATTTGACATATCTTAGTCAGTAAGCTCCTTAAATATTGCAGTTTTTTTTTAATTTATTGTAATTAGTTTGATAATTTTATACTTTTGAGATAATTTTCTTATCTTTTGCATGAGATTCTTATGAATACTGCAAAGATATAATGATAGTAAATTGATTCTATAAAATATGTTTTATTATATTTTTTCGTTTGAGAAAATTTTCAATATGATTATAGAAAACTAATGCGAGTTAAATTTAAATTTTATTTTTTATATTATATATTTTCGTCCATAATATTAATAGTCCTAAAAAACAAGATGTCAATGATGAGTTGAACTCCATCCCATATTTTTTTTGTGATCTAAATGAACTACAATAGACAACACTAGAATACAATTATATATATATATATATATAT
>JACYFF010019584.1:117856375-117880147 GCA_017589665.1 Selenicereus undatus | reverse complement strand
ATATATATATATATATGTGTGTGTGTGTGTGTGTGTGTGTGTGTGTGTGTGTGTGTGTGTGTGTGTGTGTACGAGCCAAGGAGGAATCGAACCTAAACCAATGACCAATATAATGAGGCTATCAAAGGCTATCAATGCTGATAATTTTTGTTTTCGATCCCCCTTAATGTCGTTTATCTGTAATTAATAGTTTTAGATGCTGATCCTTTGGTTGTTGGGTGAGCACGTCTTCATGTCCCCATGCATGCGGTACGCAGAGAATCTAAAATCGTCCATGCATGCACGTTAATTTTTGTCTCAAGTTCATGGATCATATATTGTTCAAGCAAGCCAACCAGCTAGGATATGCATAATCATAAATTCAAATTACATAATAACATCCTGTTCATATAATATAATAGCTAGGGTTGTCTCAAAAAATTATATATAATAGGGTGTGACCAATAGGTCACGGGTTCGAGCCGTGGAATCAGCCACTGACAAAGTCAGGTTAGGCTGCCTACAATTCACCCCTTAAGGTGCGGCTCTTCTCCGGACCCTGCGTGAACACGGACTGCTTGTGCAACGGGCTGCCCTTTAAGGTGTTAATGCATATTTGTGAACCAATTAAAGAGGCTAATTCAATAAATCTATGGATTTAGATTTTCTACTTAGGATAGCAAATTTTTTGCAAAGGCTATATCACACTCCTAAAAGTACATACTTCCACAAGCCACGTCAGCACCACATATTAAAAATTGTATATATGACAAATACATGTTGAAAAAATATATATACATACGTGGCAAGTGTGAGTACACATTCCTAGGTATATGATATACATTACCAAATTTTTGAATAGTTGAGGGTGGCAGTAATTAGATAATTAATTTCATCTGAAAGGACGTAACTAATTTCATCTTCATGCGTGTTAATTAGATTAATTTAATATGTAGTAGGAGTTTTGAAAGTAGATCTACTACATTAATTATTAATACATTCGGCATATACAACAAGAAATTTAATTAGCTAATAATAGAACTAATTAAGCCTTTTATCGTAACATGCATCCGAGCTTGATAAAACATAGAAACATAACTTGGATTTTCTCCCAATTTGTAGGGATCAGTTATACCTAAGTGTATACCTTTATGACTAATATAATGAACTTCGGGGATTGCTAATTAAGGACAGTGGACTTCAGAGAATCGAGGTGTACAGTAAGCCTTTTAATTGAAGATATCGTAAGTATGTCAAAAGACTTTTCTTGTTGTAGCTTTCATTTCATTAAAAGAGACGATAATCGAGCTGCACATGGACTGACCAAACTTAATCCATATGAAGTAGGGGACTGAATTTGGACTAAGGAGGGTCTTTCTGAGATACATGATATACTTACTTATGATATTTTGACGTTGAATGAATGAGTGGCCCTCCTTTATTTTGTTCCAAAAATTGTATATATAATCAACTTTCTCAACCGCTAAATTCTTAATGCAATTAAATAACCTGTCTCCTCTTTTGCAAAAACATTTTGTGTGTTTTGCCCTTTTTAATACTTTCTAAGGCGTATTGAGTGTACTACAAAGTTATATCCCCTTCTTGTATTATACGAGAATCTATATTTTGCAATTTATGTTAGATGAGACTATGGAATTCGTTGATTTATTACTGTACGTATATTTTTTACCATTTTGAATTCTAAGAGACAGTAATGTAGTATTTGGTTAGATTTTACGTTAAATTTTTATGAATAGGACAAAATATGCATGAGAGAACACTATTCTTATGCATCAACAGTGTAGCTTGACTGTAATTAAATAGATTACGAAATACCCTCCTCCCAAAAATCGAATTTTAGTTCAATACAATTGTAGTTTTTGATAAACAAGATTTTAAAAATCAATGGAGGAAAATTCTAGCTAAATGTAGTGGTGTATAATTGCATAGTTATAGACACAGTGTTTTTTTTTATATTGATTAATTAATTATAGAGTTTAATTATTTAGTAATTTTCCGTCCCCGGTGTTTGGCTAAAAAGTTGGGTACCAATATGTTCCAACTCCTTGCATGTATTCTACTATCAAAAAGATGGACAGATCGAGTTTTGATTTAAAAAAAGAACAGAGAGAGAGAGAGAATTGCATTTTTTTATGCTTAATAATTAAGGATTATTCTCCCCCCCCCCCCCCCCAAAAAAAAACTATAAAATTGAATAAAAAAAAACTTAATTTGAAAAATGTAACACTTGCCTTCATCAGATGTCAACAAGTAATACATTTTCATGGTGTGGTCTCAACATATTAATAATGGATGATTATGGATATATTTCTTTATGATATTATTTAATTTGTAAATCATTTAAAATTAAGCTAAATGATGAAATGCCACTTTTTGATTTGTTGTCAGATGAACTTGTTTCTAATCAAATAAAGCACATGCATGTCTAGAGGGTGACCTAAGGAAATTCACAATTATGTTTATCAAAAATCAACAAGAAAAAAAAATAAAAATTGGGGGGGTCTAAATTATAGTCCAAAATAGATATATACATCTGGGTTCGATCGAAGACTTCATGATAGATTTGAGGGCAAAAAAGGAAAATAATCGATGCAAACATATGTTATTTCTTTAATTATAGCTAGTACTCACACAGACTGGCTTGATTATGAGGTAGCTGCTAATTAATCACTCAAATTTATATACCAGATCGAACAGAATGCATGCATGCATCGGCCAGTTACCCTATGATTTAAAGTTTAAAGCCTATACGGCACCCTTAGGAGTATATATTCATACAAGCAGGGGCGAATCCACCGTGGGGTCAGTGGGGTCAGCCGACACCTCTTTCAAAAAAAAAAAATATACGTCTGATAATTAAAAAAAAAGCTATATATATTAAATGTGTGGAAATGATACATGAAATGTATATTGCTTCAGCGGTCTGGGAAGTTGCATTGCAAATTGTGCCATCTATCATGTCGTGGGTTTGAACCTCCACCATGCCCTTCGTTTTTTTTTCCCACTTTTTTTTAAAGTCCAATAGGCCACTTTCTACTTCCAGTCTTCCTGTGTTTATGTTCGACTGCCTGTCGTCTCTGCTCTGCTTCCCCAGTTCGCCTCTAGCCCTGCCCTCTACCCAGCAGTACCCTAACCCACGGCTGGCGACTCCACCACCTGGCAGAGGCTGCAGCACCGCGACACTGTCCTGTCCACGACCACCATTACCAACGAGTCAACGACCTCCTCAAGTCAAGTTCTCAACTCTCTCTTCAAATTTGTGAGCTCTTCTTTTACTTAATTTTTCAATTTGTAGACTAATAAGTTTACATTGTTTGATTTGTGAGTTTATTTGTCAATTGTAATTTCAAATTTGTTTAACTTATATGTTTAATTTCAATTCTAGGTTAAATTTCAATTTGTAGATTAGTTTATTATATTCTTTAATTTTTTGAGTTTATTTACCAATTTCAATTCCAACTTTGTTTAATTTATATGTTTCATTTCAATTATAGGTTATCTCTTATTTTCTAGATTGCTTTTTTTTTGTAGTTTAATTTGTGAGTTTATTTGTTAATTTCGATATAGAATTTATTTAATTTATATGTTTAATTTCAATTATAGGTCAAAATGCATAGATATTTCAAAAAGATAACTAAGGAATCCTCGTCGTTACCTTCAAGCTCGAAATCTGAAAATTCGCCTTTGAATAAAGAAGGTAGAAACGACATCACGTGTATTTATTGTTGAAGTTGGCATTGATTCTACCAGTTTCTACAGCAACAGTTGAAAGAGTGTTCTCTTCGATGAAGTATATCAAGACCAACTTACGCAACCGAATCTCAGATGAGTTTTTGAATGATACTGTTATTACTTATTTTGAGGATGATTTGTTTGAAAGTATATCTACTGATGATATGTTGCATCGCTTTCAAAATATGAGGTCTCGTCGAGGACAATTAGATTAGATGTAATGTAATCGTTGTTTAATTTCAGTTTATGACTATTGTTAAATTTTATATTGTGTACTATTAATTCCGACACCCCTCTTCGATTTTTCTGGCTTTGCCACTGCATACAAGTCATATCAACATTGATATACTCCCGAATGTAAGCCACTGGAATTTATGTGGTTGAGTGGTTCTCTAGCTATATGCCTTTTTCCTCATAGGCAGAGTAGAATTAGGCAGCATTGATCATGTAATTGTGCCGATCTGTAATTTGCAGTAATTGCATACAGAATCTGTGCATTAGTTTGTAATTTAATGTGCAATGTGCAAACGTTGCATCTTGTAGGCATGCATTATACATCTTGTAGGCTTGTTCAATTAATTCAGGGATGCGTGTATACTCTTCATTTCATATTCTAGAGGACAAGTCGTCTAACTTTCACATGAGAATTATGCCCGACTTCATATCGGTTTAGATTCATAATCGTGTCGGATTATCTTTTTTTTTTTAATTCTATATATATTTTATTTTATTTTTTGCAAATAAAGGTTCAGTTATTTACGAGAATAACAAGAAATCCTCTCTAAACGGAAAATTAGACGATCTAATCGGAGTTATAGAAAATGATATGGAGAGAATTAGACAACCTGACAAGAGCTATAGGCAATGCTAAAATGACAGCGACGTAACAAACGGAACTTATCATATGCTATAGAGCAATTACACCATTTCGTTTAGCAAATGGTCATGGAGGCCAACAAAATTGCATCTAATTGAACAGAAGCTCTGATCAAAGAACGAAGGTACAGCACAAGATGAGACACATCTAATCATCTAGTAATTGAGATTACAAATTTGTCTGCTTAGCCTAAGAATGATGTTCCATACTAGAAGAAATATAAGTACAATTATCAACAACAATCAAGAATTTGTACGTACGCCCTATCTGGTTTGCCTCTTGTAAACCATCTTTGAGAATATTACCCATAACAAAGGCGACCCAATCAACCTTGTTGCAACCTTGTAGGGTTTTTTTTTTTTTTTAAAGGATTGAATTTGTCCAACCAATTGGACCCCTATGTTAGGGTCATCAATGAGCCACAATGGGTCAGGGACGGGGAACTGTCAAGGTCCAGTTACCTGGGCCCACCATCCGTACAATACATACAAATCCTCATAAAAAGGCAATATGTACATATTTCCCTTTAGGATCGAACATGGATGGAAGATGTGAAAAGTGGAGTCCTTGTCCATCAGGCTGCTGGGACATCTTTAGTTAGTTGTGCATTTGAGCTGCCTAGCTTGCAGCCAATTAATCACTGCAAGCGCCCTTTGACATCTCATGAATAATTAAAAACCATTCCCAACCATCATTGCCACCAACGACATCAAGGTACAACAGTCAGATGTCAAACATTAAGATTTATGCCTAATTGAAAGAACCAGGATTAAAAGGCGCGGGGGGGGGGGGGGGAGGTGAATCCTTGGGATTAAACCGTTAATACAAATGCAAATTTTCCTCAGTAGTCAATATATACCCACTAACATCCAAAGTTCATTGTCCAAATTAAAAGAGAAACCCAATAACAATCCAGAGCATAACATGCACCATATAAGCTAGAGTTCACAACAAAACCACAACATCCACCATAGTTTGAGACTATGACATTGTATCATGAAATGTCAAGAACAAACAGACCCCTCTCATCCCTACGAGCAACAGCAAGAACATGCCCAGTAGAGAGGTCAATGTAGAAACACCCCTGCATTATCAAAACGTACCACCATGTTGATGTTGGATGAGTGATCAAGAAAAGCACTCACCGAGAGCATGGGCTTGATGAGATCAGGCATACAAACCACCTCCTTGAGCTTTAACTCATAAGAGATGGTCACATCTCCGACGAGCGAACGAGTGACGATGGAACCATCTTCCAGTTTGATCGAGATAGGTTCAGGGACCATCCTCTTGCTCTCGAGGATCGAGTCGGTCGGAGTTGCATGAGTGTGAACCCTGGTGGAGACCAGCCATTTGAGAACTGCAAAATATTACAGGGCAATCTTGATCAGTTGGTTTCTAAAACAGCTCCAGCTCCATTGCTAGAACGTAACTTAACCCATTTTCTCTCTCTAAATGCTACCTTTTTTAGCCTTCTTTCTCTACCTCGCGATCGATCTTTGGTGGTTTCTAGGGTTATTGATTCCAGAATCAAGAAACTAAGTAAGCAAGGGGATCATCAAGAAACATGTAACAATTAACAAGCAAATCTATACAAAAATCCCAAAATAAAACGTAAAGCCTAACCCTTGGACAAGCCCTAGAAAACGTTTAAACCCATTATTTTATATGCACAAGAAAATAGCCTAAAAAAACAGAGGAAAGATGGCATACGGGGCCTAGGAGCAGAAGCAGGAATCTCTGAGCCGAATCACCGTTGTTGTTGTTGTCGTTCTTGTTGTTGGAGAAAGATGCAGATTACGTGGTAGGGAAAGCCCTTATAAGCTGGGTTTTTCTGGGGTTTTTCAAGGTTCGAGAAGAAGATTGGAGGGGGGAAATTGACGGAGGGAAATTAGTAGCAGCAGCTATCTTGGGCAATGGCATCTTCAAGGAGGGCAGAGATTTCCACACGAGATGAAAGTGCCATTTTTGAACTTCTCAGAATGAGCAAGCTAGAGAGACAGAGGGAGAAGTTTTAGAGAAAGAAACTGCTTGGGTGAAATCAAATGGGGAAGACGGGTTAGTGTGCAGTGTACTGGTCTACTGCATACATTTATTTATTTATTTTGTAAGAAAGATAAGTATGAACATTGAGGAAGTCCCTCTATCAAGTGTTCTTCCTAAATTATTATAATGGAGAATACATAGAGGGTTTCTACGGGGTACCTGACTCCACATTGTCGTGAAATTGAGTGATGGCCCTACTTTTGCCATCCAATCGGCTATATAATTACCCTACCTAAAAACATGACTAATAATAACTTTATTACAAGTTTGAAAATAAAATTAAATATTCTGCATTAGTACTTGAATTTTCCATGACACCAAGGAGTAGCAGATTTTTGAGAGAGAGAGAGATAAAAGGAAACCAAATTATGAAAAAGTGGAGAACAAGCAGCCTCGAGAGTGAAGGTTAAGTAGTGTAGTGCAAATTTTAGGGCATAACAAAATTTAAAGTAAACACAAATTTAAATTAATTTGTAGTACAAAATTTATTAAAATGTTTGGACAAATTTATTGATGACCAATGACCATGTATACCAAAAATTGATCTGAATTGAAGCGCTAATGCAAATGCATGGAGGCTAAACATGGACGGGCAATGATAAATAGAGGAGTCGTCGTCAGACTTTTGTGCCTGGAAAAACACAGTCCGCACAAAAATGCGCTACACTTCACTGCCTGAGCCTCGCCATCATGAGGGACAGATTTGCTTTTATTGATTTCTCTGTTTTTTCGCCTGACCTCATTTCACTTCAACTCAGTGGAAAATACAGAACGAATTATAATTGGGCACCAAAATTTGGAAAGTAATTAATCATAAAAATATTTTTTGCTTATTATAATTTACAAATTATGACAAACCTTTACAATTTCTGTGTATTATTTTTATATGAGCAGATATTTTACTATAAGGCAGCCGCAGCTATGAACAGGGCTAAATGTGGAAAAAACAGAACAAAGATGCTTGTAAACATCAAGACCCGCAACCAGACCACACCGCACTCAAAATTCAAATAATTATAAACAAAAAACATTTGCAATACAGAGTCCACCTGCTAATCTGTCTCCAACCCAACCCAGACATTTTTTTAAAAAAAAATCATTAATAAGCTTCGAAGAAGTTACAAAAAATGATGCGGTAATCGATTTGGTAGATGGCTGCTGAGATTATCTGACTACCACCTTCATACCCTCCTACTCCTACCAAATTCAAATCCAATACGCCAAAAATTCTACCACCAAGCAGGGTATGAGACAGTCTGATATAGCAGCGTTACCCTTAAATTTCAAACTTATAGAGAAACTAGTTTCAATTGACCTGGATTTAAAAACCTTCATACTCTCCAACCCTTACGAGTTGCCTAAATGGGTGAGGGGTATGCAACCTTAACCATATGTTTTCAAAAAGAGAGGAGCCTCAAGTAATTTCAGCAGGGACGGAAGGTGAATGAGTATTACCAAAACATGCTGTACAAGCAGAATTTCATTGAATTTCTCATAATTGAAATCATAATTAACTAAAAATATAGTAAGATCGTTTGAAAAGTCCATGTACATCAGTATCTACACATTTCATTGACTATATCTTGATGACTAGATCCCTGAGCAGGCCTTGAGTACATAACCTTTTACACACCAAAAAAAAAAAAAGAAATACAAGAGCTACAAGAAGAATAACTACTATAAAGAATGACATTGACAATTGATCCGACAGTCCAGAACGCTTAGAAACTTAATTTAGTATCGATCGAATGAAAACAGGGCACTATCGACAACAACTCCTTAATTTAGCTCTTCCCCAACTTTTTAACCGATCATATTAGCAATGTCAAACAGGTTCCCAAGAAAGACAAGCCAGAAAACAAAACAGAGTCACCTTCAGATCAAGCGCAACCAAAGCATCGGCTTATTGAGAATGTACTAGAGCGCTCAGGTGTCTGATCAGGGCCAGCCTTCTTGCGAGGAAGATGCTTGAAAAAGGCCTTAACTGCTCCCGTCACTCCATCTTCATTCTCCATGGCCTTGGCAAGTTGAAGAGCTCGATCTTTTACCTGCAGAAGTTATGAGAGAAGATCATTATCCGCATACCGAACCACACTCCCACTGAATTTAAGACCTCAATACACTATCAGCAACTGGAGGATCACTCCCCTTTTCTTCTTTCTCTTTCCGAAAGAGTTAGGTGGTCCATTTATTTGTCTCCCTTACTATCCATTACATACTAATGGATGCTTCATTTAAAGCATGCAAACTCATACTTTCATGAGTTGATATTAATCTCTTCCATGTAGATGTGACAATGATTACAATGTATGCCAGGCTACCATCGTTCTTACTATGAAATTCATATATAGCACTACTATCAATACTATTCTTAATGCTCATTTGATATCAATACATCATATTTTTGTGGGTCTCTTGAAAAGCATCTCCACTTGCATGTAGGGATAAGGTCGTCTATACCTGTCCTCACAACTGCATAGGCAGGATTCTCGCTGGGTGAGTTTGGTCACATCATTGCAGTAATCAATGCTATATTCCTCATTACAATTCACAATGATTATTTATTTACCTTACCACAATGACAAATCTCTGTTTTTTCTTTCAAAAACATCGAGTCTAACAGCTCCTACCAGGATAGCCTGCCTACACCTTCCTCACACCCCCCCCCCCCCGGAAAAAAAATTCGCCTCGAAGAATAGTGGCTCATAATATGACAAAACAATTCATCACGGTGCAAGATTGGATCAGAAGGCCCTGAACCAGGTCACAAGCCCGTTAACAACTCTGCTTGATGAGATTATGCGAGTAGAGAATGATGCATTGTAAACAAACTGGCCTAAAACATCCGTAGAATCAACAGTTATCCTCCATAGAGCTCTTACACATAAAATCAGCCAAGATGTCAACCCACAAAAAGAGTTGCAACAATGCCGCAATGCTCAACTTAAGAGCTGCCATATAAATCCACTTTGCATTACCCTTCGGTGGGGAAGGGGGGATCAAAACATAGTTAGTAGTCTTACCTTTGGATCTAGCATGAAC
Source organism: Selenicereus undatus (assembly GCA_017589665.1). Taxonomy (NCBI): domain Eukaryota; kingdom Viridiplantae; phylum Streptophyta; class Magnoliopsida; order Caryophyllales; family Cactaceae; genus Selenicereus; species Selenicereus undatus. The sequence goes on along the minus strand of JACYFF010019584.1, from coordinate 117,870,450 downwards.
TTTATGGCATCAACCAACTTTGGAAGTGAGAATTCATCGACCGGAATGGGCAGAGGGCCTACACCTCTAGCATGCACACGGTCTCCCCAAAATGGCTGGTCCCCAAAGAATGGCACAATTGTTGTAGGGCACTGCAGATTCAGAAGAAACACATAAATTAACACAAAGCCAGAGCAGCTGAATTATGTAAACAACGACGAGACAGCATAAACACTACCGCAGCTTTGAGACCTGCAGCTGTTGTTCCCGCACCACCATGGTGCACCTAGAAGCACAAGCCATACATTAACACTTGTTAGAACTTGGAAGAAAATTTGTAGCACTAGCCGTAATGTGCATATGAATGAACATCTTAAATTGGATGTCGCCATGAACGCTCATCTTAAACTTGAAAGGAGTCTGAGTACAGATTTAATGGGCTTCAGCAGCTGATTTAACCAAACCCTAAGCAACACAACTAGGGGCCTGTTCTCTTCGCCTTATTTTGTCTGAACTTATTCTGAACTTTATTTACTAAACTTATTCTGAACTATTCTGAATTGAACTTATTCGAACTTATTCTGAAGTTATTTACTAAACTTATTATTTTGACCTTTCTGAACTGAACTTGCCAGAACTTATCTTAACGTTCTAAACTAAACCTATTTTGAACTAAACTTATCTGAACTTATTCTCTCTGAAAATAAGTCGAAGAGAACAAGCCCTAATAAAGGCAACATTAGATTTCTATGGCCCACATTGCTCATTTTAGATTAGTTTATCAGTGCCCTCATTGTGCTTACCATTTTATTGAGGGAAAAAAATCAGCCTAAGTTCTAATGCAGAAACCTGAGCTCTATGCATACGAAAAAGCCTACAGATTATGATAACACATCCATAATTACAGATTTCACAAGTTATCCCACGCCATGGGCCACCGTGCGGCCATTGGGAAGGATGCTGATCAGAGAACATGAGAAAACGAAGAGTAACTGAGAAATTACGATCAGCGCGCCTTACCACAGCTGCACATCGAGGAAACAGCCAATCATGTGGACAGTTGTCCAACAGGTATATAGATTCCTTAGGTTCAGCCACTGATGAAAGGAAAAGCAAATGCAGTCAAACATATAAGCAGCTTTCTCAATACTTGGATGAGATATGACATACAAGCCTACAAAGAGATACAAGAGAATGGAGAAACTTACAGCTACCCAGGCCACCCCATCCTTTGTTAATGATTCCCCTCTGTCCAGTCATTTCCAGTGCTTTAACAATTACTTGAGTCATTTTCTCTGGCTCTTGAACAGGCTAGCACGAATATCAATTAAGCATATTGGTGATTTACAAGAAACAAAAGAGCCTCAGGCAGGGGGGGGGTGATCACTGATTTGCACATGTACCATATCAAAGCAGTCCAGCAATTCACCAGTACAGTACCATGCATGTATGGGATGTAACTAACTTCCTTTTAGGATGCACAGCTAATATCCATTGCTTTTGGTTTTTCTAATAAAAATCTTCCTTGTTAGATAAATACATTACATTGCCAGAGAAGCTATCTCTGAAGGCTACAAACAGCCTTGGCACACAAACCAACTTTTGTAGAGGCAATAGTACGGATATGATGCTATCTTATTCCCATAACTCTGTGCATCACCAATCATTGGCAACTAGATCTTAGATTATACAACTGGGTTTTACACACTTGTAAGCGTCTATCAAATTACAAATGTCATTGGCTAAGGGACCCTCGGTCCTTGCTTCCAAAACCTTTTTCAGCCGGCATCGGTTCTCATCTAGTGTTACAAAAGTCAAAAGAATCCTCAAGAAACAAGTCAACAAGATGCAACACACAGAGAGTTTGAATGCTCAGGTGATTCAAGTCTCATTTTCCATTAAAAGCTTTGCATGATTAACCCCATAGGTACATTAGTAGAGTGCACTTACCAGGCTACCAAACCCAACATAGATAGGCTTTGGGCCAGCATTAAGCCATTCTTCAAGTGGCTGAGGAGGTTCATAGTTTGATGCAAGGTCAAGGAAGCAAAAGCCAACCACATCCACCTTAGGTCCCCAGTCTGCAAGCACAAAAGATCAATAAGATCAGATCTTAGTATAAGGAAACAAATAGATAAGAATGATATTTGGACAATATAAGCAAAATGCGCTTATCTTACAAAATCATGAGAATCAGATAAGAGATACCAAAGTATGACAACACACAAATACAGGAAAAGAAGCTCACAGTTGACCACCAAGATTTAACTACAAAACATGACACCAAAAGAAGGCATCCCAGTCCAATAAGAGCTTCATTCCATTCCCCAGCCACATGGTCTCCAATAATACAGCTAACCTACATAAACTTCTTTTCTGATAAGCAAGGTATTCACAGCAACACCCCCCCCCCCCCCTCCTTTCTCCCCAAAAAAAGGGGGGAAAAAAATGAAAACCAAAACTGGAAGCGGGCTCACTATCCCCATGCAACAGAGGGGGGTGGAAGTGTATCTTTTTCTCAACCATCTCCACATTCTTATTCAATTGCTTCACCTAGATTTTTTTAAAATAATAATAAGGGCAAGTGCTTTACCTAGTTATTATCCGGTCTAGAGTACATCATTTGAAAGCAAACCATAGCAGCGATGACAATGTAAAAACAATTCTTAGCAGACACTACAGCTATTAATGGATAATCCTCCACAGAAACGATAGGCAATGTCAGTCCTCTGGTGTGGAGACATATACCTTTTGGTTTAGGAACAAGATGGGGGCTCCATATGTATCCATGTGGAATATCAGACTCTGAGCCTTGTGAGCCACTTAAGTACGTCACAGGACGCAACTTCAGCTTCTTCTTTCTAACATCATTTAACATGTCTCTTATTCCCAGCCAAATCAAGGAGTCAACAATTTGATATGATAGCTGTAAAAACAGGAGACAAACCACCATTCATAAGGGAAAAGCATGCGACAACCAAAACTATATTGTTTTTTTCTTTTTTTTCCCTTTCTTTCTTTGGTTGGGGGGGGGGGGGGTGTTAGAGGGAGGGGGGATGTATAGCAGAAGGATTGAATTCAACGCACTCTATATCCAGCAGGTTGCTTGACTCGTGACAAAGGATGTGGAAATTCACTAGTTGGCCTAGTATATAAAAGAAAAATTATGTAAACAATTTTGCTAATTTGAACATAGATCAAAGCAATACTTAAAATAAAAGCTGCAAACATGATAGACGTGCACAATAACAATTCCATTCATCAAAACGTTCGAGGACACAGTTTGTTTAGCTATGATCATACCCAAAAATACTTACGTCCAGGGCATAGTGAAAAATATATGCAGTGGTACTTTCAGTGCCTCAGCCACATGCGTATGCCCTGTAAACAATCAGATCACATAAGAAAATTAAATCCAAAAATATTGAAGAGTCAAGGAATAATAATAAAAACTAAAAATACCGCACTTTCCTTGTGAAGATAAAGGTGATGAATGCCGAAAGCGAAACCAAGTAGCAATATGAAGTAGGCTTTAAGAAATATTATCGGAAATCTGAAGCACATCAAATACCACAAACATATTGAATGGACTCTTTCTCAAACTTTTTGCATGCATCTCTAGTCTGCTTGTAGGGGTTAAGGTCGCATATGCCTAGATCACCCCATACCAGCTTATAGAGAGATACATGCACTGTGGTGGTCTGATAAAACAGAAACATGCAGGAAATAATAATATTTTACAAGAGATATTTCTCTTTTCAATGCCTAGATAGGAAGCCAGGATCTCGCTAGTCAAGAATGCATACCACCAGAGAGGGAACAAGGGCCTCAAAAAGACACAATTCAGCACCCAAAATTCAAACAATGAAATACTTGGCAATCCCATCAGCACCTCACAATTACCAAAGCAATGCTAAACCAAGTGTGATACAACATTTGAACAAGCAAACATACAAATGTCTCCACCTAAGTCCTAGTATCATGAATTTCATTATGCAACACCAAGAATGTGCCTGAATTTAGACTACAACCAAGATTCAAGCCTAGATCCAACGTGTGTTATTTCCACACCAAATTTACAAATACAGTGTCTATAAATTTTACAAATACAGTGTCTATAAATTTAAAGAAAGAGTTAAAAAATGAGCGACAGAGTGTGGTATCACCATAAGCAGGAGGATTAGCTATGATAGCATCTGCCTTGAAAGGAACACCAGAATCCAAATCCGGGTCTTTGCAAGCTGGAAGTAAGGAGTAAATAATTTCTTTTATCTGATTGCGTTGAATAGGTATCTCTGAAGGCCCCGAAGGCAAGAAGCCTTTATTTTTAACCATGTCTGCAAAGATAAACAAACAAATTATAAGAACATGATGGTAGAAGAACACAACCAAGGGACCCCAAGAAGAGGGGGGAGAAATGAGTGAAGGGAAGTCAATAAAATGAGTGAAGGGAAGTCAATAAAATGCCAGCACAGGAAGAAAGGAATTTGAAGTAAAGAAAAATTTTAAGACTCATGGTTACATAGATCAAGCAACGACCACCAAAAAAAATTCAAAATAAGCAGTTACTTGGTTGCTTGAATTAATGACGGCTACGATAAAAATATCCAAATCTAACCATACTAGATCATGCCAGCACTATATGGAAAAGGAAGTTAAGAAAAGAAAAAAATACCGAATTGACCAAATAGTTCCTTCAAAAAAAAGAGAGAAAAAAAGAGGAAAACAGAGCAGCTGTGTGAAAGTACACATCTTTACAGACAATGAAATAATATATATAAGGAATTCCAAATTTGTCAAACAAAGAAAGGAACTCATCAGCGGGAAAGCATGAGCACAAGAATAATCTATTGAACAATGCAATTGCTCTTCTTTAAATTCCTTGAAGCAGCTGACCACCTACAAGTTAGTTCTTGCCAGTAGTAATACATATTTGTGGCAATACATATTTGTGGCTCCAAGCCTCGAACAGAGATCCATTTAAAAGTACAGCATTTGTACAAAGATCCTTACAAACTATATAAAAGCATAATAATCCAAAATTCGGAAAAATACTGAGCATAGAAAGGAGCACCAGTGTTAAAGAATCATGCTTCTTGACATGTTAGAACAGAAATCCATACTCAATCATCGCTCAAATATAATGAATTTCCCCTATCAGTGTCTCGATATATTCCTAATTCAATTCATAAAGACATATCTTAAAAGAGAAGGAGAGAAAAACAGTAAACAACCCAAAAAAGAATAGATTCATCAATAAATTGGCACAGAAGAAAAGTTAGTTAACATGTCCAAAGTACGTACACCCTGCAAGAACCTTAGGATCACCACCCAAAGGAAAGAACTCCAATCCAGCAGTAAGAACAAACTCCTTAAAGTTAGCATGAGTTGCAAGTCTAACGCGATGACCATAATCCTGCAGACAGAGCCCAAGTGAAAACCAGATTGATAGGCCACAGATAAACATCTAAAAAGCTAATTACAACACGGATGAAATGCTGGACATTCCATCCATGAAGACAGCTCAATGGCATATAATATACAGATATTATTGAACAATGGAACAAAATTTCAACCTGCAACTTTTTCCCAATGGCAATGAAAGGTTGCACATCCCCTCTGGTTCCAACTATCAACATTACTATTTGAAGTGGTGGAATGTACTGAAGGTCTGTAGCATCAAGGGATTCTTCATCAACAGATTCTGGATAAACATCGGCTGGTTCACCACCAAAAACATGAGGTTCGGCATCTCCTGGAACTTCAAACTCCACAGTGCCATCATCTTTTACCGTAGCAATTCTGTTCAACAGTTCAAGCTGCAGAGTTTTCAAGAGTTACGACTTAAAACTTTATGTCAAACACAAAACAATTAGCAACCATATTCAAGAGTAGCAATCAAATTGATGCTGACTACTTGAATGAATACGCATGAAAAATGATAAGTGGCAAAACCAGAGGAAGCAAAGAAAGTAGATTGTTTTTAGCACTTAGGACCAACTCCACCACAAAAGAAAGACCAAAGGAATGCTGGTTTATCAATCATCATTGAGTCGAAAACCAGCACCCTGCAGAAGCTGACATAAGGGTGAAAAAAAGAAGAAAAAAAACAAAAAGGTGCAGCACAGCTTTGAATAATTGATTGCAATATATTTTGACTAATTAGGCCTCCAAATTCACTCCCATATCTTATAATTATCTTCATCCAACTGTAGTAGCTCCCACAGGGATTTCCTATCAACTCACATGAGAAACTGATCTTTTCAAACAGTTAGCATTAATGCAAGACTACTTCATCATAAAAGAAGCTTTGATACATGTTTATTAATGTAATTAAACTAAACTGAGGAATTGATTGATTATGATACCCAGTGTTGCTAAGAAGCCTAGGATTGGATAGGTGGCTCCAAGATCTGTATTGAGTCTCTCATCGTCTTTCATTGTATTACAAATTATCACTACAAAAATCCACATCCATTCAACATGCCACACCCTCAAAATCTTGTGTGCATGGGTTTGGCATAGCAACATGAAGAGTTAAAACAAGAGAGATAATAGCTTTTTCTTTTGATGGTTAGAAAAGCTAATAATCTTACAAAAAGCATAAGTATGCATTCACCTGTCGCACATCCACAATAGGAGGGCCTTCAGAAACAAACTTAACCCCATTCCAAAAAATATGAAAGTTAGTAGCAAACATCACAAAGTTTACTTTAAGAGATAGCAACTAAATACAATGAAAGGTACACATCTAACTAACAACAAAGCAAGTGCCTAAAAGCATTAAAGCAGTATTAATAAGACGGCCACATAAAGCCAATTCATGAGAAAGAAATTAAAAAATAAATTGTAAAAACAGGACAACAGCAAACAGATAGCTTTACAACATATAAACCACCAGCCGCCAAATAGCTAAGGTTGCATGGGTTCCTTGCTATCAACATGTGACATGAAAAATGGGCCAAAGATAAAATCAGAAATAAATAACAGGTAAGAATGAACAGTAAGGCATGATGGACAAAAGCCATAGGTAATCCATCACAAACTGTACCTTCTGCCGGACAGGAATTTTGTTATCAAAAATTTGTGCAGCTTCTGAGGCAAGTATGTTACTATGTCTTTGCCTTTCGGTTCTTGATCTTTCCAACTTAATCGAGCCCGAATCAGGCTCTAGCTTAGCAGAATATTTCTCTGCTGGTAAAGTGTTCACTCTAGAAAACCTGCTAGCTAACGAAACAGTGAATAAAAAATTTTCCGATTACAACCTCAGATTGGAGTAAGGAGGGGAGTAGTCTAATTAAAATCGGAGCAAAGGAAAGCAATTTATGCATCAAGCTTAAGTACAAGAAATAAAGGCATTGTATACTACGTTAGGATTTCTGCCAAGTGCCAAGTAGAAATTCATGCACCTTTTCTTCCTTGCCATTAATCTTATATAGCTCATTACACAGTCAATTGAAAAAAATAAAAATTGATGGCCGCTTTTTTAATTCAGGAATAATCACCATCATCAGATTCATGATCATTTTCGTGTGGTCATCCAACAAATTCTAATCAAACCATTTAATTCCATCCACTAACAGATATATAGATAGTCCATGGCAAGCTATGTTATACCCAAGGTTCTTTGGATCAACTTCCCCTTCATAACTTTGTTATAGTGCTGCAGCAATTGAACCATACCATACAACAGGCAATGTCCTCAGCTCAACATAATTCCCTTATCCATAGGAAGCCTCTAGCATAATACCAAAAAAAAATTCAGCAGAGAGTAGAGGCCCCTCTCCTAACAGTCAAGAGAGAAAAATATCATTTTGGAGAAGTCTACTGTTCCATGGATCAAGACTGACTCAGATGTTACCAGTTGAGACAGAAATTTTGTGATGGAGTTCCAGCATGAAGAAAACCCCTTGGATAGACAAGTAAGAAATGTCAAAATGCGATTGGGTGGGGAGGTGAGAAAGTAAGTATGTTCAAAAGGAAGACGCTTCATGAGGTTTCGCTTACCTTAATTAGATCTCAATTAGATAGTTGTACCACCATAAAGATTGGAAGTACTAATTGACTAGGGTCAACAGACCAAATTGATCAATTAGTAATGCTAATTTGATCAATGTAATTGAATATAAAGCATAATTAAGCTCATAAGGTTATTTGCGCAATTAGCAATTAGTTGCCTTGCTTATGACGAACTAAACCTATTGACATATGACCAATTTACATAGTGGGGATCAGCACTTGATTCAGCCACATCTTTTTGTAGCTCAAAGCAATTGATGGATTGACTTCATTAAGGTTCAAATTTATCATTCCCAAGCCTCATTTAGGAGTCTTTTTTTTTTTTTGGTCTTGGATCCTCCATTTTACTGGAATTGAGCTACTGTTGAACCAATAAGAGGTAGAGCTCTCCCATCATATATTTTCTCCATTCACAAGACTTGAACACGAAACCTTACTTAAGGGGAATAACTATCAAACCACTTGAATCAAAATGTGTTGGTCTCATTTAGAGTCTTGACATGGTCATTAATCAATTTACTAAGTATTGTTGTAAGATAATTATGGGCTAGAATGGGCTAATTGAGGAACTACTTGACATTCAGGGAACTAATGGCTACTTGGTCATCGGAGGTCAGTTGAACCTTCTTACACACGACTAAAGATTGATGTGGGATTTGAGATTAATTCATAGATCATCTATAACTTCGTGCAAACAAGCAGAATTGAAGTTTTCAACATTTTTTGTCATCTTCAAGGAGGTTCCCCTCACCTTTCTAAAGAGCTGATGTCAAAAATTCCTATTGGGTGAACTTGAAGCTGAGTCTCTTGCAGCACTTGCTTCACTTTTTAACATGTTGTTCATAGTTAGCTTCTATTGCACATTAGTTACTCGTGCAATTTTTACTTTTTGGGCTATACCTTCTTACGGTGTCCCCTTGTTTCCTTGGCTTCTCAAATTATTTTCCTTGTAGGGGCAGCAGGGGCAGAGGGCAGGTGTCTTCTAAAATGAGTGAATTATGGATTACATAACAACAAAGCTAAGGTGCATCAAGAATATCCACATGTTCTCACAGGAGGCCGCTAACAGGCACCTAATCAAAACCATCACAGTGTCTACATAGAAAATTACACTGGGGTTCAGTCCTTTGGATACTATGAATGAGTAAATTCACCGTTAAAGACTCGAGAGAAGAATAATCTTCCACCTTCATCCGCCCCATACATCTTCTTTCACCCTAACTCTGATGAAGATAGCTTTCATTATACACATCAAAGCAATACGATGCAAAGCAAAACTTCACCAAGCTAAATGATGTCGTTTCTATTTTCTATTCCCACCACATCAAAATATGCCAAAATATGAAGCGGAAAATAACCATTTACTATTTCGAATAAACCCCCAACTGCATCCAAAATTCGACGTATCCATGAGAAAATTCTCAAAATTGTCACCAGCACTTAGGTTAAGTTTCTCATCATACTTATTTAACTTCGCGCACATAGTTACAAGAGACCGTTAAGCAAAGACAAATACAGAGAGTAACGTTTTCCAGTGCCTTTGCTTGCTCGGACAACTAACAACTAAATGAAGTAATTAAATCCATTTTTGCTAAATTCGAGTGTTCAAAATAATCAAAGAAGCATATTCTCTCGCATACCAAAACAAAATCGAAGTATCAATCAAATGCAAAAGGAGAGGAATTCGAACTGGTACCAGAGGATCCATTGTTGTTGCCGTTACTCGCAGAATGATCCAAGTGAGTACCGTGGATTTCAGCATGACCTTGATCTTCACTCAAATCACTCCCCGACGCTTCTCTCTTCTCCGGCGACTCCGCCGCCATCGCCGCCGCTTCAACTACCGCAGCAGCACCAGCAGCAGCGGACAACCACTTGAGATCTCACTCTATAATCTTCCGGAGACTTCTCTGTCTCTCCGAAACCGCAGTTCTCGGTGCTGCTCGAATGCCTCAGAGCGAGTAGAATTTTAGAGAGAGAGAGAGAGAGAGCACGTTCCGACGGTAGAGGGAGAAGTGGAGGAGAATCTGGGAGAGCGACTGTGGGAGGGGCAAAATCGGAAAATGAGTTGTCGGGAAGGGAAGCTATCGAGTGCGGTAACCGTTTGGTGCACCCAATGACGAGGCTCTCTGATTTCGGAATCACTGTGAAACTGTCCGCAGCTGTCAAAATCATGTGGTGGTTAGGTGTTATTTCTTTTGTTTTTTTCTGTTTCTTGTGATGCTTTCAAATATTGGCAAATTGCACTGGGGATTTTTCTCTTTTAAGCACACCTCACATTGCTAAATATTTTTGCTCTTTTTATCAAGAATTCAAGCTGTGTCCTCTGGTGATGACGACCAACAATTCCTTTGTTTTTTTCAACTCCAAAAGTTCATATATTTCTTATTTCTCACACACACAAATATATACTTTTTCTTTGTAACCATGTTTGACCCGCTAATTGTGGGTTATTTGGGTTCGGTTTATCTTTAGTTTGGGTCGAGAAAATCATGTTCAAACCCAAAATTTTCGGTCAAGTTTGGGTTAAATTTTCGAATTGAGTCAGTTTTTGCCAAGCATAATGAAAAGGTATGAAATATCATTTCATTGAAAGTTAAAGGGTTTAAAAGCAAAGATAAACTCATACAACTTTATTTACAATATACATAAATATTTTATGTAATATGTATAAGATTGGAGACAATATACATGAGATTCAGAGAGGAAAAATACATATATAGGAGAACTACAAATAAACAAAGATAATGAAAGAAGCTTTAAAATAAAAGGATACAAGTATAACTTTTGTGATTTACATTAATTTCATATTCATACTTTAAAAAATTATATCTAAAATTTCGACCATTCGGACAATGCATCAATGATATCATTTCAAATAAATAAATAAATATATGAATAGGATCATCCCTGAGGCCCTTACACAAAGCAATCCAATGGGCCTCATAAGTGGGCTTTTTGGGGTGGGGAGACCAGCAATCAAAGTGTTAACAAACCCATTGCCAATATATTGACAAATCGATAATGTCGATCATGATTTGATTAGTACGAGATCAATTAGTATAATGTAGATTGTAACAACACGTTCATAGGTTAAGATGAAATCGCAGTAATTTAACTGTGATGGTGACTATTTATAGTGTTCTCTTTTCTTCTTTTTTTTTGGGGGGGGGGATTTAGTGGGGCTGTGGGAGTGGGACTATTATCAGTACTGATTGCATATTAAGTGCATACTATGGTTAAAAAAGTAAATATTAATATTCTACATTATGATGATTTTAATTATAATGTATGCATCTTCAACTTTAACATGTTTTGTGATTTTCTAATTCAAATGCGCCCCCCCCCCCCCAAAAAAGGATTTTTCGAGCTAAAGTTTAATGTTAGATAACAAACTTTTAACAATAAAACAGCATGATAGTCCATCAAAAATGTCAAAAGATACAAATTTTATGATGTAACATTATATTTACATAAATAATTGCTCTATGGTGATTACGATGCATCCTTAACTAATTCACAGGGCATGTGCTATGTTTTCTTGCGTTGCACTATCGTATCATTGTTGGCTTGTAATGCGTCCAAATTCAATGGTCTAAACATTTTACCACTAGGCAGGATGTGGGGAACAGTGTCTAATGTAGCAGTCTTACCCCTAAATTATAAAATTACAGAGAAAATGATTCCAATTAACTTTATATTAAGAATCATTGACTACCTACTATTCCACAAAAACGGAGCAAAAAAAGTTTAGAGAGGTATTTTGCTTCAAATTCATGTTAAAAAATAGTCCAAATTTTAAAAGGAAAAGAGAAATTGATGTTCAAAGGCTGTGCAAGATGGCCTAGTGTACTGCTGAGGGAAAGCGACTGGGAACACTGTGCATACTTTGTTATGTAAAGAAGTTACTTCAATCCAAACTACAAAGTTTCAAAAGTTGTGTCTCACATAATATAAAGCAATTAACATGTAATAAAATTAGGCAATAAGGCTCTGTTTGGACCTTAAAAAATTTAGTAGGAAGAAAAAAAATTGGAAAAGTTATGTCTTTTCTTGTGTTTGATTTAGAGAAAATCACAAAAAAAAAAATTATGGAGGAAAGTTAGGTGGAAAAATTGTTAGAAACAGGTGATAAAATTTTCATCATAAGATTGTGAGGAAAGTTTGAGGAAAATTCATAACCTCCTCCAACCTCACATTGTTTAGATTCATATCAATATATCAACATGATTCAGGTAGTTCATCAACATTCAAATTTCTCATCCAAATTCTTATATTTTTTTCTTCAATCCAAACAAGAGAAAAAAACCTCAATCACTTTCTCCCTACTTTTTCTTTTTCCTTCAACTTTTCTTTATACCAAATTTTCTAAGAATCGAATGAAGCCTAAATGTAATTGTATAATTGAAAAAAAAAGGGTAACTATTACTTTGCAAATGTTCAACGATGATACAAAATTTTGGATGACGCCATTTATGTAAGTGTTATAGTAAGATGGATTCCTTTAAAAGTAACTTTCTAGAAGTTTTTGAGTGAGTAATAATTCATTTTACGATGACTTTTTAGTTTGGCTGACTATAATAAGGATAGTGTAGTAGAAATCACCATAAGAAATCGAGATAGACAAAGAAGAGGGGGCAAAAGTCTAGAAGATGTCATCTTGATAGGAGCGGAAAAAAAAGATATAATCACCAATAAAAGAACAACTAATCTAACAACTAATAACGCATTATCACAACTAGAATGACTAATTTGTTGATGCACACAAACACACATATGTGTATTTCCAAAAGAATGTGAATGATACAAAAAAAAAAGTGTAATAAAATGTCTAGATATTACTGAAAAGTGAAATTACATGGAAACTAAAATAACTGCATCAAAGGTTTGATTTCAAAACTATACAAATAAATTTCTATGACAATCAATTACTTAAATCAATCATATTAAAAACTACAATTTCGGTCATCGTAAAAGTCCCGTCGTTGTCGTTTCATTGAAGAAAAATACGAAATTGACAGGAAAATATACTGAATCATTAATTGGTTTCTATCTCTATACATGCATGGCTGGAACATGCAAGGCCATGGACCACGCATAATAAAAATGGGGCGGGTTGTGGGCATTGCATCAGTGTAGTGTACATATTGCCCCCATGCCTATGCCATGGCCATGGGGGCGTTTGGCCTAGCACTAAGGCACTAATATCATGCGGGGCGCCGACCAAAACGAGGACGTGCCCTTCACTTGTGTTGCGTTGCCGTCCAAGTCCTGGCGATAATAGAGCCCCCTAAAACTCGAGGTCTCAATAGTCAATAAGAGGGCATAGAGTGTATAAATTTGAGTTGAGGTTGTGGGAATTCAATTTAAACTTAAGATGTAATTGAAACAAACTCGTAGTTGTTTTAGTTTAGAATTGTTAGTATTGAGGTTTTTGCTTATTTTTCTAAAACATAAAATATGATTGATATAATTTAAAATAATGTATGGCATATGAAGAGAGGATGGAGATTCAAGTTAGACATTTGAAGTACAGTATCTTTGTGAATATTATACATACGTATTTTGTGCTGATGTACTCAATGAATGGAAATAGTCTGGCAATGAGTGTATATGAGCTTGTATAATTATTAACGTACTTGAACTACCCTTTTTTTTTGTATATATATATATATATATATATATATATATATATATGGATAAGTAGACTTACCCTTTTTAAGTAAGTCTTTGGTAATAAAATGAACTCGTAATGCTTGAAGGTATAGTAAATACACAACCCAAAGGCAAGCCCACTATGCCAAAAGAATCTCCCTTATAGAGAAGTTGTAACATTTGAACTTAAACCTAGGACTCCATAACATTTGTGAAATTGAGGCATTGACTATGATTATGTCAAAGATGCTTTAGTATTAGATCAATCCCAACCTTTGCATCGTGCTATTGGAAACATATGATTTCACACATCATGTAAATACTATACATCAAAGGTTACTTATGCGATAAATAAATATAAATATAAATATATATATATATATATATATATATATATATATATATATATATATATATATATA
>JACYFF010019584.1:117835312-117856365 GCA_017589665.1 Selenicereus undatus | reverse complement strand
ATATATATATATATATATATATATATATATATATATATATATATATAGGCAAGTAATATATGAGAGCACAAGCTTCAATAAGATAGTATATTCTAATTCACTCCTAGATAAAAATGCAAAACCGGCACAAGTTGGTTTTGATGGTTGAACACTTGTTCTCTGTTAAGTAATATCTCTAATTTGAGAATTATGGTTGAGTTTTACCGTTTTATGGGTCAATAACAGATTTTAATTTTGCAATACAAAGATGCAAATATATAAAAAAAATTGAAACAAACAAAAATAATTATAATTTTGGAGTAGTTTATGTCAATGAACACAAAAAGGTTTTGGTATGACCGATAATTATATATTTATGTGCATGTGTTATGTATATGTGTGTGCGTGTCTATCTCTTTCTCTCTCTCTCTCTCTCTATACATATATATAACCTCTCTAATTTTCAGACATTTGTTATTCTCACAAATTTTATAAAATGATTAATAACTTTTTTTTTTGAAAAGTTAGTCCCTTAAATTAGTGTCATAATTAATGTCATTTTAAAGTATAAAAATAAAATAATATTGTATTTTATAAATTAGGACCTATTAAATATAAAAAATTTATTTTCAAAAAAATATAATATTTAATTAAAATTTATAATAATTACTACAATTATTAAGAACTCGTAAAACTTCCATAAATCATATAGTATACAAATGTACCAGTTTATGATTTTTTTTTTATGACCCAAGGTGTTCGGGCCAGTTTGTGCGTACTTCGATTAAATCCTTGGGAGCTATGAAGTTAATGACCAGAAAAATCTCTAATGGCCTTGATAGGGAGTCGAACTCATGATCAAGAAAACTGTACCAGTTTATACTATTAAAATGAGTTTGTGGCGGCGAGCCGGCGAAGGTTGGGGGTCCGTCTGTCGGTCCATGCCAACAAACAAACCTCAAACCATGTCAGAGGCTAAGAGCAGGGAGAGAAACAATCAATCAAATAAGATTTTTTCTTTTATTCCCTTTTTGTTTAATTAATTTTGAGTTTTTAAAATATACTTGCTTATACTTTATTGTTTTGTGTAATTTTTCTCGCTTTACAGAAAACTAGAAAAGGATTTTCTTTTTTGTTTTTCAGTTAAATAGTAACAGAAAAAAAATAGAAAAAAAAGGCCTTCTCTTTTTTCCTTCTCCCTCCTCTCTCTCTCTTTAACCCCCTCCACTTCCCGGTGTTGATGCCGCCAAATTCTCGGCAATGTCGCCGTCGGAGACCGCCATTGAAGTTGTGAGGCGTAAGCAACGCTCTCTCTCCCCCTTTCCCCTGTCACTCTCTCCCCTCTCTCCATCAAACCTATCCCTTCAATTTTCAGCGGTTTATGTAATTTGAATTTTGAAATTTAGGAATTATTATCAGGTTTTTGATGATCACCGGAAAAATTCGTTGATCCGGCGGAATTCGGATTTCTCCGATGATCACTCAGAGGAGATAGAGGTGTATTCTTTTCGTTCATGCGATTTTGTTCCCAATTTCTTTGATTTTTCTCCCCAATCTCTTGGTTGTGGGCGAGCTTTGATTGATCACAACATTTATCCTTGCCAAATGTTGGTTAAGGGTTGTCGAAACTGTTATGTTCATGAAGATCGTGCGATGATTTGATTAGCGGATTAACTCCTGCATTTGGGATCATATGTTACTGGGGGTGCTGTTTTTGGCGGATATGATGCAAAGGGATTGTTGGGGTTTGGTGTTCTTTGGATTTCTCTTGCAAGTATACATGAATGGTTTTTGTGTATATTGTTATTGAGTTAGTTTGATATCAGTTGTTGGTATAATTGGTGGTGGTTTGATTACGAGGGGCACATACCGCAGTAGTTGTTCAGTTCAAAACTAGTTGTATTCTTTGTTAATTGTGGTATATGGTTGCAATTGAGGCGGTATAGGTTTCTTTTTTGGTAATACTTGGATTGAAGAAGTGATAAGTAAATCTGGCAATGAGTCTTTCTTCGATGCCCTTGGGTAATTGTCAGAGATTTCAAGGAAAGGGTTGGTAAGTCTTTTAAGATTTGCATGAAGCTATGAGAGGTAACATGCATGTGCCCTTGGATCAAGGGATCCAAAATATGCCGGGTACAAGTGTTGCAGACAGCAGATTGCCGGCTGGAACTGCTGTAAATAGTAACTATGTCTCTGTACAAACAGGGGAAGAATTCTCTTCTGAGTTCCTTCGTGATCGTCTTGCTCCTAAGATGGTTCCTGCTGGGTTATCTGTAGTTCAAAACCGAGATATAGGAGTTGGATTCAACAATGATAATGATCATGTCACTAAAAAGAGGGCACCTGTTGGGCTATCTATAGTTCCAAATCGAGATATGGCAGTTGGATTCACCAATGATCATGAGCGCATTACTCCAAAGGGAGCTCCCACTGGTCTGTCTATTTTCCCACCTCGGGAGATAGGAATTGGATTCAACTATGATCATGAACGTGTTACCCCAAAGGGAGCTCCTGCAGGGTTATCTATAGCTCCAAATCGAGAGATAGCAGTTGGATTCAACTATGACCATGAACACATTACTCCAAAGGGGGCTCCTCCTGCACTACTAGTTCCAAATAGAGAGATGGGAGTTGTGTTCAACAATGATCATGATCATATTAATCCGAATGGAGCTCCTACTGGTCTACCTATGTTTTTTAGTCGGGAAGTAGGAGTTGGATTCACCTATGATCATGACCGTGTTACTCCAAAGGGGGCTCATCCTGGGCTATCTATAGTTCCAAACCGAGAGATGGGATTTGGTTTTAGTAACAATCATGATCGTCTTACGCCAAAGGGGGCTCCTACAGGTCTATCTATGGTCCCGAGTAGAGACATGGGATTTGGCTTCTCCAATAATCATGATCGTCTTACGCCGAAGGGGCCTCCTCCTGGGCTTACTATAGTTCCGCCTCGAGAAATAGGTTTTGGATTCAACAATGATAATGATCGTGTGACACCAAAGGGGGTTCCCACAGGGCTACCGGCAGTTCAAAATCAAGAGATAGGCATTGGCTACAACAATGATCATGATCGCCAGATGGGTTACGAAGATCTTACTAGAATACTTGGATTGCGTAGAATGGATTCTGAGTGTGGTTCGGATGTCTCTGAGTTTGCTTCTGCAAAGGCCGGTCCTCCAGAAGTTGAGTATTACAGTCTTGTTGACAGAGGAAGAGGTCACATTGATGACGTTGCCAATAGCCAGGGGCCTTGGGAGGCTAACTGTCTTTTGAATTTTGATCAGGCTAACCTTGGTTCAAGAGTGCCTATTACTATTCCACAATCTCCTCGTTCATACTACCCTTTTGAAGCAGGAACTAATGATGGTTCTCAATCTGGCAAGTTGAGGATTCTCTGCAGCTTTGGTGGGAAAATTTTGCCCAGGCCAAGTGATGGGAAGCTCAGATATGTCGGTGGTGAGACTCGCATTGTCTCCATCAGGAAGAATATTTCATGGGAAGAGCTTGTTAACAAGACTTCTGGCATATGTATTCAACCACACACAATAAAATATCAACTTCCAGGTGAAGATCTTGATGCACTCATATCAGTATCTTCCGATGAGGACCTTCAGAATATGATGGAAGAATACGAAGGGATTGAAAAGTCTGCTGGGTCTCAAAGACTTCGAATATTTCTAATCCCTGCAAGTGAAGCTGAAAATCGTAGTTCAGGAACTCTTCAGCAGACCAGCCCTGATTATGAATATGTTGTTGCCATTAATGGTATACTGGACCCTAGCCCTCAAAAGATGTCCGCGGAGCAACTGATGACTGATGCAACTAAGTCAGGTGCCACATCGGATCATGCATTGAACTTTCAAAGGGATTCACCTTCATGTCTGCATCAAGGGGAAAGCAAGGATGGCCCTAGTGTCTGGCAAGCGGCTCAGTTCACTAAGGACTTCTTAAATACATCCAGTTCGCCAGCTCAGTCCACCTCATTCTCCCCAAAGCTAGCTGAGAACCGCAATGCTGGGAGTGGTATTATGCAATCTCATGAAGATAATCTATGGATACACAGCGTTGAAAGCAATAGTTCCTTCATCACGGCTCAATTACCTGCTGATCATTCCATTGGTAAATCAAGTGAACAAGGGTATGAATCACATTTCCTAGGTCGTCAAGGGAGTAGAGATTTTGTAACTCCTTCTGGAACCGATGGTGATCATAGTCATTTCAATGGTAAGATATCTTTGGCCCAGGGAAAGGCAATGCATCGTGAGAGGCATATGTCTGTAGCTGATAGTCGAGCATTCATGCTGGGTTCAAATGACTCAATTGACTCTCATCATTGTTTGACTCATGCATACTCAGATTCACAGCTGCAGCAGTATGTACAGAAATCCCCACATTGTTCGCAAGAAGAAATTAACCCGTCTTCTCCCTTAAACTTTGCAAAGCTAGTAATATCTGCTTCCCCTTTGGATAAGGTGCGCCACCCACAAGAGATTGTCCACAGTGGCACGCCTGAAGTTAGGAATCAGTTGGTGGATATGGAGACCAGTGGACCCCACAAAAGAGTTGATCTTATGATTCCTGCTTATTCAGAACCCTTGGATGGTCACCAATATCTTGAAGGTGGCAGCAATGTTGCCAATGAGAGATCACACTCTGGTGCAGAAGACCACGGTAAGCCTCTTCCACTTGCACAGATTCCTCGCAATCCTAATTCTTTATGTCTTCAATTGATGAACAAGGTTCTCAATGCAGGTTCCAAGTTGTACGAGGGAATGAGAGACCAAACGGCACTGCCCACTGATGCACAGGTGCTGCAAGTACAGCATCAGTTGGCATCAACTACTGTCAATGCATTGTCATCTGCCATTGATGTTCCTACCCAAAAGCATGGATATCAACCCGGGGATACCTTATGTGATCTTTTAGAGATAAATAAATCTGTAGAGGCTCAGCAATCCCATTTTCAGCATCAACAGCTTGATCTACTTTCTGGTTTGGCAGGTGATTCTTTGGTCCCCCAAGGTCAGACATCTGTAGCATGTCATCAAGAGAAGACCTCCCTGAAAAAATTGTTGATGGACTCCTCTATCGCATGCCCTTCTAAAGTTCATAATATTGATCCTCATTCCTCTGATCAGTCAACAAAAGATGCTTCTGCTTTTGGAGAGGAGAGTTTGCTTCACCCCAGTAATAAAGCAGATCAGTCAATCAAGAAGCTAGAAAAGCTGGAAGATGGGCTCAGTGGTCAAGTTTTAGCAAAGGATAATGAAGTTAGCCAAGCAGAATTTTTAAATACACACAAGCAAAATCTTGAGCCTTTTGTGGTGACCGAAAATGTGCCTGATTGTTTGTCCCAAGCAGTTGATTTTTCCTCAGCCTTTGCTCCACATGCAGAGGAAGCTGTCATTAGGGGCTGGCAACAACCAAATGTGGCAGAGGGCGATGGCATTGATGCAGAAATTGAATGCGAGGTGCCATTTTACCCCTGGTTGTGGTTTCTGTTTAGCGAAATTCTCTACTTAAGTTTTGATCAGCTATCTTATCCGTTTAGGATGCTAAAACTCAATATACACATAAGGATGACTCGATGGGCGATGCTATGATGGCTGAAATAGAAGCTGGGCTCTATGGTTTGCAGGTTTCAACAGTTTTTTATTTTGCTTTAACATTTATCACGTCGAGGATTAGTTGTCCACTTGTCCAATGGATATTTTTATCAGAATCATTTTTATTCTTGCTTGGAGAATATCAGTTGATGGTGCATACTTGGACGGATCTATGTGCTTATAAAGTTTTTGTTTTATTTAGTTTCATACTTCCATGCGTATAAATTTGGATGAGGATGTTGAAAGCATGTGAACATTTTGTGTCACCTCTGCTACAAAACTGAAAATATGGAATAGTCAAGCTTGGCCACTTGGAGGGGATATCATCATTGATCAGACAAGATTTGGGTACATTTTGGTTGGTTTAGCTGCAGCATACTGATCATGGCGGGTGACCTTGGTAGAAGTCTGTGACAGTCTAGGATCAGGGTTGCAGACCTTAGATAGCAGCCTTGTTTTACCTCTTCTGTTGTCAACTAGGTATCCAGTTAACTTTTTAAGGTTTTAATCATGTGCTTGTTCCATGGTCAACGTGTATTGAGTATATTCATAGTTTTTACTGTGCCTTTATTATGCCTAGTTGGATGAACAGCTATTTTCTTCATGTTGTTTCTTTTAAACTTTTCCTTATATATGATTATGCCTTCTTTAAAATATATGGTCTGGAATCTTTGCGTGCTATTTCTTGAAGTTCTATTGACTTCAATGCCTGCGTAAGTCTACTGTGGAGTATTTCTTTTCCCATTCTTTTTTAGGCTCTTTCAATTTATTCTCAAAACGTAACTCTTCCAAAACTTCTTTTCAAAATAACTTTCTGGGTCTCCCCAGAAAGAGTCCTATTGCTTTCTAGGGGTAAAAATTGCGTACATTTGGATCTGCCTAGAGCTTAATTTGGCAGGATACAAGCTTTGAGGTTACTGTGTGAGCTTGGCCACTTCTGCAAAATGGTTTGGTTAATATGTAATTGCTGATATGCAGATCATTAAGAATGCTGATCTTGAAGAACTGAGAGAACTGGGGTCTGGTACATATGGAACTGTTTATCATGGGAAATGGCGAGGAACAGATGTTGCTATCAAAAGAATTAAAAAAAGCTGCTTTTCAGGAAGGTCATCAGAGCAAGAGCGGTTGGTGAGTTTTTTCCATACTTAGACATCTTTTGTTCCATTTTGTTTGAGCTCTCTCTGTGTCTCTCTTCTAAGTAGTAAAGAATTAGGAGTTTCAATGTGCTCAGCTTCCTTTTGTTCCTGACACCTCCAAAAACAAGAGCAGAAAGGATATAACGAACTTTGGCAGGATACAAACTTTGTATGATACTATGACATGATATGTTGTAGCTATCAGCTGAATTTGACAATCTTCACTTATACCAGACCAGAGACTTCTGGAGAGAGGCGCAGATCCTCTCAAAACTTCATCATCCAAATGTAGTTGCATTCTATGGAGTGGTCCCAGACGGAGCTGGAGGAACCTTGGCAACTGTAACAGAATACATGGTTAATGGCTCACTTAGGAATGTCCTGCTCAAGAAAGACAGGTAAATTCGGCATTCCATTTCTTGCTCAACACAGAAACCAGTGAGTTTTTGTGGCATGACTTACTTCTCTCTTGCTTTGTTGTTTGTTGAAAATTTGCTTGTCAGATCTCTTGACCGCCGGAAGAGGCTCATTATTGCAATGGATGCAGCTTTTGGCATGGAATACCTGCACTCGAAAAATATTGTCCATTTTGATTTGAAATGTGACAATTTGCTTGTTAATATGAGGGATCCACAGCGGCCTATATGTAAGGTTTGTGGTTTGATTACTTTACAATTGTTCCTTTGTTTGAGGCAATTACAAAATGACCATATCGTTATGTTGATGAACAATGTCAGAAGTCGACATATTTTCCAAGATCATGTTTATGGCATATCATTACTGGTTTTTAGTTTCTGTCTGTTTTTTTGGCTCTTTGGTATCAAAAGATTTCCAACTTTAAATGTTTCCTAAAATCTTGTGGGTCTATTAGAACCAACCTCTCTATGGACAATGATGCTCCTATAGCTAAGATCACTTGCATCTAGATCTCCCCAAACCCTGCACAAGTGGGACCCACATTAGGAGGAGTTGTTGATGTTGTTGCTGTTGTTGTAGTATGTTTATAACACCTTCTTGTGAACCCCTTGAGCACTCAAATTTTTCTCATTTTCATGTCTTCAAAATTCACCTCTAGGAACCCAGACACATAGTTTTTTGGGATAGAAGAAGGCCTGCTATTAGGTGAACAGCCCAACGTATTGAAAGCAAGGAATGATTTCAATGTTGAATTGTGACCAGTGACCTGTTATTCTGAAAAATCTAGAATACCTGAATTTACAAATTTTCAGTCAGCATTTGTAAAACCTGTATCTGGAAAAATAGTGTTGTTTATTGAAGCTCTAGTATAGTTATCCTTTTTCAAGATACCAGTTTGACTGTGATTATCTTGTTGGATGCATTTGCAATGGGCAATGGGAGGGGAACTCATTTTCTATGGATCTCTATTTCTCTTTATGTCCGACAAAGACTTTCTTTTGTTTGGTATAGAGGAAAATTTGTGAACATTCACAACACAAATGGTCCTAATTTCTAACAATGAAAAAAAAAAGACTCTGCTACAAGTTTTTATGTGTGACATGAAGTTCATCTAAGCTTCATTTCCATTTTTCTTCATGTCCTCTGCTTCCCCCTTTCCCCCAACCACTTTGACTTCTTGATCACTTGGCATTTGACTCGTACCTCGTGCTCAGAACTGCTAGCGCAACTTCTATCATTGACCAGTATGACTGCTGCTCAATTGCATTTCAATAACATTTGAATGCTGAAGAAGAAGGGATCCGAAACTTCAGCTAAATTTTGCCGTTTTCGTCGTGTCGATCAGAATAACCAAATTCCAGCCAATGGTTTGGAAGCAAAATTTGAGAAGTGAAGTGAAAATCACCATTTCTTGGAGTCGGCCTATTTGCTTATAGAATTTTTTGCGAGGGTAAGGCTATTCCTAAATCCGGATCTCCCTAGACCCCGCAAAAGCAAGACCCACATTGGGAGTTGTTATTGTTGAAGTGAAAATCACCATTTAATAGGAGCGAAGATTAGGATTTGGCATTTTTCAATCGGACTGTTCAGATCAGCAGCAATTTTTATTCCATGGTTAGCTGAATTTGATCTGAGTTTTGGGTAACAGAGAAGGGGGGAGGGAGAATTGAACTTGATGGAGTCTGAGACAAGAGAGAACACAGATAATTGGGGAGGCAAGAAGAGAGAAAATAGGGGAGATCACAGGAAAGACTAAAAATAAAAGGGGATAAGAAAATCTTCATTTTTATCCCTTCTTGCAGATTAGATTAATTTTTTCCCTTAATTTATTCTCTTGCTGTTTTGCCATAAGCTAGAAAACTGGAAATCTATTGTGTAAGAAAACTATTTCCTCTCAACCAAACTCACCGTTCAGAAACATAACATAATGAACCAAGTAGGTATCCTCTGGAAGGGGCGAAGAACTCAAGAATGGGTTTGGAATTTGATCTTCATCTTGCTGCCCCAAAGAAAGATTGGAGATTTTTTTTGGGGGGGGGGGAAGGGGTTGGGGTGTTTCATTAACTTTAAGATCATTGTCCACAGTTCTTTATATCTTCCAAATGTCTTATCCAATTTTTGTCCACAATTCTTTGGATCTTCTTACGATCTTGAATAATAATTTTGGGATACTGTCCCATTCTAGTTCTGAAAATTGAGTAATGACAATTGCAATTCTACTAGAATTAAGCATCAGCTTTTTAGTAACCCAATGACACATTGACACTTTTTACATTCTGTCCAAAGTTTTGAGTCTAGGTTGGTGGTCACCCTATTGTGTTAGCTTAAGTGACCATCGTCTCAATTCATGAAGCTTTTAGTTTGTCTTCTCACATACCAGTTGTTTCTGATTTGTTTGTACCTCTTGTCAATCTGCTTTCTGTCACCTGTGATCATTCATCGGTTGTATGTGGAGTGAAGATTGTTGTAATAAAGTCCTCATATTAAAGAATAAAGAATGTGTCTACTGTATGTCTGTGAACACATGAAGTTAGACAACTACATGCAAAGTACTGCACGCCACCATGAGTTCCTCCTAGGCAGTAGTCAGTAGTCACCAACTGGGCAATATTTTCTTTAAATATCAATTGTTCCTAAAACTTCGTATACACTTTGATCCTCTGGCTTTATCATTAATTGCTGCTTATTGTTGATGAGATCAATGGTATAAACCATAAATGACTATGGTGCAAGAATGTTCCTTAAATTGAACTATTTTAGCATATAGTGTTGGCCATACTTTTGGGAAGATTCTTTCAGCAATTGCCGACATAACACTGTGTAATTGGTGAATCTGTTTGGAATTTGCTTTAGGCATGGCCCTTGCTGTGCTGGGTGGTTGAGTGGTCATTGTTGTTGATATTATCTAAGCTTTGTTGTAAGCTGGCCATGTTCTGATCCTAACCAAACACCGTACATAGGAAAAAACCAACAGTGTTTTCTGATTCGTAAGTCTCTGTAGGTTGGAGATTTTGGCTTGTCGAGAATAAAGCGTAATACCTTGGTTTCGGGGGGTGTGCGGGGAACACTTCCATGGATGGCTCCAGAATTGTTGAATGGCAGCAGCAGCAAGGTTTCAGAGAAGGTTTGAGGAACTACTTATCATTTCACTATCATGCAATTTTTTGCTAATCGATTAACCTGGACTTATGAGGATACTATGGACTTTGGCAGGTTGATGTTTTCTCATTTGGCATTGCAATGTGGGAAATTTTAACTGGAGAAGAGCCCTATGCAAACATGCACTGTGGTGCAATCATAGGTAAAGGAATATTGCGAACTCTACACACGTTTATGTTTTTCTTGATAGCTCTGAACTTACACTTTCACCGGCAATTAGTACAATTTGGTTGGCACAGTTCCTTCTATGATATCGTATTCCAGATTACCATGTCAGGTCATGCGATCTCATGTGTGCATTTTTCAAGCATATGAAAAAATTGGATCAGCTCATTGCACATTAGCCACTCAGAATACCTTTTAAGTTTCCTTTCCAATTTTTTGAGCCCCATTTTTCAAAATATTAACTGAAACTCAGCTCCTCTGTGTCTGTCAGTGTACAGTATGTAGGATTTTTGAAATTCAATATTTCCAAGGTGCATGCACATCATATTGCTCCCAAAGATGGTCAAGGCATATATTGAGTTCACAGTTCAAAAACTATGCCAAAAAACTTCATCGACAGGCCTATGGGCCAGTATGGCATATAGAGTAATGGAATTTTGCCCATTCCCGTGCTCAATGATGCTACTAGCGCTTTCACCTGCATGGCTTGTAACATCTGTTTATTATTCATTATTGATGGATATATATATATATATGTTACACACACACACACACACACACACACACACACACATACATATGCACATACATACATATATATATATATACACACACATACATATATATATACATATATATATGTGTGTGCGTGTGTGTGTGTGCGTGCGTGTGTGTGTGTGTGTGTACACACACACACACACACATATATATATACACATATACATATACATACATATATATACACATACATATATGTGTATATATATACACACACACATAGATGATAGACATATATGTACATATATACATGCTTATATATGTGTATATATATACATATATATATATTATATATATAATATAATATATAATATATACATATATATTATAATATAATATAATATATATATATATATATATATATATATATATATATATATTGGGTTTTGAAGATGGGTTTTAGAGATGGGTATTGGAAGTGTGTTTTCCTTTGCCATTAAAGGTGGTATTTATTTAAGTGTACTTAAAGCTTGATTTCTCCTTTTATTACATTATTAATGTTTACCCAAATGCAAAATTATCATAGGTAATAGGACATATGGAAGGCTATTTAACTATAGTTTAATTTTTAAATACCTTCATTGCACAAATTATTCTACATGTGGCTAATTCAATTTAATATTGCAACTTATACCAAAATATTAAGCAAATCAAAAGTTATCCACTAAATTAGAGTATTGATTGCAAAAAATTGAGGAAGAGGCAAAATTGAGTGTGGAAATGACAGTATAGAGTTGAGGAGATCACCTCTTTCATTCTCTTCCTGTTTTTCTTCTTATCTTCTTTCGCATTTTCAACAAGGTAATGTAGATTATATTACTTCTACATTTTCATGTACCACTTCTATCTTTGTTTGTGTTCACGCTATTCTCTCTTATCCTTTTATTTTAAGAACAATTACTCTTACTAGGGTTTTTTTTTTTTTTTGGGCATATATTTGCAATTGTTGTTTCTTTCTCATTTCATTTCTCTATCCGATTAAGTTTTTGCATTTTATGTTTTTCCTACTTGATTGTTCGTTTTCTTACTTTCATGTTAATGAAGTAAGTTGAAAATAAATTATATTTATGTCAATCCAAGATAATATACCCAAAATGTTACAAAATATCGAGATTATAATTGCAGTATAAAGATAAAAAATTTAAACAAGTCCCTGCAAAGCACGGGTTCAAAATCTAGTAGACTTATGATTGGCAGCTAGGTTGAATTGTATTCTTCTGTGTAGTTGAACATTCTTAGGAAAGTGTAAGAACTCAGATGCTTAAACTATAAATTACATCACCAAAAGTGAAAAAGGAATAAGAGACCACATAGGTATCTGTTTGCTTGCTTGCTTGTTTATGCCCCTGCCCTCCTCTTCCCCCGCCCCCCCCCCCCCCCGGGGATACTTTAGAACTTATGCATCAAGTGCAAATGATTGTTGGAGTTCTGAGTTAGTAATTACTCTGAGGAAGGTCGAAAATGGTATCAGCTGAAGTGCTCAAAATAGGTGAAGTCAAAGGCTATTCTAGTATATCACACACACGTGCGCACACATATTTTTCAGTATGAAGCATGAGAAGGCAACATACACACCCGCGCACATCTATCTTTGAGTATGAAGCATGAGAATGCAACAGATGTACTTCACGTAGGATTAAGAATGATGGGTTCTAGTAGTATTAATATCAGGCCATTATTTGTTCATCTTTTTAATTGACTTTAAATGATATGTCATTATTTGATTAGTCTTCTTAATTTGTTTGATTTTTTTTTAATAGAACTTTTTGATTGAGCCTGTCTATGTATTATCAACTATCAATATCCTTACTACTTACCAAAAAAAAAACTATCAATATCCTTACTGAAATTAAAACACACCATATCAGTACATCATAAAATTTTGAAAAAGTTTGTCAACAAAATATCCAATATTTTATAATTTTTAAAGAAACATTTTAAAGGAGTCTGTCTCTAGAAAGGGATTAAAATCTTTTTCTAACTTATTTGGTGCCAGCTGCTCCTCATCCTTCGGTCACAAGGGGAAACAAGCCCTTCGTATTTTCAAATTTCTGTTGCTAAGCCCACACTGCTAAGTGCTAACAAAAATCTATCCTGTTCCTTTCTGATGTTGTGGGGCTGTACTGCAAACACAGGTGGTATTTTAAAGAACACACTCCGACCACCTGTCCCTGAACGTTGTGATGCCGAGTGGAGGAAATTAATGGAAGAGTGCTGGTCAGCTGACCCTGATGCGCGGCCTTCATTCACAGAGATTACTGATAGGCTACGTTCCATGTCCGCTGCTCTCCAGTCAAGGGGACATCAGCCCCAGGTACGGACGGAAATTATCTCCGTGTAATGCTTGCAACAAATAAACCGGCGTAGTTCTTTTCTCTCTTAACAACCTTAAATTTGTTCTATTATGTTTCCAGAAATCTGTTGGGTAGATGATTTTGATGCTGAGCAAGAAGCGAGTGAAAGCTTGGTTTTGTGTCACTTCTGTTAATGCTGTAATTTATCGCCCCATTTTTCACCCTTTCTGTGGATATCTGTATCAAGTCCATTTTTTCATTCTTTTAAGATCACAGAGTCTGTCCAGGCTGATGCCCTACTCTGGTCAGTTTACCCTGAGGGTTTTTGATGAACAGGTATTGTATATATACACCTTATGATGAGCATCAAACGAGTTCTTTCGATTGTTAGTCTCCTTCACCAAGTCCTTTCAATTATGCTTTCGCTTTGCCCTTGTTTCTTCTTCCGAAATGTTGGTTTTGTGCTTGATAAGAGCGATGATTATTGCAGTGGACTGCAAATTTTCAATTCATTGTCAAGGAGTCTCTGAGTTTTTGCCAATAAGAGATCTTGTTGGTTTACAAGTTTTTTGGGGGAAACTTCTTGATTGACTATTTCAAGTGTACACTGCCCATTGGGGACGCCTGTAAGAAATTCAGCAGTGCGAGGGAAACTTCATATTCCCTTACATACAATGGATGGGAAATGATCAAATGAATGTCTATTGACAAAGATTCTTAGCTTAACTAAATTATAATTTGCACTACATAAAAAGTATTAGAATTGTGCGCTCGTTATTACTCTATATTTTGGCCATGTTTGTTAAAGTTATCTATTTAGGTACTAGACAACAATTTGGATTTAGCTGCTAGTGGATAATTGTTTAGATGAACGCATGAAACAAATGTGTTCATTGAATTTAGTTGGCGAATTAGTTGATTAATATAGATTGACGTGCAAGGATATAATATTGTAAATAATTTTCAAATATAAAATTTCCAAAGAGTACTTTTTGGGCAAAAAATTTAAAACACTACTTTTGAATGCCAAAAGTTAATATTATTAGTTTTTCAGAAATGTTGCTTGAAATGTTGAATACTAATTAAAAAGCTAGTTCAAACTCTAGGTTATCGAACACTAAATATTAATTGATTATTATATTTACTTAATCAAAAAGTTAAACGCTACTCAAAATACTGTTACTGAAATTGGTCTTTGTCAATTTATTTAAAATGTCATTTCTTATTTATGCACATTTATTTTGTTTTTTATCTAACATTATTAATAAATATTAACCTTTTTTGCAGTCGGTTTATTAATTTTATTTTTTCTTGAAATCTTGAAAGTAGCTAAAATACCGACAATACAATAATTTCCAGTTTAAGTCCTACTTCTGTCATCGACTATCTTTCAAGTTTAAATGACTAAGTAATATGATCGATCTGACTTTAAGAAAGGAAGTTGCTAGCTCACATGAAGTATGTAACCTCATCAATGAACTTATTTGTTCAAGTCCTTGACACTAGTTTCCTATAAAGCCCTGTTCTATTTCGCGCTTTTTTATGATTTACCTAAAAGCTTACATCTTCTTACAGCTTCTTACATCTCCTTACAGCTTCTTACATCTCCTTACAGCTCCTTACATCCTTAACATAATCCTTACATCTTCTTACATCTCCTTACATCTTCATACATCTTCTTACATCCCATAGATTTCCTATAACATTCATTTATTTTAGTTACAGAAATATATATATATTTTTAATGATCTACCAATATACAAAATTTATAAATATCTTATGAACACAACATTTACACGAATATAAAAACATAATATAACGACGTAAATTATATTAGAGTTTCGACATGAAATATATATTATTATAGATGGCCATACATTTATTTATATTTAAAATTATTTACTTAAAATAGGAATTTATTTGAATAGTTGTATTCAATTTTGTCAAAAAAATTTGTTTTTTTTGTTATACCTTGCTTATTCGATCAAACTAATGTTCATATAAAAAATCATCTCAAGTGGACGAAATTTTATTCACCTAATTTATGGGGATTAACATATTTTATTATTGTATAATTAACTTAATTAATTACTTATTTTCAATAAGTATATTATTTTCATATTATTATTTTTCATCCAAAACGTTCATTGTAAAACAAATTATACTATACAACTCTTCAACAATTCAACAACTCCTTACATTTATCATTACAACTCCTTACAACTCCTTACAGTTACTTACATCTCCTTACAACTCTTTGCATTTTCTTACATCTTCTTACATCTATTTATCTATCTAAAACACGAAATAATATGTTATGAGAGCTTTACCTGTAAACATACTGACCGATAATTAGTTTGACTCATATTCCTGAAGGATCAATGACCAAGAAAAGCAAACGATTCCTTTGTCATTTCATATGAGGATTATTGCCTCAATATTTGCTTATTTTGAGAAGAGCCTTTTAGTTCTTTCAAACGACGGAAAAAGGAACATATTCAACAAAACATATCATTATACAACATTTTCATCAAGAATGGATATTCTCCACGAAAATTCAATCTAAGTTTATGATTTCAATAGTAATAATTTACGATTTCAAGAATTGGCCTTGGTCAAAGATGTTTGCAGAAATAAGACTACCTACATTTATATCTTTTCAAATCCTGTAAAAGTGAGACTCATACTGAGAGTTAGTTTTTTTGTATTCACTCGAATTTGCTCATAAGTTTGTTGAAAGACTATTACAAGATCCAGTACTATTTTTAGATTAAATCTAAAACTTGGACAAACTACAAAATATATGTGATAGATCCAAGAATTTTTTTAATAAGCTTCAGAATTTTATTAATTTTATAGATGACTTCCGAAATTTAAAAAACCTACTTAACAAATACTCCTAATGAGAACGACCAGTTGCTGCTGCCAGCGGAACGTGGGAACTGGGAAGTGTTTTCACTTTTCATATTGGTACTTTCCGAGTCATCTTCAAATAAATAAAGAATAAAAGCGTGGTCCCTGACCGGTATTTGCCGGGAAGGCTCATAGCCAATGTTGCACAATTTCCACGTCGTAAGGTCCACAATTTCCCCACGTGAAATAAAAGGTGCGATTTTTATTGGTGGATATCGATCATCTTCCTCTTGTATTTATGCCCAGTTCTGGTTCACCCATGACCGAGTAGGCTGAATCAGAGAGAGCAAAAGAAGACAGAGAGAGAGAGATGGAGAAGGCAATCAACAGGCAAAGAGTGCTTCTACAGCACCTAAATCCCAGTTGTGCCCTTCCTCAAACCCAGGATTCCAACATCTCTGTTAAGTGCAAATCCCTCAAACTTTTCTTTTGTTTTTTTTTTTTTTACGGTTTTTTTTTGGTTTTTTTTTCCAAATTGGGGGGGGGGGGGGAGGAAGTGGTTATGCATCACACCAATTTTATTACTTCACTATTTTGTTGGTTCTGTTTTAGGTTGAATTTGTGACAAGTTATCCCTTGTTTTACAAATTTATGAGTAGTGTTGGACAATATTTTGGCAGTGATGGGTGTTAGTGGCAGATCTAGACTTATAGAACATGGACGTCAATTTATGAAATTACTTATTTTAAGAGTGTCGATGTCTACCAATCTAACTTCCTTCAAAATATAACTTGCTATAATTTATTTATTTATTTATTTATTTGGCTAGGGAACACCCAAATCCTTCACAATTATGATGATGGCATAGGTGTTTTACAATTAAAAATGAGTAAATCATCTGACTAAAATATCATGAAATACATTTATATCAACAGGTTGACTTTGCTTCTGAAAACTTGTGTTGCATTGACTTCAAATTTTCCATTGCAATTAACGTGTTCTGATCTACCCTCTTGTTGATTTTCATAACACAAAATTAACTTGGTTATTTTCCATGTTTATTTCTTTTGTACCCGAATGTTATGAAACAGCCTTCAATTTGCTCATCTGGAGATGGAGTTCATGAAAGAAATGCTACGTTTGGAGATGATGTCGTAATTGTTGCGTAAGTAAACTGTTGTTGCTCTGTTTTCTTTTTCCTTTTTTTGGGGATCGGTGTTCTTGGTCCTGCATGTAGCTGCGTGTTTAAGAATGGTTTAGAATACTAAATTCCAGTAGAATACTTGTCAAGTTCCGGTCATATTCTTTCATTACTTCTTTTAATGAAAGAAGCATGCATATCATTGGACAGTGCTTGTCGAACTGCAATCTGCAAAGCAAAGCGTGGTGGCTTCAAAGACACACTAGCCGATGATCTACTTGCTCCTGTCTTGAAGGTGATCTTACTTCCGTTTGTTTGTCTTCACAACATCTCATGCAGGAGCGAGATTGAGATATTGAATCAAATCAATTTTTTTGATAGTAAGCTTTGTGTATGTTCATTCACAGGCCTTAATAGATAAGACAAAAATAAACCCCTCTGAGGTTGGAGATATAGTCGTGGGTACGGTTTTGGCCCCAGGTTCAGCTAGAGCAATGGAATGCAGGATGGCGGCATTCTACGCTGGCTTTCCAGGTCAGTTCAGTCAATTTACAACCTGCAACCATGCCACTAGCAGTTATAGTCGTTCAGTTCTATTGGTGAACTCCTACTGTACTCTTCTTAACAGAGGACAACATTGATCATGTTTAAGGCCTTTGGTGTGTTTGTCAGTGTCTTAAAATTTGCGATTTTGCTATGGGCTATGCTATGATACGAGGGAAATGGCAATGTCCTTTTGTTCTTCCCTTTTTCCTTTCATTTTGTTGGGGCCAGAGAATTCCACCTTCTTTTTGCTCTCCAAGTGAACACTTACCACATGGCATCCTAACTTATGCTACTTGGTCTGTTCATTTGGTCTAACGTATCTTTCTGAAGTACTCAGTAGTCAGTACTCAAACTGGTTCGGGGCACTTAACTTTTTATTCTAGACTAAAATGCAAGAATACGATGTTCTCTAAGAAAATGTTCCTGGCTAGACTTGCCTAACCTTGCTCCTACGAGCTATTTATTCTAGTAAGGTTCTGTTATTCTACCGTGCGATGGAAGTGCAATGAGGACCTGAATGTTGTTTCTCTTTTTCTTTTTCTCCTCCTCCCAGACACTGTGCCGATCAGAACTGTCAACAGGCAATGTTCTTCTGGCCTTCAAGCAGTTGCTGACGTAGCTGCCTGCATAAAGGCAGGATTCTATGATATAGGTCAGCAACATCATCTCCATAACTGTCAAAAATCACTGTGATATGCAGCCCATAATGGCTTATAATGCTCCTGCAGGCATCAGTGCTGGGTTAGAGTCCATGACAATTGATAACATTGATAGGCCTCACCAGACCAATCCAAAGGTAAAATTCAACGTCATGCTTACAGCAGATTTAGTTGGTTATGTAGTACTACTTTTTGCTAAACATGATGATCGAAAACACTGACAGGTAGATAGCTTTGCACAAGCACGGGACTGTCTCCTTCCCATGGGCATTACTTCAGAGAATGTTGCTGAACGTTATGGTGTTACACGGCAAGAACAAGACCAAGCTGCTGTAAGTTCACTCACCTTTTGAGCAGGTTGTTTTCATTGCAGAGAGGCTGTTTTGGACCCTGGACCATTGACTGTCTGAAAAAAGAAATTCATTGATCTGACTTATTACGATTATGTCATTAGGTGGAATCTCATAGGCGTGCTGCCGCAGCCACTGCATCTGGAAAGTTCAGGGAAGAAATTATTCCGGTCTCAACTAAGGTAATCTTAGAGGTGAAATTAATTTCTTACTAAAACATACATAATGACGTTTTTAGTACTTATTTGCCATTTTCTTTCTTTAGATTGTCGATCCAAAAACTGGACAGGAAAAATATGTTACAGTTTCGGCAGATGATGGAATCCGACCCAATGCTAACTTATTGGATTTGGCTAAGTTGAAGCCAGCCTTCAAAAAAGATGGTACCTCAACAGCTGGTAATTCTAGTCAAGTAAGTGACGGGGCTGGAGCAGTCCTCCTCATGAAAAGAAGTTTGGCAATGAAGAAGGGACTTCCAATTCTTGGAGTGTTTAGGTAAACTCTCTTACACTCATTCACCCTTATCTTCACTGAAGAGCAATTCTCAAATACAACCAAAAAGTGACAGTTACTGTGGGAAGGAACCAATGTAAGAAAAATATACAGTTGGTAATTTCACGTTATCCAGTTGCTCCTCATGAAAGACTACAGAAACATTCTGTCAGAAAATGTAGGGCTTGAAAACTAACCAAATCATATTTGTAGGGCTTGGAAACTAACCAAATCGTATTTAATCAGCATATGACATTCAGTTATCTTGTGTTGATCATGTAGGAGCTTCTCCGCGGTTGGGGTGGATCCCGCTGTTATGGGGATTGGCCCGGCTGTTGCAATTCCAGCTGCTGTTAAATCTGCTGGTCTAAAGCTTGATGACATAGACCTGTTTGAGATAAACGAGGTCAGTGGGTTGAACAGCCTTAGATTTATTTTATTTTATTTTATTTTTTAACGCTTCCCTTGTTGAAGTCTGCTAAAGTGTTTTTTGTTTTTCTGAACAGGCTTTTGCATCACAGTTTGTCTACTGCTGTAAAAAGCTGCAGCTTGATCGTGAGAAGGTCAATGTTAACGGAGGAGCAATGGCCCTCGGACATCCTTTGGGTGCTACAGGTACAATTAACAACCAGTAGGCTTATGTGAAATTAAGGACTAACTAACCAGCGGTAAAATCGTAGTAACTTGCAAAATGCCACCCTACTGAATGTTTTTGAGGATTCTGTGTATAAGGTCGGAATGGTTATTGTATGGTAGGCTGGTTCCCTTTGAGTGATATCTTGTTCTGTGCAATTGTGTCAGGTGCTCGCTGTGTTGCAACTTTACTGCATGAGATGAAACGTCGAGGAAAAGGTTGCCGTTTTGGAGTCATTTCCATGTGCATAGGTCTCTTTCTCTCCCTCCCTCCCTTTACATGGACAGAGTTGGCAAAATTTTAACCGATTTTATTTCTTGAATTTGACCAACCGAAAAAGTTTAGAAGAATTGGGAGCCAGAAGCTCATGATTGTCCAAATTAGAATAGATTATAGCCAGTTAGTAATATTTCAATTCGCAAGTTAAAGGATTACGGGTAAGATGATTTATGCTCGTCTCTCATTCGACTCTGCTTGCATTTTCATTTTCCAGGGAGTGGCATGGGAGCTGCAGCTGTTCTTGAAAGAGGTGATCATGCTGATGATTAGCGTAATGCACGCATGGTTCACAGCCACAATTTCTTGTCCAGAGACGCAAAGTAGTTCCACAAACGCTTAAATGAGACTATCTTATGATTCCTTTTCATAAGACTGTCTCATGTTTTGTTGGAATACTTGAGTGGCTCAACCACTGTTGTTCCGCTGTGGCTCGCCTGAGACAAACCCAAGTAGTTCTTTAAGATTACTTTTTCTTAACTAGTTTTGGCCCGTGCTCATGCACGGGATGTTTAAATGGGAAAAGTAAATTAAAAAAAATAAATATATGGATGTATAATATGAAGACATTTCATATAAATATTCTATCCAAGTAACAATGCAATATTTATAAAATTCTCTCTCTCTCTCTCTCTCTCTCTCTATATATATCTCTCTCTGTGTGTGTGTCTGTCTGTATGTATGTATATGTATGTGTGTGTGTGTGTGTGTAAGTGTAAGCATGTACACACACACACACACACACACACACACACACACACACACACACACATATATACAGA
>JACYFF010019584.1:117775786-117830312 GCA_017589665.1 Selenicereus undatus | reverse complement strand
TTTTTTTTTCTCCACAGTTGCTTTATTTTGTAAGACAAATTTGTTGGACCAAGTATTAATTGATCCAAAAATTAATTTAAATAGAAATTGACCCAACATAAATTGATCCCAGTTCAAAATCTCATTGATTGAAGAAGATAATGTAATTAGCCTTCATTTCTTGTTCTTGTTAGGGAAAAAAGTGTTTTTTTCTAACTATCAACGTATTAAATTGTCATTCCCAAGGTTGATAATATTATCAATGCGCTATATATCATATCATGCATGCTCTTCTTGTTTCCCTCTCCTGGATAAAGAATCATGTAAATATTAGTCTATCATTTCTTGTTCTTCTTTTTTTGGGGGCGGTAAGGGAGTTTTTTTTTTAAAAAATTTAGTATCAACATATTAAACTATTGTTGTTAAAGAGTGTAATATTTTCAATGCAGTTCATCATATCATGCTTTTCTTGTTCCCCTTTCTTAGATAAAGAATCATGTAAAGTGATTACTCTCCTCGTAGTTATGAACATGAAATTTTAATGACATTTAGAAATTAGTGTTATAAAAATTAAATTCATATAAGTTGGCCCAACTCATATCAAATCTAACATAATTAAAGATTTTAAATATACATTAAAAATTAAAAAACTATGACGAATGGAGCTGAAGAACATGATAATTCAATTTGATTTTCTGTTGAAAACAAAGAAGTAAAGCAAACAAATTACTAATAAAATAAAACGCAAATAAATAGAAATTAATGAAGTAAAAAATGGTAAAGAAGGAATGAGGAACATACAAAGAATGCAAAATAAATAAATAAATAAATGAAACTTTAGCTATGGAAAAGAATTAGTATTTTTCTTTTAGGATTACATCTCACAAAATTTGATCAAAGAAACTTTAACAATTTGAGTCGGAGAACAAAGGAATCAATTTGTTTTTATGTTGACAACGAAGATATAAAGCAAACAAATCATTGATAAAATAAAATGCAAACAAATAGAAATTAATGAAGTAAAAAACGATGAAGAAAGAATGAGAGACAGACTAAGAATGCACAAAAATAAGGAAAAATTTAGCTATGGAAAAGGATTAGTGTTTTTTTTTTTTTTGGAGAATTACAACTCACACGATCAAAGAAAAAATCTCCCAGAACTATATATGTTGTTAGATTGTTATATTAAATTAGAAGTGTTTTTAATACAACTGATAAATGTGATACTTCGAACAAAAACTTGCGTCATATAATCCAAACAACATATTTTTGACCGAACTAATAAGGCATCTATAACTTTCTCTTAACAAAAAAAAATATTAATCAACGGTGACTCTATGAAGGTGTTAAGAATCGTGGATATGAGGACTTGTTTTGATAAAGATTATAAATGCTTTAGAATTTTTTTAAAAAAATTTGAATATCATTATCTCTAATTTAAGTTTAAATTTAAAATTTGAAATTGTTAGAATTAGGCGGAATTGCGCCATATGCTTGGGATGAAGGAGGGAAAGTTTTTTAGACACCAACATTTTGCTATTTATTATATAAAGACTATCCCCTCCTTCGGGTTCGGGGTGTCTTTTTATGGTTTTTTTATTTTTTTTGGGGGGGGGGGGGGATGATTTTGGATAATAACTGCATAAGGGCAAGTTTTTGCTAGGGTTAACGAAAATAATCTGCAACACATACTGGTTTCGTTTCAGGAGAATCATTCAGCTTAAAGGAGGTTGTAGTCAGATGTTTACAGTATAGGCATCGACTTCATTTGTCTCGCTTTCCTTTAGCTCTTTTGAACTTATTAATGATTAAAAAAAAATAATTATCATGCTAGGAACTATTTTTTCCGCCTATTTTCAATGAAGCTGTTAGTTGTTGGTTCCATAGCCTTCCGCTCTATAGGTTGAACCCAGCTTAGTGAGTCTGCTTTACTGAGGTTTGGGAATTCTCTTTCATCCTGAAGCAATCAGGGAATGCTCAATTCATACTGAACGAAATCATAAGGGAGAAAACGATTACCCTTTTAAGGAGGATGGCCTGATGCTCTCACTGTTCGAAAAGTAAAATGAGCAAAAATAATTGACGATTAAATAATATCTCCATTCAGTAAGATCTCACTGAGCATAAGAACCATGCCAAAATTTACATTTACAGTCACAAATGCAAAGCGATTTAGACATTACAGGTACACTTTGAAGCCACGTTATCAAAGTCACATACAGTACTCCTTCGCGAGCAGTTGTATGCTACACTTCCTAGTTATCTCTTACATGTTTCTCTTCAGATAGCAATGACAAATCTATGGATATCCGCGAAGTCTCATCAGTTCAGGCAGATGACGGAAAGGGGAAACACTTGTGTTTCTATCTTCCCACCTGCTACTGTCCGTCAGAATGCATGGAAATCGTCAAGGTTTAGTTCTTTGCCCTTGGCAAAGAAATGTAGATTTAGTGATGATTATAGGGGGCAATTTTCAAAGTCTTAAAATTGATAAAAGCAAGTGATTAAGTGAAAAGATCATCATATTTCGACGAGGCATGCATCTGTGATGCTGGCGTCCAAGTTCTAGAGAATGCAAAAGCTGGAAACCAAAAACCACAACCGTCAGCTTCACCAAGCCAACCAAATCACCACCCAACAGACGTTTAAACGAGTTCGAATCCACTACAATCCAAAGTTGAGAAATTAATCCAATATTAATTTTCCAGGCTTTAGAAGGTCAGCTCGACTAATGCTATTTTCTAACATTTTTTTATAAATGTAACATCTACAAAATAGAAATCACTAGAACAGTTCAGATTAATGAAGAACAATATCAAAGTACCAGCTTACTTCCTGGATCATTTTTTGTAAACTATTAGGTTACGTGTTCCATGTCCAAGCAACCAAGAATATGTTCCCCAAGAACAACCCCCCCCCCCCCAAAAAAAAAAAGAGGACGGAAAAAAGAAAAAGAAGGGGCGAGAATTTTCTATACTGTTTTACCTTCTATACATCCTTGTATAACAGCTGGAACTTTGGTATTCGTTCAGGAGGCAAAGGACAGTTGACAATCAGCTTGCCTTTCATCGCTCCTCTAAATATTGCCTGCAAGAACACCAAAAAAATTCAAAAGCACAAGGTCAAGATATATTTCGGGAGTAAGCTGCAATCCCGCAGTCCAGAAACACTGTAACAAGAAATTTACAAGTGAAAAAGGCATTAATATTAAGTTCAGGCTTCAAGTCCTTAGTTTTACAAGGGACTCTTGCTGCACAAGACATATAAGATCCAGCACACCAGTATGTTCGGAGTCACAAGTCGCACTGGCGCGGCCAACTCTGGTTGTAGCTTAGTGTCTTCAGATTCAGTGAAGACTGTCCTTTTGTGTGTACCAAACTAAACTAAAGAAGGATGGAACAATAAATCTCACCCCAAGAACTTAAAATTGGTGTATTTGTCTACTTTCATATTAGAGGAATATTGTTTTTCTCAACTTGATAGTGAAGTGTGAATTAATACTAACAAATTTCCAGGAAGTCAGGAACCATGTAGGCTTGTACAAAATCTTAATTGGTCAACGGTTCAACAAAGACCCATCGTTTCCTAAACTTACAGGGGGCTTTGTAATAGATGCCACCCCTTCAGATGAGGATGCCACACAAGGCAGTGGGAACAGAGCATTATTTAAGTCATCGAAGCAAAGATAGGAGCAGATCTTTTGGAAGGAAGACAAGGAGACTTCAATTACAACTTTGTACTGTGCTCAAGTGAAACAAAAATTGTCAAATGCACCTCCTGGGAGATTGGGTAGATGAAGCAAAGGAACTATTGCAAATGAACTTAACTGAGAGGTCATAGAGAACATGATATCTGATGTGGCAAAGCAAAGAGCATATGCTCAACCTCATACAGCAGGAATACGCTTTCTAAATTCACCTGTTCTATAGGTCACCCCTATCTACATCAGAAAATTCATTCAATCATCTGTACTCTGTCAGCCGCCTGTCATGCTATGTCTTCGCAGGTTTGATGACAGCACAAATCAGAACATTCTGACTTCCTTTTCCCTAGTTGAATAACCGAATACACCCCCCCCCCCCCAAAGCAAAAAAAAATGAAAAATGAAAAAAAAAGGAAAAAGAGTATCATATGAAGTGCAGCATAGAACTAGCATCAAAGTGAGTAGACCATTTCATAAGCACAGTTGCATACCTCAACAACATCGATGAAGTCCTGTTTCTTGTAAAATGCACCTATCCACTTAGTGTGATCTGCAGTCCTGCGATCAACATGAAGATAATCATACCCCATTATCCTGCTCTCTCAGTAAGTAGCAGTAAATTGCGATGTATTCATGTAGAATGGATGTTCTCCATTAGTGAAGAAACTGCCTAGGACCAAACAGGCCTATTACATTACATAAGCACATCTCCTTTCATATATCTCACAAACCAAAACCTCCTGCTCAACTCACGAGGGCAGACTATTAACACTAACAAGCTGCCACCTTGATAACATTGAAGCTTGAAAAATGACAATATGACTTCGAAGACAACTCTCAACTCACTAAGTAAGCAATCAGGTAACGCGCCGCTGCCTCCCGTATAAGCTATTCAACCAGCAGCAAACACTTTGCCTCATAATACGTTTCCTATTAATATGCAGCAAACACTGACAAGCTGCCAGCTTGACAATATCAAAGATTTAAAAATGATTATAGGACTTCCAAGACACTTCTCAACCCCCTGATTAATCAATCAGGTAATGTGCAGCCACCTCCTGTATGCACTCTTCCTTTGCCTTATTAATATGTTTCCTATATATGCATTGATGCATACGTGCTTTAGACAAAAAATCCTGACAGAGTATAGGACCCCAGAGCAACTCCTAGCTCCCACCAAGTGCCAAACGAACATCCACAACGAAGCCTCCAAAGGCACAGGCTCAATTCTCTTTACCCACTTCAGAATCCAAACAGCTTTCGTTCTTATATGACGTGTAAGAATCAAACACCTTCGTCCCTTAACTTACCTTAAACCCAGAACAAGAGTTTGACAAGAGATAAAACAACATGCCAGGGCGCAAATTCACCTTAAGATAAAACAGTTTGATGGAGATCACAAGTCAGTCAAGTGAAAAATATCGTTAAAGGTGTACACGGAATCTAGGGTATCATGCATGAAGGCTAATTAGAGACATGGCATGCCAAGCTTATTAGGAAAGAGAAGTTCTCCAATGGGAGTACTCATCAACAGATGATATAGCCTGACAAGCAACGATGGGAGCTCAGGGGGGCGGAGGCATAAATGGAGTTAGTGGCAAAGTGTTACTGAGAAAGCAAAGATACCCAGAATCCATCTTCATGTGATGAGCATTGAAGAAAAAGACAGTTGAGGGTATCAGTGTTATGTCGAAGTATTTGACATACACCTGTACATCCTCAGAGTCGATGTCGACTAATGCAATTCTACCAAACTTGGAGACATCATGAGCTGATTTAGCCAACTGCACCAAATGGAATGCAAAATGAAGTCAGATTCAAAATCAAGGTAAGCAGAGAGTACTAATAATAAAAAAAGATCATGTGCAATTGTTGAAGATAAAAAGCATTCTTCTCCAAAAATGTAGCGATTGAAATGATTTGCGATTGAAGAAACTAAACAAATTAACTGTTGAGAGAGAGAGAGTACGATGTCGTCGAGTTGAAGGCAAACGGAGTCGGAAGCACGGCCGAATCGGAGGACAAGGACTTTGTCGATGGTGTCTCTGATGATGCTATCAATCTCTCGCTTCTTGCTCAGTGTTTCCAGAACGTAACTCATCTCCTCCCTGTATCGACAATCTCAATTCCAGGATGGAGACGGTTCAGCCAGAGACCTAATTCCTGGAATTTTGGTGCTTCGTTTGTGCTTGCCCCATCTTTGAGACTTGGGTCCTCATCCTCAATTAAAATGCTAATTCTACGACTTCAAACTTCAGACCCGTTTTCTTTCTTTCTGGGCCCCTCTTCAAATCCAATCTCTGTTTCTTCGCATCGCCTCCACGAGTGGATCCTTTTTTCGCCGCAAAATTTCAGGAACCCTACAGAGAGGATGGGAGAAATTTGGTTAATGCATGTACCTCTATTTTACCACAACACAACTACTATTAGTCTACAAAGTCATAGAGCTCTCTCGTCACAATGTTTTTTTTCTATATATACAACTCAAATATGAAAATCTTATTATAAAAAAATAAATATCAAATAACTTAAACTAGTCGATCTTGATAGGGGATGTAGGAATTGAATCTTAGGCCTAATATTAATAATATATCCCAAATTTTAATTTAATCACTAGAATAAAACCTCATTGCGATCAATTGATAATCTCATTTTGTAAATTACAACTAATCTATGTTAAAAGTTAAAATATTGTTGAGATGCTCTGTTCTTTTCATTGGTAAATCCAAACTGACCAACTTCTACCCACTTCACAAACTTCAATAAAAAAAATATTTACTTCAATCTAATATTTTAACCAACTTCTATTCATCATATAAGAAAAATATCAATTTCAACCTACTTTAATAAAAAAATGTTCATTTCAACCAATTTCTACCATTTCTCAATTCCTATTTCCCAATGAAAACAACGGACCTTAATTTTATTGAAAAAAGAAAAAAATAATAGGACCTTTTCTTTTATTTTTTATCTTTTTTCATGGCCTAAAGGACTTGTCTACACTTCATAAGCGTTTTCTCTTTTGTGTTTGATTACACGTCAAGAGGGGTGACAAATTGACAATATGATTGTCCCTCACTTTACAACACAATGTCCTAGGGCAGAGAAGCATATCAATTTCCTCAATATTAGTAATACTTGCCATTGAAAGCGAGACCTACGCCTCCATGGAGACTTGGACACTCGAGAAGCTGGCAAAGTGACATTTACATGAGACAAAGAATGCAAGGAAATGGATAGGACAAGTGATCACCCCAGTTGAAAATCATTTCCAGGAACTGTTTCCTCCAATTAGAAATGCTTCTGCTTAA
Organism: Selenicereus undatus; assembly: GCA_017589665.1. Classification (NCBI taxonomy): domain Eukaryota; kingdom Viridiplantae; phylum Streptophyta; class Magnoliopsida; order Caryophyllales; family Cactaceae; genus Selenicereus; species Selenicereus undatus. The sequence goes on along the minus strand of JACYFF010019584.1, from coordinate 117,823,319 downwards.
AAAACATTACTCATCAATCATCAGATCATAATCTCTGGCTTCTCAATGGAACTACAAGTTTCAAAGTCCTACTAGTCATGGCAGCTATGGTCTTCCAAATAACCGAACCTCACTGCCATTACAAAACACAGTAGTAATCAAGCACTGATGACACGGCTGGTATAATGTCTGTCACTCTGAGTCAGGTGAACCTCCAGGGACCAACTGCATCCGTATACCAAGGCATCAGTTAGATGTATCCGTTTCATTCAGTTTCAGTAAGGGCAGAATAATCAGGTTACTTACAATGGCTATGTTGTTTCCGTTGAGCAGAATCTGATCGAGCTTTGTGATCCTTCGCCCTTCAGCAGTAATTTCACTGGTCACATTTGGCCATAGGGAAAGAAAAACATGAATGAGTTCAAGAATATATAAATGAAATTTTAGAAATTTGCAGTTCAGAGCCAGATCTCCACACAGTCACATCATCCAGCTAGAGAAACAGATCAATATGGGTCCTAAATTCAGTGAAACCTAAGAAAACGGCTGCAATGCCGAATCACCAGGTTAGGACAGAGACCAAAAAAAACTCTTTCTAATTTTAGGTTTTAATTTATTTCTCCACTGTTTGCTAGAGAAAATATGTTAGTTGCATAAGCTGCCTTTATTGTGAGTAACATGTACATGTGCTGTAGAACAGTACGTCTTCTCATTAGCTGGTCCCAACGATCCCTGAAATAAGAAAGTAGTATCAGCTCTCCAAGTTTCTTTTCCAATGTTCAACCAACTAAAAATTCCAATCCTTCTCCCTCTGCTAACACTTACCCATCACAATTCACATAGACACCTCATCCCCAAATTTTTAACAGTGCCCACTCCTTGCATAAACCAAACTCTGGCACGAATGACCAATGTCACCATGGAGTTCTCTTCTACCCCCCCCCCCCCCAAATGAAAAAAGCAAGTGAAAAGCAAAGAAGATATCCAATTGCAGAAAATATACTTACATGAACCTTGTGCAATATACATCATAATGCAATGATACATTACCAAAAGGAATTCCTAAGTTCCAAACTAAGTGGACTAATTTCCATTGAGAAGAGATCTTTCTCCAGAAAGGCATACATAAACCACTCCAAGAGCCAAACAGTTATTTCTTTGATGCAGCAAAAATAATAGGCATCAAAACACAAGACTAGATCTCCAACACCCATCTAATTAAGAAAATTTCAAAGCAATAAGCTCACAAATGCTTTTTTTTTTTGATAAGAAAAGGATGAAATATATTAACAAAGAGGGGATATACAAGGAAGGATGCTAATTTAGCATCCCGCAAAATTAATTACAGTCCAAGAACAAGCTATCCACAAAATTAATGACATCCAACGTGGAGGAACAAAAAAACCTCCTCTTCCCAAAAGTAAAGAGTCTTGAGCCACTTATCCTTTAACCTCTCTAAGGGGGTTTCCATCCTGTCAAAAACTCTCCTATATCTCTCCATCCAAAACAACCAAAAGATAGCATGAGGAATGGCTCGAAAGACTTCAAACTCGGCCCTTCTACCAAAAAACCCTTCCCGGATCGATAAATGATGACTCACAGAACTAGGCACCACCCAATGTAGGCCCAAGCAGCTACAAGCTAAATCCCACAGGCATCTAGCAATAGCTCACAACTGATTGAATAAGAATTAAGAAGGAACCATCAATCTCGAAGAACTGGCATGCTAAACCCAAAGGAAGTCAGAAGAGTGCTAGAACATCCCCTATAAACCATCATAAATTACAATAAATAATAAGTGTCCAGTACTCCAGGTCAGAATATTACTGAGGGGGCAACTACTCCCATGTGATCTCCCAAAATGGCCTCACTTGCCTTCCCCCAACCCACGTTATTATACCATGACCTGTTCGAAAGTTTTGCTCTGACACAGTATTCACCACAAGCCCTGCATTCCTATCGATCTGTCTTCAGATCCACCGCACCACCCTACACCAGAGCAGCAGTCCACTTCACAAGGCCAAGCTCAAGTCCCCACAGGAGTTATACTGTTAAGTTCTGGTCAACGACAGCCTATAATGTCTTTTTCCTTACACAGCTTCATGGCAATTATTCTAGTGAGAATGACCATAAATAGCTAAGGTAAGTATAGAAGCATAACAATCATTATATCATAAAACTAACTGTGCCACAACTCCTGATCAGTGCGAGCAACACAAAAGAAGGAACATGATCAAGAATGTTGACTAAATGCGAATAAAACTGTAGAGCAATGCATTATTAGGTTGAGAATCGAAGGAGAAGTTACGAAGAAACCAGGAAGAAAAAAAGATATTGGCAGAGAGCGGATAATGCAGAGAAGGAAACACTATTAGACGACTAGTAGTAATCAAAATTACTAAAGTCCAACACAAGCTATTACATGAGTAGGTGTATTGCTTATCACAACAGGATAATTAGTGCAAGTCCTGCCAGAAGCACATTAATGCACAAAATAAGTAAAAAAGCACGTTATATTTTGATGTTATCTCAGTGCAGAAATTACTAGAAGCTTGCTACATTATACATTCTTATACATAAGTATAGTCCAAGAGGCAAAGAGGACATGTGGATCAAAGGGAAGTATGTTCTCACTTCTAACTCAGTAAGGAACTTGTTCGGCTTAACATGTTTAGGGTCAACCGTTTCAGATTTCATCAGTTTCGCAACCTTACCTGCTAAGAGTGGGTCAGGCCAACGTATAAATTAGGTCCAGATTTGTTATATAAATATGACAAACCCAACCCCAATAAGAATGAAACTACAGTAAAATGTGAGATTCGTAAAGGGTTGGGGGTGAGGGGCACAAATTATAAGGACAGATCATATGCCACTTGTCCTAGAAGGCTAGAACTTGTGATTGCAGCCAGGTAACAGGGTCTATAATGTCGCGGGGAGAATGCATCTAACAAAGGAAAATACCATATCCTTCTTGAGGATAAGTCAGCTTAAATAATGAAGGCAGTACAACCAAAGAACTGCTCCACAACAGAACTTGATAACACAATACAATAAACAAAGCATTTCCCAAATGTGGCCATAAGCAATTGATCAAAACCAATGAGATGTAAAACTGATGGGGTAATTTTCATGAAAATAAAATAAACAGCAGTTGTTTTCAATCCACCGCTTTTACAAGATGAAGCTCCTCAAGAAGCATATCTCTAATTACAATTGCAGAAAAAGAGAAAGAAAAGCATTGCTCGTAGCTTCATACATAGAAAGGTGGGTACAATGTTGTGGGGCTGAGCGCTCTATTTATCCATATACAGACAACCTTCAACTGGAATTGCAGACGATGACACTTAACAAATTAACAAAGGATTGCCAACATAGATGATTCTGGTCAGACACGTAACAGATTACAGGGCAGTATGTCGAAAATCAACCACAAGCTGAGTTACTCATGCATCCAACCATCCACAGCTCTTTGTTAATTATTACGCACTATCTAATCACTCCCACGGGGATAGAAGGAAACTCTGTCAGTCATATAAATGGATGCAACGAAAGACAAGCACAATCAAGCAACCATGTTAAGAAAAGCACAAAGCAGGCCTTATGACTCAATCAATGATCATGAAGACCATATACAACACCAATGCGTGCCCATTTCAGTACCTCAACACAAGCTACCATGTAATGTGCTCTATAAATTCTAATTCAAAACAGATGAAACTCCCTTAAATTAGACAAAAATGCGAAGGTATCTGGAAGTAGCTTAAATAATATCCCTAGATAATGGGATGGAAGAACTCTAAGTCCAAACTCCACATCCACATAGTCGTATGGCGTCCTTTCTCGATATGCTACTCATATGTATAACATCGCAAGACCAATAACTAGAACAATGGATTACAATTTGCAGAGCTCTTACATTACATACAGTGCACACCATACACCTGGGTGACTTAAAATCCTAACCCTAACACTTGGCATTTCTAAACCCACAAAATCAGGCATCACCAATCCAGTAAGTGCAGTTCACAGCCAGTGGAATAGTTCTGAAGAAAATGTCCCGCATAATCCCTAAACAATTACGAAGTTCGAATGCTCAAACCCTAACGAAACACAAAGGGGGGAAACAGAGAGAGCATACTATTCAGTGACGTCTTCGAGGACCATGTTAACGTAGACATCGAACCCCCTGAGAGTACCCACAAGCTCCTTGTCCCCCTTCATTATCACCCATATTTTGGACCCTATACACCTGTCTATCAACTCTGCATTTTTCACATCAAAAGAAGAAGCAATTCATCTTAGTACCAGAAGAGAGAGAGAATTGAGAAGCAACTGTAGAAGAGGAGAGAGAAAGTATAACCTGAGGGAAGGAGTTGCGAAGGGTTGCTGGACGCCATTGATGGACACTGCTCAGGGTACTGCTCGCAGACCGATTTTGGGGGCAGGAGAAACGAGAGTAAAGCAACAGGCGGATGTATGCAACAGAAGTCGGGTCTTCCCTATCTATCGGATAAATTAATAGTAGCTGAGGACCCGACCCGAAACTTTGGTCGCTGCGTGCGGGCTTAAGCTGGGGCCCTGGATGTAAAGGTTGCGGTGATTTGGTACGGGCATGCGCAATTCGGGTTCCCGAATCAAAATGAATATCGACGCTCGGTTCTTAGTAATTAAAATTTTGGGTCGATCAAATCTTGAACAGCAACATTGATTACGTGAAGTTTTCAGTTTGATTTTTCAGACATCTAAAAATTCAAATTCATATACTTTCGTTTTAGATGTGAGGAATTGATTAAATACACTGTTAAAATATTTAAAATATAATACAGTATTACGAATCACTGTTGATAATAATTCAAAGACTCAAAATGTCATGTGACAATGTCAGATTGAACGCTTTAGAGGGTCAATCAGCTACTAAATTTTAAGTAATGATAAATACCATAAAATCTAAGTATCATGAATTACTCCTGATAGCAACAAGGTGCATTATTTACATATACGTACTAAATTTTCAACAATTTATTATATTTGTAGTGTCACTTGAAATTTCAATACATTACAAGGATAGGAAGATCTCTTCTACGTGATTTGATTTCTCTTGGGATGAAAAATATTTGATCACAAAATGTTAGAGTTTTAACCAACAAGTGTTAGTTTAAGTAATTTAACACCTGTTATTCATAAGTAAGGTCTTGAGTTTAAGTTATTTTTAGAATAATTAAAATTGTTAAAGCAAAATGGATTTCTTTTGTAACATCGTAAATAAATAAAATTGTTTTAAGATCTTTTGAAAGATTTTGATCTGGATTTGCCCATTTCCAATGAAGAACCCTAATTAACTAATCATTGATATTGCCTTCTCGAGCCCATAACAAGCTCTTTGCTTACTAAGTAAAAGGCATGATAAAGGAAGTCTATTAATGGAAATCAACTGTAACTTCCCAGCAAGATGAAGATTGAAGAACCGTTTTTTCTAGTCATTAATAGTAAGTTCCGAAGAAGTAATAAAAGTGTAAAACAATACAATGGTTAGCTTGCAAAATGAAGTTACCTCATTTGGATTACTATAACAACAACAGCAACAACAACAACAACAACAACAATAATAATAATAATAATAATAATAATAATAATAATAATAATGCCTCCCCAGATTGTGACAATCCGCCCTAAAATTTGTCAAACTAAGGTCGTGTTCGGCAAAAACATTTTGGGTAACGTTTAGTGTTTTGACCAAGTCAATGCACTGATTAGTTAATTTTTAGTGTTCGGTAAGCTAGTGTTTTGACTATCATTTCAAGTAGTATTTAGCGTTTTAAGCAACGTTTTTGTAAAGCTAATAGTATTAACGTTTGACATTTAAAATTAGCATTTCATATTTTTTAGCTAAAAAATATCCTTTAAAAATTTTATCTTTGAAAATCATATATATCCTTTTATGTCAATTTACATTAATTAGCTAGCCTAACGGTTAAATTTATCGAACACATTAGTTTCAACTGCTATCCACTAACAGCTAAATTTAAAATGCTATATAAACCGTTATTCGCTACGTAGACAGCTAATTTTACCGAATAAGGCATAAAACATCTCATTTTGTACTGAGACCGTCTAAAAGCATAGCATACTATGATAATCTTCTTATTCCATATACAAATCCAAATTATAGCCCCTAATTGGTTGAAGCCTGTTTCTCAGCCTCACCATTAACTTTTTTTTTATAGTAAAAATGATATGCAGGTCAAAGTTCCATAGCAGGTGGAGCAAAGTCCTCTCAGCCATCTGCTGTTAGGGGGTGTTGACAACAATTCAGGAGCTGTTATTCCACATCAACAATCCACAAGCCTCGTTTCAATTAACTTTTATTTAATAATATATATAAACAATTTATTGGCCTTGAATAGGGAAGGGTAAGGGAGGAGAGTGATCAAGTGAGCCCACTTTTCTGCTTGTGATAGTAAAAACGGTAACTCTATTATCTTTTTAACATGTCCCGAAAATATCACTAAGTTTGAGACAATGTCATTCGATACTCTCGAGTTCAAAAGTTATACAAACTAATTGAGAGCATCGCTAACTCAGGTTCCGAAATTTAAAACTTCACGTTGTGATATCAGTAAATATTTTGTTTTTTTTGAACTCGTTTTCATTTATTTTTATAATCTATGGAACTCCAATTTAGATCACTTAATAAAATATTTATCATGAATATAGATTCTTTTTTTAAAAACTTCCTAGAGAACATTTTTTAAGAAGAAAAAATCAAAACAAAAAAAAAACAAAAGGGGACAAAAACAAAATGAAACGAAGAAGGGACTGCAGGCATATTCCCCCATGCGATGGACCAACATTATGCCCTGATTGCAGATGTTTCATGCCAAGCTTTTTGAGACTGTGGATCACACCACTGAAATGCATTGCAGTTGTTGGGAATGCTCTAACAACTCACAAAGTCCTCCTACTTATATTGTGAGAGAACAAGGATGCTATTGCATAAAGAACATAATATGTAATATATATATATATTGTATTATAAATATTACTTCTTCGATCCCAAACTATTTATCTTTTTTTAGACGTTTTAAAATTAAGTTCCTTTTTACTATGTTAGCATTAAAAATCTTCTATTTTTAAAATCAAAATAAAACAGTACATTAAATAATATATCCTTAAAAAATTACATTTCTATATATGATAAATTTTATGGGATCGCGAAAACATGCAAATATAATACCCAAAAACACTAAAGTGGAAGTCAATTGAACAATTACTTACACTAAGGTATAAGTACACAAGCAATTTCTAATTTCCTATCATATTTTCGAGACATTTGACTTCCATTTCCAATCTATAAACCATGAATATCAAGTCACTATTTCCCAGCTCGTTTCGTCAAGGTAATTAAATACACTTTTTACTGGTCACGGTTTAAAAAAAACGGTTCCGCTTTTTTTTTTTTTTTTTTTTTGGGCCTTTTTAAATCGCCAGTGTAAAATGTAAACTAACAAAACACAACACAGAAGGGGAACATAGAAACTGACAGGTTAGGGCTTGGTGTGGGGGGTTTAAGGAGGGCGTCTCTAAATAGTAAACTCCCGGGTAGGGTTTTAGCCAGAGCCACACTCTCTCCTCTCTCACTCTGATCCAATTCAATCAGTCATCGGAGGCAATGGAGAAATACTCTCGAGTGGAGAAGCCCAAGCCTGAATCTCCAATTAACGAGAACGAGATTCGAGTTACCACTCAGGGTCTTATTCGCAATTACATCAGCTATGCCACCACTCTTCTTCAGGTTCATTTCTTCATCAATCGCTTTAATTTTGTCTATCTTCCTTTGTTTTTGAATCGAATATGTTCTTATTTTCGGAGTAATTAAGTTGTTTTTTATTCTGTAATTGATTGATTTTTGTTCGTCGACATTTGGATTCGATTTGGGCATTTTTTGTAGTTGATAATGGGGCTTACTTGTCTCGACATTGTGTTCAATTCATTTCGGCAATGAATTAAAATGCTTGTTTTGCTCTTCGGCAGGTTATGTTAGGGATTTGGAGTTTGTATTTTAGGGATTCTGGTAATTGATTGAATGCTTTCTATCTATTAGGGAACGGCTGGAACAGTAACTATTGGAAAATTTTGCATCTTTTGAGTTATGATGGACTGTATTAGAGTTGGTCATTGTGCTGTTAATGTTTTATAGTTGTGAAGTAGTGAACGCTTTCCAGTCGTGCCTGTTTCCAGTCAAGGGCATAGAAAGCTGTAGGTAATAGCCATGGATTCAAAATGTGGCCCTTTCGTGACAAAACGGCTGCATCACAAAGGTTTTGGAGATGGCGAACTATGTTTTCACCCCGCAACAACCACAAAATTGAATACGATTGCTGCATTAGCGTGAATTCGCCGTATTGCAACCGAAACTGCATTTTGAATCCTTGGTAAAAGCCATGGCTGATGGTGTAAAACAAGCTTTTATAGAATACGGACAAATACCGGTTGAAAGTGAAAATAGTATCTTAATTGAAGAATTAAGAGGTGAAATCCACCATATTTCTTGCATGGAAGTCTATTGTTCTGAATGGACACATCCGTCGAGAGGTGTACGGTACAGCTGACTGGCTGACCAAATTAGTCCACTTGTCGGATAACTTGATTGAGTACATTCCCCTTCCTTTGAATTAACAGCCAGTCTTAGTGAATATGCATGCTGCTTATTCCTTCAAAAGTGCTCCTTTTCTTGCAGTACTTACCGCACAAGGCTGTCTACTTCAGATGCCGTGATTGTTTATTTATTATCCCTGTTTATTACGCCTTTCGTTTGCTGCATAATGAACATATTATACGAGACAGACTCATGAACATATTTGGGCAGCAATCAGCAGTCCTATTTGCGTCTAAGTGGTCTCCATAATTGGGAGCAGTTTTCCTTGTTGGATTAAGAATTGCTATAAGTTATGGCTTTGCAGGTTGTTGTTTCCAATTCATAACATAGATTACTGATTAGTGCCTGAGCATTGTTGCTCTACTTCAGATGCTGCTTTTTATTTTCGAAGCATCTTCACTTTGAGACTACTTTATGCTGTCAATATGTTCTCTGGGCATGTTTGGCAACAGTATTTTGGGTAGCATTTGGCGTTTTGACTAAATCAATGCACTCATCAAATAATTTTTAGTGTTTGGTAACATAGTATTTTGACTAGCATTTCAAGTAGCGTTTAGCGTTTTAAGCATCATTTCTGAAAAGCTAATAGTATTAACGTTTGGAATTCAAAAATAGCATTTCATATTTTTTGATCAAAGAATATCATTTGGAAATTATCTATATCCTTTTATGTCAACAGCAAAATTTGCCGAACACATTTATGTCAACTGCTCATCTAAACCGCTATCCACTAACAGTTAAATTTGAACCGCTATCTGCTATTTGAACCACTATCTGCTACTTAAATCGCTAATTTTACGGAACATGGCCTTTGTCCTGTATTTATTACGGAACTATGATATTGTAATTAACTTTTATGATCCGCTTCTAGTGCTTGTGTCCAAGTCATATCATATTGATTTTTAAGAACTGTGTTCAGGAGAGACATGTGAAAGAAATTGTCTTGAAAGCAATGGGGCAAGCAATCAGCAAGACTGTGGCTATTGCAGAGATAATAAAGGTCTGTTAGTCTTGCTATGCTCCATTTCTTTTCTTTTCTGTTTTTGAAGAATTTGTAGTGACTGATATGTTGGCTTCTTAAAACAGAAAAGAATTCCCCGCTTGCATCAGGAAGTTGCTATCAGCTCAGTCAGTATAACAGATGTTTGGGAGCCCAATGAAGAGGGCCTTGTGCAGTGAGTTTGTCACTTTTTATGTATTGCTCCCTCCTTATCATTTAATGGTGAATGTTACTTATTATTGCTTGTACATTGCAGATTGGAGACAACTCGCCAAGTATCAATGATATCTATCACCCTGTCCACCAAAGAGCTGAACGAAAATGCCCCAGGGTACTTTCTTATGCTTGACACTTGAATTTGTATTTATATCTATGCCTGCATGGGGATGGGGGGTAGGAGCTGTTTTGATGAATCTGGATTCTTCCGCATACAGCTCAGCTTCCTTTGACCGGAGTCAGGATGTATGTCTTTACAATTTATTCGTCCTCATACTGCTACTTTGCGGTTTTTATGTGGTGTAAAACTTGGGATGACAGCATCACTGGGCTTTCTTTCCAAGAAAAACACCATCACTCTGCTGAAGTTATTTTTCTCAAATATGAATGTCAAAGAATACTTTGTTAACTGAATGATTGTTATTCTAAGTTTTGCTGCTTAAAATTGAAGCTCTCCTGTGTTCTAGTTCATCAGTTTATGCTTTCACTATTGTGCACATGTGATTGGTGTGTCAATTGAGACTGTTCTAATTGGTTGGGATGTATATGTTAAAAGATATCAAGCTCCACCCCAGAATGAGCAGCAGCCAAAACAGCAAAATTATTATCAGCAACAGCAGTCTCAAGCTAGAGCAGGACGTGGAATGTACAATGCTGTTTATGAAGGTAACTTCATTGATAAGATCTATTTGTTTATGTCATACAATTACTGTTTATCTGACATTTATTCTACTTTTGTTTGTAGATTCATATGGGCGAGGTCGTGGACGTGGTAGAGGGAGGGGGAGAGGCCGGGGACAGAGTTGGGGCCGGGGTGGCTATGGAGCATATCAAGGTATTGACGACAAACTAGCCTTTCTTCTTGTGAGCTTTTGATCAACTATCCTCCTTTTTGTTCTGTTGTGATTTTGGTTATGCCCACATCTTCTCTTCACCTCATAGCAGATAATGGTGGGTACTCAAACTGGGGAAGAGGAGGTGGGCGAGGCAGAGGCTGGGGATATTATGGTAAGTAGGTCTTATGTGCAGTGTTGTCCTCTTGAGCACTGAAAGCATGCATTGTAGCAATTAGTGAAAACTAATTAATTAAGTGCCCAATGCAGTCTTGTCTGATTAGGTAAAGTGGACAAACCTAAATCAATATCCTATTAGTTTAAAAAAGGCCACCTGAGGGCCTGAGGCGCACTTCGGAGGGGATGAGGTGTGCCTCAAGGATGCAAGAATATATCTTCCCCCCTTTTCTTCTTTTTCTTAGCCTTGCCTTTACCCTTTTTCTTCTTTTCTTTCCTTCGAAGCTAGAAGGTGAGTTATACTTGGATGGTAAATGTGTGCATTGGGGAACTACAATGATAAAATGGTATATCTTAAGCTTATTTGTGGTGCCAGTAGCTATATTGATGTCTAACTTCTTTTTAATGCATTTATCTAACTTGTTTCTACAAAATCTCCTTTGTGAAATATGAAATACTTTTAAAAAATTTTGCATAGAAGTGCACCTTGCATCTATGAAGCGTGCCCCTTCGCATTACGCCTTGCACTTTGGGACCTTCTGTGCCTGAGTGCGTCTCGCGCCTTTTAAACCTATCCTAGAATCTCACCTGGGCAAAGGCATGGGAGGGTTGAATCTGTTTATCCTTTGTCCATGGGTTGCAGTGAGTTTGTCTCTATTAGACCCCAGGTTTCATAGAGTTCAACTATGTAGGTTTTCCGCTCTTGTTTTTTTCCCCAAGCATAGAGTCTGAGCATGTTGTAATGGCATATGAAGGACCATCCAATGGCCGAGCTATGGTACAATTTTGTCGTCTTTGTCTAGCTACTTTCAACAATTGGCAATGGTTTCTGTATGCTTTTACTATTATTAACTTAGACAAATGTGCTGATTGGTTAAGTGGGTTTGTGTCACTGCGATGAGATGCTCCATTGAGCATATTGCCTAACTCGCTTGCATGATACCATATACTGGGCCATTCTCCTCAGTGTGTTTCAAACTTTGTGACAGAGGGTGGGTATCAAGGTGGACGTGGTGGGGGCAGAGGCTATGCACGGGGACCTCGTGGTCGTGGGCGAATGGGAGGGCGTTCTCGAGGTGGCGCAAACCAGGTCTAGAAGGGCGTCTGCTTTTTTTGCTCTCATGTGAAGTGCTTGCCTTGGCTTGAAGTTGCTTGCTATGTTCAAGAATGAAAAGAAAACGAAGCTTTCCTTGATGAAATGTTAAGAGTATCGGCATTTAAGTGTTGTTTAAGGGTCATGCAATGGTTTTACTATCGTTTTGCAAATGGCACAGAATATATGATTGTTGGGTGGCTTGTTTTTCTACAACGCTGGGTTTAACCTATATTAGCCAAGGGCAAGTCTTCTGAAATTGCTTATATATTCTCTGTAATTCATTCAGACCTCGATCCCTAGTGTAATCAAATGCATTTGTTGCCATTTTTTCAGTAGCTCGATATTAGCCGGTGAAATTTATCCTCCTCTGCTGTTCATTTTGTATTGCTCGGGAAAATTTCCCCAGCTGACTAAATGAACCGAAGCAACATGAATGTGCTCTGTTTTCAGTTTGCATCTTAAAATTGACAGCATCATCAGCCAGCTTTGTCTCATTTACTTTGTACAGCTTCAGCCTTCAGTTAATCTGTTCTGTAATCATGTGTAGAATCTGCAGATACTATGTAGATCATAAGATTTATGATGAAGCAGCTGAAATGATCGCATGATGGGCCTGAAATAATCGCTTCGAAGGTTTAGCATTGTTTTTTGTCTCGTAAAGTTATGTGAGAAGCGAGATTCATGTGGTTGTGGACTTTTGACAGATTTATGTGTGTGTGGACTTTTGAGACAAGAGAATTGACAGAAGAGAGCAACTTATAATAATATCCTAACCTGAACAGTTACCTTTAATCTTAAGTACCCAAAAGAATTTTTATCCTTCTTCAACCTTATATTGGTTCAATGATATAAATTGAAGTAATTTATTAACATTTAAATTTTTTATTTAAATTTTTGTATTTTTTTTTTAATTCAAACAAAAGAAAAAACTTAATTTCTTTCTATCTTTTTTCCTTCATATTTTATTTCTTAAACTTTTCTTGTCATCAAATTTTCTAAGAAGTGTTAGTCCTTTTCAAATTCCTTGGTGCTGGTGGACATCTAATATGCATGGAAGCATGAATGACACACTGTTGTGTCATTAATAATCCGTGAAGCAAGTACATTAAATTTCTAATTAAATATCTATATTTTTACAAGACAAACCTTTTTACAAAATTATGAATTATGAATGTGGACTCATTTCAGTCTACATTGGATTGATTACAATCATATGCTAAATTAAATAAGATAAGGCAAGTTTTATTGTCTTCTTTCTTTCTAAAGTAGGGTTTCTAGTAATCAGTGACATGATCATGTCCAGATTCAGTAGGTATTGTCTTGTTTTGGTCTGACAAAGTACGCTCTAATCTTGCATAAATCCAGAATTATTAATTGCATGATATGGTTTCTAATTTTCCTTTTTTTCAGAAGGGGGCGGCGGCGGCGGCGAGCAAGTGGATTCGATTCTGTTGTTACGTATTGAAGGTAATTAAGAACATGATTCAGCATTTGAGCTTAAGTACCGCCCATTATTCCTTGATGAAGTTGTGACTACTTTGATTGGAATATAAGTTTACTAAATCAACTCTTATTGATATTACCAGTTAGCTGTCGGCTATAATTGATCAAATTTTCCTTCTCTTGATAAACTTGGATCGGATTAAGATTAACTGTATTCTTGTTAGACTACTTATGTAATAGAGCATCCTTTGTTTATGTGTTACCGTATAAATCTATTCTTAACATTCAATGTCTAGTTGTTTTTGAAGAGATACAATTGGTTGTCGTGGATGTCCAAAGCGTTTGATGGCTGGAGTGACTTTTGCTTTAAAACAAATCTATATGGGTATTCTTAAATTTTTTGTAAAAAATCTTAGTAAAGGATAATCATAAAAATTAAATGATATTAGTTTAGTTTATTGACAATTAAAATTGGACATTTGTATCTAATTTTCTGAATCCATCACTAAAAAGGGGGAAATAAGTACAGCTTTTGGAAGAAAAAAGAACTCTATAAAAAATACAGTGAGAGATTTGAATGTGTTTGAGAAAAATGATAGTACCATACCGAATAGTTTATAAATAAATAACTAATAATTCATCATTTCACTCCATATTTTTTTTGTTGAAACTGTTTAGCTAAATGTAAAAACATTTACCAAAGCATACATATTTTAAATAAAACTTATATTTATAAATCTAAAATTAACATGAAGAATTTTATCTACCAATTTGACACATAAGATATAACATCAATTGTTGATTACTACTTAAAGTCTTAAACAAAATTTAATCGTTGATTTTGTTGCTACTTGTGACACACAAAATTTGATAAAGCAAAATTTAATAATAACAACATGTAGCATATTGCCTATATATGGTAATATAGTATGAACTTAATATAAGTTCATTAAGCTGCTAATATAAACCTTTTTTTGGGGGGGGGGGGAGAAATTATAGAGTCTTGTACTTGGTTGAGGGGGAACGTGACACGTGTCCAACTTAGAGGTGCCAATTTTTGTTTCTTTTTTCGGGAGGCAAGGTGGTCAAGTCGTTGGGGTTGACTTTTTTTTTTCTTTTAAATTTTTATTAGGTACGGTTGTTGAGGACTGAAAGGGGGAATTTAAAAAAAAAAAAAAGGAAAGATCTGGGCAAAAGGGCAAAAACAGGGAAAAGCGAACAGAGCCCCAGAAGGCGTCCAAGTTCAAACTCACCCTTTCCCCGATCTATAATTTGTTCACTTTTCCCCCTACTTTCTCTCTCCTCATCTCTCTCTTCCCCTGTTTTTGTTTAAGAGTTCCCAGGTTCAAACCCACCTCCAAAACCCCCCCAATTATTCAGTGATAGAAATTTCACAGAAGACTGAAAAACAGGGGAAGACAGAGAAAAACAGAGGATTAGTGAAAATGGAGAGAAGCCCATCAAAGAAGACGCTGATTAGCAGCTGCCCAGTTTCTCCAAATAGAGAAAAAGAGATATTTCATGTTGTTCATAAGGTTCCTTCTGGTGATGGCCCTTACGTTCGCGCCAAACATGCCCAGGTAATTTTTCGTTTCTGCTTTTCCTTTTTTTTCCTAAATTTATTTTTGTTAATGATTGGGTTATCAGTAATTAGGACTAATTAGTTTTGTGCAGTTGTGAATGATGATGATGCCCAGATTAGATGCAATTTTTCTTTGGTGATTTTATAAAGTTCCCTGAAAAATTGCCTCTTTAAATAGTATGATGGAATTGTATACGTTTGAGCCATTCTTTGATTAGGTAGGAAATGGGGTAATTAAGATGTTGATTTGTTTATTAATTCTGATCTAATTATATCTTGGGTAGTTGGAGAAGGTGCTTTCTACCATTTCAATCCCCAATTAGATGGTTTCCTTCCTTTTTTAAATTATTTTGGTTGGGATTAGGGTTAAGAGGGTAAAGCCTCAATCTTAATTAGTAGATTAAGATTACAATTTACTCTTAATTTGTTTATAATCACGCGTTAATTAATTATAATTAGATAGACAAGTTTGGGATTAGTTGCTGATGATGGTATTTGTTTATGCATGATTCAGTTGGTAGAAAAGGACCCAGAAGGAGCAATAGTGTGGTTTTGGAAGGCAATAAATGCAGGGGATAGAGTAGATAGTGCCCTCAAGGACATGGCTGTGGTGATGAAGCAACTTGATAGGACTGAAGAAGCCATTGAAGCCATCAAGTCTTTTAGGGGTCTTTGCTCCAAAAATGCTCAAGAGTCCCTTGATAATGTCCTCATTGATTTGTACAAGGTAATTACTTGCTTTTGAACTTCTTTGTTTACCACAATATAGATACTTTATCAACTGAACTAACTGATGTCTACGAGTCGTTAATTAGTGTCGTTCGCATTGACATAATCAATACTCTATGGATGGTTGTATTGCATAAGGTTAAAGCTATAGTTCAACATGATTATAGTAAACATTAGCATTATTGTGTTTGAAAAATTGATGGCTATATTGTGTGTTAATTAAGTATGGATTGGTTTTGTTGTGGGGCAGAAATGTGGAAGAGTAGATGAGCAAATAGAGCTTCTAAGGCAGAAGCTAAGGATGATATATCAAGGGGAAGCTTTCAATGGAAAGCCCACCAAGACCGCAAGGTCTCATGGCAAGAAGTTTCAAGTCTCCATCAAACAAGAGACCTCTAGAATATTGGTATTGATTGCTTCCTTGTTACTCCCTCCATCTCATTTCATTTTTTATAGACACAGTATATTATTTGTTTACATGTATATTTCCTTCGTCTCTCTATCAGCAGTCATGTGTGTAGAGCAGGGATGTTTACATTTGGATCTCTCCAATCTCTGCAAAATTAGGACCCACACTGAGAGTTGTTGATTTCTAGACTAGTCCCAATGGTCATTATTGGAGTATTAGTTGTCTGTAACTTAAATCTTTTCTAGACTCCTAGTGCAACCCCCCCCCCCCTTCTCTCTTTTGTTTTGGCTATTTACAAAAGCATATTAATCATGAAAATCACAGGGGAACTTGGGCTGGGCCTACATGCAAAAAACAAACTACATGGCAGCAGAAGTGGTCTACAAAAAGGCCCAAATGATCGACCCGGATGCAAACAAGGCCTGTAACTTGGGCCTGTGTCTCATAAAGCAGACCCGGTACGATGACGCCCGGTCGGTTCTTGAGGATGTGTTGACGGGCCGTGTCCCGGGTTCGGATGATATTCGAGCTCGAAACCGGGCCGAAGAGTTGTTGCTGGACTTAGAGTCAAGGCAGCCCCCACCTGGTCTGTCCAACTTGGTGGGGCTTCATTTGGATGATGAGTTTGTTGATGGGCTTGAACAAATTGGCGCCCAATGGGCCCCCATTAGACCTCGAAGGCTTCCTATTTTTGAACAAATTTCAAACTTTAAAGATCAATTAGCCTGCTAGCAATAATTTTGTTTGTGGTTTTCCTTTTCCTTTTTTTTTGTCCGGTGGTGTATGGTGGAGGATGGATGTGTAAAAATTAGGAAAATTGTGATATATGATATAGTCTGTGGCTAGTATTTGTTGGTTATAGATTAAAATAAAAAGGTGTTTTCAGGGGTACTTAAACCCCTATTTCCCACAATCTAATTTGTTGAGGGTTTTACAGATGGACGATAACTAATCCAATTGATAAAGCTTTTGAGAGTTGCTAAAAATCTGTATTTGAATTCTGTCTACATCGATCTTTGTGGCTTATATTTCCTAGAAAAAAGGTTAGTTTACCGAACACAATAATTTGCGTCAATTAATTAGTTATTTGCTACTAGTGAAATTAATAAACAGCTATCCACTATAGTGGTTATTACATTCTCAAAAAAATATGAATTATTTGATCAAACAATGATCCTCAATTAAGCATGGTCTAATTATCTAAAAAAATGAGAGGAAAGTCCTTAATTATTATATGATTCAAAATAAGATTTTGTTGAAATACACAAAATCCAAATTGATAATGGTGAATCAGAATCAAGAAGAATCTCATTTTCCAAACAAGGAAAGTCACTCTCTAGGGATTTATTTTCTCTCTGTTTCCTCCAGGCTCCAGCTATAAATTGAAGCATAATTTTCTCAACCAAAAAGAATTTTTTATTTTAATTCTTAATAGCAATATTCCAGTATGAAGCCTTCATGCCTCTCTCTCCTCAGTATTGTGCTACTATTTCTTTTCATTTATCATGGTACCCCCCGCCCTTCCCAACGCCTCTCTCTTTTAGCATAAATTATACGACAATTATAATGTGCACCTGATACGTGTGCTCTCACATATATATATTTTTAGATGTATTTATCATATATTTTACTTTTCAATACAAAATTTGCTGATGCGTTATTTGAGAGTACATGTTTCCACGGTCATGATATGGATTTTGAAACTTTCCCGTGAACTTGGTTACCCACTTCCCCCTAGGCCCGATCTCCATTGAAAAATGTCTGGGTCCCAGGCATGTGACGTAAATGCTACTATGCTATTGTTGTTGTTGTTGTTATTATTATTGTTGTTGTTGGTGGTGGTGGTAGTATCATTATCACGGATGCTTCATCTCGCTCTTTATTTGGCTCTCTCTAACATATTGAAAATGTTACATGGAAAAAATGCAGGTGACGCATGAGAAATTGTATGTCGTCCAAGTGAATCTCCATCTCCATCTCCATCTCCATTGCCAGCTCTTACTCCATTGGCATATGACGGAGGTGCAGCTCTATCTCCAAGCTCCTGTGAAGAATGTTTTACGGTGCATGAGCCCTTCGGACGATGTATACCCGCAGTATGTGAAGTGCAGTGCCTAGTCAAATGTAGAAAGCCAGGAAAATGCAGCAATCATCTCGAGTGTTGTTGTGGGGAATTGAATAACCAATCCAAACTCTATGATTCACCACATGAGTCGATATGATGAATAAGTTGGGGGATTATATGCTTGTACAATTGATCTTTTGATCAATCAATTATTCAAAATAAAATGGAATTGGCCACAATATAATTGCCCTTGTTTTCTTTCTTTCCTGGTTTTAATCATTTAGTGTATGAATCTCACATATACTAGCTAGTAATTGAATCCAACTAATGCACTTGAACAAGCTGGTTGGTTGGTTTTTGTCACTTGTGTTCACCACTCGATTGTGCGTTTTGCTAAGAGAAATTATAGTTATGTAGCTAGTTTGGCCGTGCAGAAACCTATATGCATGATCAAGACCTCTTAAATTATCAATATATATGTGATGACCCTTCTTTTCATAACTCCAACAGTACCATCCCAGCAAACTCAAATTAAAACAACTGTTTAGGGTAAAAAGTTAAATTTGGAAACTTTTAGACTTCATTTGGAACTTAAGAAATTTGGTGGAAAGAAAAATGTTTAGGAAAGTAATTTTTTTCTTGTGTTTGGTTTACAGAAAATCACAAATAAAAAAATATGGTGAAAAATTAGGTGGAAAAATTGTTAGAGACAGTGATAAAATTTTACTTATAAACTTGTGAGGAAAGCTTGGGAAAAGTTCTCAAAAAAATTCCCGACTTCCTCCAATCCCGCACTAGCTACTTTGATCATATCAACACGATTCAAGTAGTTCATCAATATTCAAAATTTTCATCCAAATTTTTCCATTTTTCTTTAGAAAATAAGTATATCTTAGAAATTAGGAGCAAAGAAGACAATTAAAGGATAATGAAGAAGACAATTAGGAGCAAGAATAAAGGAGAAATTGTTAGTGCATGGATGTTGTATGGTGTCATAATATTGGAATTGAATAAACTATAATGTTATGTTTGGTTGAATGTAATGTAAAACAATCAACTTTATAATAAAATCATGATTATATATTTTGTGGTAATTATAATTACAAGGTAGTTGATGTTCACAATATTCACTTATAACCAAACAAAATAATGAAAATACAATTACAAACTTGTTTATATTACAAGGTTTTTTACATCGAACCAAATATTACCAAAGAGTTTTAATTGCGTTTAGTGTTTTCATAATATTTCGGTGAGCTATTCCCTGCAATAGCAGTGGCACATTATTATAAAGGACGTGTTTGATAAACAACTTTTGACTTAGCTCATCCAAAATAATTTTTTAGGAGGCTTTCCACTGTACGTATGCCTAAGTCAGTTTTTGCGGGTTTTCGTTAGTTGGTTTTTTATAACAAATTTTTACACTCAGAAGTTACTTACTTACAAGAAGCCAATAAAGTAGCTTGTTGTAGTTAGATTTTTGTCTTGCATATTTTTTTCAAATGGTTAAAATTACCAAATACTTTTTCTATAAATCATTCCGACATGCAATTAACACAATCAACTTAATTCACAGGACAAATTTTTCTAATTACTCAGTTATAATCAAACTACAACAATTATCTAATACTCAATAGCTAACAGCATATCTCCTCAAACAACTGCCAACAACTGAATCAACTACTCTGTAATCCAATAGGTGTAGGTCAGTTAATTGAAAAAAATAAAAATAAAAGGGAAGTCCTTAATTAATTATTGTATCACAGAAAGTATGATTTTGTTAAAATACATAAAATCCAATTGATCAGTATGCTGCATCAGGATTAGGGAGGATTTCTATTTCCAAACAAGGATTGTCACTCTATATGCATGCTCTTTATTGGGCTCTCTCTAACATGTTCAAAATTTTACATGGGAAAATTCGAAAAATACAGGTTATGCACAAGAAATGGTATCTCACAATGATGAATCTCCGTCACCATCAGGAGGTGCATCTCCATCTGCACTTCCAACGCCCACTCCATTGCCAGCAGCGACACCGGGCGATGAATGTTTTACAGTACCTGAGCCCTTCAGATGTATCACAGAAGCATGTGATCTTCATTGCCATCTGAAATCTGGAAAGCCAGGAAAATGTGACAATCTGAATTGTTGTTGTGGTTGACTAAACTAATCAAAACTGTATTAACCACTATATATATGGTGATTGCATGTTGAGTAATAAGTGGGTGGATTATATGCCTGTACAATTGATCTTTGGATTAATCAAAACTGTGTGACTCTAGTACACTTGCAAGTTCTTCATTAACTATTTCTGCCCGCATTTTGGGGTTTTTGGTACTCATTCTTCTTTAGTTTTTTTATTGTTGGTTTCCAGTTGTGACGGATTGTATAGGGACTACGTACATTTACCGCAATGCGATCTCAGGTTTGTCCTCTTTCTGGCCCAACGGCATCATCGATATATCTCTTGTTGACAAGGGTGTATTCATGTGGAACGCATGCATGGGAACATGCTTGGAATTGGCATGTGAAACAATGGTCAATGAAGCAATCACTAAAAGAATTATCCGCACACATGGTTTTGAAAACTTCGACCATATGCTCCCTATCAACCATGTGGGGGGAATTTGGGTTTTATGGAATATCGCCAATATTATAGCAAATGTTTTACTTAAAAGAGCATCGAGCAATTCACATGCTTGTTTTTGATAATTCTATTCAAAAGCTCTTAGCTATCTTCGGTGTCCATGCCCTACCTCGATCTCGTGAAAAAAACACCTTATGGGCTCCATCTACTTGATCTTAACTCTGTTATTGATTCACCTTGGTGTTTGATTGGTGATTTTAATGAATTTGAAGAGTTTTCAGATAAGAAGGGAGGCTTAATTGCACAACCTTCTCGTCTTAGAACGTTGCCTCATTTTTCTAACCTCTATTGAGGCCTCCTTACTCCCTATCCAGTATTGCATTTTTACCTAGAAAAATCGAATTCATGGTGTTTGATAGGAGAAGTCTGTGGAGTGCTAGCGATGGTTGGTCGGTAATGGAGAGTCAGTTGATTTGTGGGCTGATTGGTGGCTGCCTCGGCATGCATCGTTTAAAATCATCTCGCCTAAACCGGGCCATGTACACAGCTTGAAGGTACGTGACTTGATCGATTTTTCGGCAGGGTGCTGGGTGAAGGAGGTTATATGGTTTGAATATGCCATTATGAAGTTCCCAGCCCAGTGATAAGTTGGTTAGGCATTTTTCCTCAAATGGATTTTTTTTTCGGTTAGATCAGCCTATCATATGATTGTTGAAGCAAAGCTGAATATCAACAGTTGTTCATCTTCTAAGTCGGACCGAGTGTGGAGGACAATTTGGGATCTTCATGTCCCCCTCGGTTTCGCTTGTTCAGTTGGGGGATTTGTAGGGGAATTTTGCCTACCCGTAGTAGTATTGCTAAGCGGATGGCGGGGTTCGATATGGCCTGTGCAGTTTGTGGGTTTTTTAGGAGACTGACACTCATGCTCTGCTTGAGTGCCCCTTTGCCGAGTGTGTTTGGGAATCTACTGGGGTGGACCGCAAATACTGGGTTGGGAAATTCCGTTGTCTTCTGGATTGTGTTGAGTCCGCCGCATGTGGCATGTCATCGGATGAGTTGGCTAACTTTGTTGCTACTCTCTGGGAATGTTGGAATGCACGCAACACTGTATTCAATGAGAAACCAGTATGTAATCTTTCCTCACTTAGAAATAGAGCAGTGGCCTTTGTCCCGAACTTCAGGAACATGCACGCTTGCGAGGTAGGGCCAGCTTCTTCTCTTCATGTTGTTTGGAAGCCTCCTACAGCTGGCTGGGTGAAGATGAACTTCGATGGTGGTAAGTGGGGGAGCAATGGTTGGGGGTAGGGCTGTGTGATTAGAAATCAGGATGGGGACGTACTTTTTGCTGGCTCACAACAAGGTGTCGGCTTTGCTGGAGCCGATTGAGGAGGCCTGGGCTAAGGTGTGCAAGGGAGGCCAGGCAATGTCCCCCACTGATACAGAAGCTCCAAAAGGACATTCATGACAACTTTGTAGGTCTCTTGGTTTGTGAGATTCTAGCTGTTGCCGATTCATTTAATTTTATCTCCTGGTCTTTTGTTAGAAGGGGGTAATCGGGTTGCGCATGAGCTTGTCCATCGGCAACCCCATAGTTCGAGCAGAAGGGTGTGGATTGAAGATGTGCCAGATGATATCTTGTCCTACGCATCGGATGATATGTTTGCTTTTGTTGGCTCTAATTTAATATAACACCCTCTCCCTTTTTGGGTGATCAAAAAATAAGTTGGTTTTTCTTTTCTTTCACTCACTATCAAGCATCGGTTATACTGAAATTCAAATCTAGGAGGGACAATGGAAGCTGCTCTTAAAGACCCACAACTGCGTGGATACTTCAATTCCACTCAAGCTTTGCAAGATAATGCAGAGGTGATTATGCATCTTAAACAAAAGCTTAATGCTTCAAAATCTCCCGTGATCACTGTTGCCATAGGAGCCATGGCCTCTTCCGCCCCCATCCTCTCTATTCAGGTCTGTGGTTACAAAAGATTACTGAGTAATTTCCCTCGTGTTTCTTCTTCTTTCCTTTCGATCTTTCCATTTTCTGTTTAAGTTCTCACATACTATTCTACTTAAATCTTTTTATTACTGTATTAACTAAACTGTTTTCCAGGAAAACTGTGGAAATTTCTACACTATCATTCGCTGTTCATGGGGTGACATTGATAAAATTGCGGCTCAGCATGGTGAACTTTCAATCCTAACTACACACTTCAACCTTTGCTCGTGAGTATTGATGGACTAGTTCCAGACTTCAGTTTAATCTTACAATCCTTTGTACACTAAGTCATTACTTTTAATGTTTTGTTGATGTCAACTAGTTTCAAAGTGTGATCAAACACTTGCAATTCCAACACCAATCACAGTGCCTGCCATCAGACCAATGGCTTAACAAACTCATTCTATTAAATTTCATGACAGTCCACTGGTGAATGCAACCGAGCTTAAGGAATTTTGGAAGCTATTGTTCACAGAGATAGCTCAGTGTAACCCCCCAGCCAAATAAAGACTACGTGAAAGGTGTATGCGATGCTATTGTAAGTGAAGCGAAAAATGCATCTGGTGACCTGTTTGATGGCATCTATTCTGGAGTAGTAACGGCCTTGGGAGAGAAAAAATGTTAACAACGTCAATGACACATTCAGCCAAGTTCCAAAGGAAACGGTTTTAGGGTGGGATTGGCAGGTGAAATTTCTGGTCTTAATTGAATATTTTTGCTTCTATGTCATAGTGATACTTAGGTATTTAGGTAAGAGCTAGGCAAAACTACCATCGCGTACATGATATTGTAAATATCAAAACTAATATCGCGTACAGGATTATTCGTGTCTAGCGGTCTAATTTTTCCTATGTAAATATCAAAGCTAACTAATATCTTCTCCTGAGTGCAGGGTATCGAAAAGCATTTCAGACGCCTTAGTGGCACTTGACCATAGAAATGGTAATTTGTTTGGCTATCATCTTAAGTATAATATTCCAGTTATCAACTAGCATACATAGACTAATTTCAAGGATTTGATCAATGACTTTTACTTTAATCTGTAAATTTTTGTTTGGCATACTTTCCTTTGTTATAGCCTGTACAGGGGCTCAGCTTACCATCTCAGCTGTAGAATATCCTCATATTAAATCTTTCTAGAGGCTTAAAAGAATTCAAAGACAAGAGGCAAAAATTCTCTCAAGGATAGATCAACTTCGATAATCTTCGCGACTATCAAACAAATTCAATATAGAAGTTTGTTATATAGATTTATCCCAAAATCAGGGGGAAAATCACGTCCAAAAAAATCCATGATCCTATAGCGTGAAAGTTTCTAATATATTAAAAGAACTCAAAGAATATGTCAAGCTGTGTCAAATGCACACAGATGCCAAAACTCCAGGATTTGAAGAAGAGTAAAACAGATGAGCTAATCCGCCGCACTTTGTTGATGAAAAATTCTAGACTTTGTAGCATAGATATATATTGCTAACTGATGAAAACTATTTTCTGCCACACCTGTTGGCACCAAGGCAGACTGAGACAATAAGGATGATTATTATGAGCAAAACGATGCACAGGAACATCAGCTTTATCTTCATGTTCTCGAACCACAACTTTCTCTTAACTTTGGTCCCCTGTGCCTTGAAATCCTGTGCCTGCAACAACAGAGAAAGGCTTTAGATTGACATTGGCTTATTGTGGGAATGGACACGAGCACTGCAGAAAGCATAGTAATCTGACAACCAATGCAAATGCCAAGTTATATTTAGTTTGTATGAAACTAACGAGATGGTTGCATCATCACCTAGTCAAACCATTTGGTTTTCGCCTCCAGAACTACGTAGATAAAATAAATACTGACCTGAGCACGAAGATCTTCTGTTTTGTCCACCAGGACCTCAATCTTTTCACCTCTGTCAAGAACCTGAAACAACGCAAATGCCCCTAACAGTCAGTCATCTATGATCACATGTCTGATGCTCAAGGCTTAATATCTCAGGAGATCACAAATTGTTTCAGCTCTAACTTGCAAATGGAGGAGCCCATACATCAATCAAGCACACTAAATGAGAAGTTTCCTACCTTCTCAATATTATCCACCATGACACCCTTAACTTCTGTGATTTGAGCTTCCACTTTGGCAAGCTTATTAAGCTCTTCCCGATGATCTACACAATACTGCATCTGCTCCTTCAGTTTGGGCCTGGGGTAAGGTACAAAATTAAGTACCTAAAAGATGAACATATTTTCAGAATCAAATAATAACAGAAAAAGTACCCAAATTCGTGGGTGAGACTATGACCAGCAGCTGCGTGGCCCTTGGCACCGCATTTTTTCATGAATTCATCCTTTATTCTCTCAAGGAAAGCAATAGGAACCTGTCTGCCAATTGACTCAGTGGCAACAACGCAGTAAGCTGCAGCATAGGGAGCAAGCACCAAACTTTAGCCAGATATCGGAAGGCCATCTTAAGTTAAATGTGTACTTAACATTATGTTTGGAATTATAAACCTCCCAAGTCATAATCCCAATCAGAAAAGGCTGATTATAGTAGTAGCAATAACGACATATATCAGACTAACACAAAACATAATACAGCTCCATAGCAAACTAATTACCCTCAATTTGAGGTAATACGTGTGGATATGAAGCATTACGAAAACAACCATGAACCATCCATTGCATCATTTCGGAGTTGAAAAAACCAACCTTTAACTGTTTCTATGGACTTAAGAAAATTTTGCCAGTCAGTCTACCATAGCCATTCAAAGGACTAATTATCTGGAGGGAGGGAGGCAAAACAGGAGTTTTTTTTTTTTTTTGGGGGGGGGGGGGGATAGTACTTTGCTCTGTATGGTCCGTACGGATTATAATTACAGCACATACTATTGAATTGAACATGATTACTCAACTCTTCATTTTATCCTACCATACACGTGTTGGATTCTTGGGACTTAAACAAGAATACGATACTTGACATTTCAAATTACAATGAAAATATGCGCATTTTCTCAAAATTAGCTGTGTCTAACGCGTGAACATACATCTATATCGAACAACCATACCTGAATGTACGTAACATAGTGTGACACTATTCCATGTTACATCCTACGAACTTCCCTCGATTTACATGGACATTACATGGACAAAAATGGGCAAAGCCTAATGGTTTGAGATGGTTCAATCACTCTTCAAATTCTAAAGCATGAACGTCTATGGTGTCCCTTGGCTTAGCTACGCTCATTTAAATGTGACATCATACTGATAAAGAAGAGGAAAATGAAAAAAAAAAAAGAGTGATGATACGTGTCTTGTTATAAGACACACTTAAATATCTTGTCTTAACCTAAATTACTGTGTTTTATGATTTAAAATCGCCAAATTTTTAATAATTACAACTTATTATGAATTATATAAGGCTTTAACACTTGTCGATTACATTAACAAATACAAACTGACGTCCTAACAGGATCAACCCCATCCTGGAAGACATGTCATATGTGTAATTTTGTAAATGTGAAAGCTTATGTATAAAATGATGATTTTACACAATTTATAAGTTTTGACATCCTTCCACTATTCAATCATATCATTTTTTTTCCAATTTAATATGTGTAATGCACATTTTAAATAAAAACAAGACACTTAAAAAGTGAAACCCCTTTCCCCTATTGGAATAGGATTTTCAACCCATCAATATACCATTAAGACAGTGTGCATGCATCACATATATATAGAACTTGTACCAGATTTACTAACAGATTCACTCCCAACATTTATTCTGAGATAATTATACCAATTTTCTAGAAAGAACCAACGAGAAAATGACAGTCTAAATCACAAAAAAGCACTGTCAATCGCAGTATGGGTTTCGTTTTCATGAGGTTTAGGGAGATCAAACGTAAGCAGTCGTACTCCTGAAAGCATTCTTACCGTCAGAGAGACCGATTCGAAGATCAGTCGAAAAATAAAAAACCGCATGCAAGACAAACAAAAGAGATCGATGGGAGTGAAATTAGAATGCGAAACGAATGAATGCAACAAATTAAGAGAGATTAATCAAGAGGGAAGGAAATAATGTACTGAAGCCATTGTTGTCGACGAGATAGTTGAAAGTATGGCCTTCAGAGGTGTAAGTGAACTTGTTGCTGGAGGAGGGAAGTTTGGAGAGACATTGAGAAGCAACGGTGGCGAAATTTCCAGTGAATTCAGTGTATTCAGCCAAGATGGTTGTTCCTCGAGCAACAAAACTGTAAATCAGCGACTGTTGCTTCATTCTCTGTATCTCTCTTTCTCTGTCTAAGCTAAACTGATCCACAACAACGTAACTGAAGAGAAGAAAGCACAGGCAAAAGTAAAGCGAAAAACTCAAGGGAGGTGACAAGTGAAGGGACAAGGGAAAGAAAAAGAGAGGGGAAGGACAACACAGAGACAGTGTGGGAGGATTATTTTCGTTAGATTTTGACCGCGAAACAAGCGCTCAAAAGGGAGACTGTTTCCCCGCTTTCCTTTCTATTTTTGACATCCTTTCTCGGACTAATTATGCGCAAATTATTTGGGGAAAATTGAACTTCTTTAATACTCGGTTTATTATTTATATTTTTTTACTGAATTTCCAATGGATGATAAGCTTCTTTTGATTAAGACCAATTATGTTTTGTAAAAAAAAAAATCTATAATAGTAAAAAGTTGGTTGGAATGACCTTGCAAGTGATGGTAATAGGAATTAGGAAAAGGCTTGAACTTAAAAAAATAATTTTTTGTTTTTATAAATACAAAAATAACTTAAGAAATTGGTTTGTGTATAGATATTGTGTGGCTAGTAATGTACATGACTATGTTTTTGGATTATCTAATATACATCATTAAATCATGCAAATAAAGTAGCTACATTATAATTGATGTGTTCTTCAACTTAAGAATTGATAATTCATTGTAAATATTATTAGTCGTCGGATGAGTTTAAATTGTTTATTAGATTCATTTTGGTCCAAAAAAACCAAACAAAAGAAAAAAAATGCTCATATTTCTTTCGGTCATGTTACTGTCATTTAATAGATAACTGGTTTAAGAATCCATGTAATGCATGATCGAGTTCTAGTATTATATTTATTTATTTTTATTTTTATAATAATAATGAAAATCTTGTGACCTTGACGAAATTATCTGAATTAATAAATGTAATATGCACACTCAAAATTGCTTAGTATTATATTTTTAGCATCATATTTCTTTGTATGTCTTTCCACCTAATAATGTCCAAAAGTATACCTAATAATAGATAGCATTGGTATTATCAACCTTTGCAAAATTTTGGTAATATTAGAAATCATAATATCATATTTTGCATATTATATTTCTTAAATCGTAACGACAAATCTAATAATATCAAAGATACCAAAAAGAAATCAAAAAAATATTTTCAGATTTTTCTAATAATGGGGATGAAAAAAAATAAATTGGTTGATGTGGAGAGACAACGGGTCCTGTCATATTACATTTTTCTAATATTGGCTCAGGCATTATGAGTTCTAACGTTGAGGAGACTGCATGAGGTTGGTTTCACAGAGCAATGAACACCTCTCGCTTCTGTCAGTGGACGGACAACGGGTCGGCGCTACCCGGATCCATAAGTGCCCAGTTGCCTAAGATTCCAATTGGACCACCACTTTTTAATTTTTTTTCTTCTTTCCCCTTTCCATTAAGTGATAATACCAATAATGTGAAATGAGGTGCGTGCAGCAGTTCAATTAGGATATTAATAAATTATTCTAGAAGGCGATAACCAAGTTCTTATCAAAGCTTTGAAGAGAAAAATTCAGATTTCTTGAGAGATTCAAATACTAATTGAAGAGACAAAAATCTTTCTCAAAGCTTTGAAGAGAAAAACTCAGATTTCTTGGGAGATTCAAATACTAGTTGAAGAAACAAAAATCTTTCTCGATTCTCGCAGGCAAGTATACATTCAACATATTCTCAAGAAGGAAAATCGAACAGCTGATTGGATAGCTAAGTTTGGCATTTCTATTTCTTCCTCCATTTTGTGGCTCTGTAATCCTTGTTTGTCTTTCCTTTCCGTCCTTATTGGGGATAATGTAGGTAGAATTCCTGATAGAAAAGCCACCTAATTATTATATTGTTTACCATTTAATCAAAAAAAGTAGTAACAGCTTTTTGACATCGATGAAAAGGAAGAGTTAGATAGAGGAAAGTGGGAAAACCATTTCAAAGCACTGTCCATTGTGCAATATATGATCCCATACTATTTTAACTGAATCATGGTTCCTTTGCTTATTGTCAGACATTACTCGGTGGTTGCTACGTAGTAACCAGCAGATAATTTCTCTTACTCCAGGTTCATGACACATTTTTTTGTCTCCTAATCATATCGGAACTTTTTCAAAGTTCACTTGTCTCAAGATTCAACACTTGCTAACCCCAGTACTACTTAGAGCTTTCCCAGCGGTTACCTCGCGTGGAAAAGGTAGGGCCTGCATGGAAGATGCATGGCAAGAAGAAGCTGGCAGCAAGGAGAATTGAGGTGGGGGCACACGTGTCACCACGCTAGTGCGGTCCGCCCTCCCGTGCCAGTTGTGGTGAATTTTTTTGTTTTTTTTTTGAAGTAATATATAATTTTTATATGATTAAAAAAATATGTTGTGTGTTATAAAGTGAAAAAGGTGGGGCCCGCGTGGAAGATGCATGGCAAGAAGAAGCTGGCAGCAAGGAGAATTGAGGTGGGCACACGTGTCACCACGCCAATGCGGTCCCCCTTCCGTGCCAGTTGTGGTGAATTTTTTATTATTTTTTTTGTTTTTCTTTTTTTTTGGAAGTAATATATAATTTTTATATAATTAAAAAAATAGATTATGTGTTATAAAATAAGTCCATGACAAATATTTTTATTGGATGATTAAAATTGAATTCCATTTGTTGGAGAAGTGATGGAATGCAACTATGCAAGTTCTAAAATTGTAGAACTTTTGTTGACGTGACAGGCTAGAGTTCTAAAAATTGAAACTCTGCCGGAAATGCTAAAACAAAGTTCAAGCGTACGTAGGGAGTTATTACTATGGCCTAGAAGCACAGGCACACTTTAACACCCACCAAGAATGAAGATGATATTGCCACATTAATTGCGAGACAATAAAATAGATTCAGCAAGCGGAAATGAAAACAAAGCGCACACACCTACACATTGTGACACTTGAAGATATAGCACTTCCAAGAGAACTACTACCTAACCCGACTGCTAAAAAGAGGGGGAGGGGGGCAGTAAACAAAACAAGGTAACAGTAGCACCACAAAGGCACTGCCAGTGTGTATATCTACAGTCTACATTTAAGGTTCCAACAAGTCATAGCCGTTCTGTCCAGTCATCGAAAATATAGCACTTCTGTCTAGTTGTAATAAGGCATAAGCTCAATGGCTGGATGCAAATAATCAAAAGTACTCCTACATGTTGAAGAACATTGAAGTTCCTGATAACTCAAGTAGATACACGGCATGCTGATAGAGAGATCATTTCTTGAGGTCATAAGCAGCTATGTTCTGGGGTTCGCATTCTGGACTGAAAAGGCGAACTAGCAGAGCGGAAGTTGAGCTGACAGATACAGCTCCACAAGCTGCCCATCTGAGACTTCGAGGCACTGTTACTCTAGGACCTGAAAAGCAGAAAAGCCATTAAGTTTGAGGGGTAGAACTCAAATAAAACAACACATCGCCTGGATGCATTTATAAGCACCAAAAAAAGGTGCTGTAAAAAGAAACAAGCAAAAATCAAAGTTCTTGAATTTATAGCTCCAAATAGGTCCCCTACGTTGTCCATATCACAAAGGATATAATTGGAAAATAACTTCTGTGCGGAACAACTCTCATGTTGGTCAAACATGTATCAACAGGAAACACTCAATTTCAATAACTAACATCATAGATAATCAGAAAAGGACTCATTATACTGCGAACTCAAAACAGTGGCAAGCCATTTGAAAACAAGTGAGCTACTTCTTCCAATTAATTAATAATCCACAATAACATAACAAGATAATGCCAATCACGTACACATGCACGTGCACTCGCCGCACACACACACACAAAAAAGATAATGCATAACACACACCCATGTGCGTGCACGCACACACATTAGATACTGGCTCTTGATTCTTGAAATGACAACCCCTTTTCTTAGCCAAGGGAGGGGTATAAAAAAGCAGAAGAGAAGATGGGATTTTAGGAAGGTGGCAACTTAGAGAAAAGAAATATAGGGAGACGGAGAGAATCCTGATGTTTCAAGTCATCAGTTCTGAATCTTCACTTTATATCTGTGCAACTTGTGACATTGAGCAACATTTAATCACTCCGAATCTAGATCGCCATCCATCCTAGTGCACCTCAATATTCTCCAAGCAGACAATTATTTAATCACTTCTTAATCAATCCAGTCATCCCTAATTACCACTAATCATTCTGAATATCAAACAAACCAATTCTCAGTGTTCTGTCAGCATCCACCCCCCCCCCCAAAGGGTGCTCTCTCAGCATTGAGTTATTCGAGGCTGCTTCAAATGAGTATAAAATAAATAAACAGAAAGAAAGTGCTGGAATTGATATAGCCACCACCTCGACCATTGTGATCAGCCGTCAAACCCACTATCGTAAATGGACAGGTTACAGAACTGTTAATGGTTTATTCAGTTGTTAGCTTTTTCAGAATAAAAGTTATACAAGTACACAGAGATGATACAATTGAAGAAAAACTATATCAGACACTTTGCCAGTGAAGGATATTTGAGGAGTGATAGCAGCTTGGCGATGCTTTAGATATTGATTAGACGATACAACATGAGAGTCCAAGCCTTACACAGTGAAGAACCCTGAAACAACCCTCCCCTCAATATACGCAAACAGCCCTCCCCTTAATATAGGGGATGTTTCATACCCTACTGAAACAACGCTGAATATACCTGCACTCTACTATTGCTTCACTTGCATCAGGAACAATGCACCAAAAACATACTCTATTCCACATCAGCTGCTCAAAACATTTCATAGAGAAGAAGAACCACTCTCAATTATAGGCATGACAATCAAATTATCATTACTTGAAGAAGTCAAAACAGTGCAGTTACAGCAAAATAGGGAAAACCAATGCCGTTAATCTATGATACACAAAACAAAATAAATAAATAAATTACTCACACATTAGAGTTATTAACATATGTAGGCTAGTAGCAATAGCAAACAATGGAATATGGTGCATAGACAAAATAGTAGCTAAAAGTCGTAGTTGTAGTTGAAGCACTAGAAACACATACCATAGTGCAGTCTACACAAAATCCAGAATCCCAAAGCACCGCCAACTGTAAAGATCCCAGCTGTTTGTCTCATCAATCTGGAGCATGGCTTTGCATCTGACCTCATGAGCTCGCCGTCAGACCACCCAAGTGCTTTTCTCAATGCCATTGGTCAATTACTTACTTCAAGCCCGAACGAAAATAACCGCTCAACTTTCTCCCCCCTAACTTTTGCCTTCCCAAGCCTTCACCAAAAAGATTTTTCACAGGATAAGCACACTGAAATGAAACAATGTACCTGACTCACAATCGGTCATTCCACTATTGGATGAACAGGGGGGAGGGGATATATATCAAATATCACACTTTGTAGACATCAATCAATAGCTCCAACAAGAGATTCCATGCTCACAATACCACAAATGGGTTAAATGGAGCGAACTTCAAAGAAGCTCGTCCAAACTTTTGCTCTAAAACTTGGGTGATAAATTTAGAAATAGCAGCACTACCACTACCGATCAATGCTACGGTGCAATACCCTTTGGGGAATTTCATCGAACAGCTGGTATGCAGCCATGAAAAAACTCTTTTTGCACACAAAACTCAATTTATGGAGTTCATCTCCATTGCTTAATCACGTTACCACTCTAATGCCAACCCACAATCATCCTTCCCAGTATATCTCCCCTTGGTTCCCTCAGTTTACTCCTAAGCGTACGACAAATATATGACCCCCCATGAAATCGAAAGCATGTTAATTCACATCTGTTGCAATAGTTATGCTTAAAGTGTTAACATTTGAGGACAATCAAGAAGGTCGTGTTCAAAATATTGATTCAGAAAAAAGACGCTGTGATTTGCAAAAGAACTACAATCGAACGGACCCCCAGAGTTAGGAACTTTTTTGGGGGGTTAATGCACAAAATAAATAACTAACTAAAAGAGGTACGTTGTTACAAGGGGAAAGAGGAACATGAACCTTGATTTGCTAGCTTCGCTGAACAGAGCTACCTTGCAGGAGAACTACTGGAAACGAGGGAGGAACGGGGACGGGAACTGCAGTGACGAGTGAGAGTGTGGACGGCGGATTTACTGGGTCCAGCTTCTACATTTTTTATATTACACAAAAAGTCAGAATATCAGTCGACTTTTTTAAGTATGTCATCAACATATGCAAAAAACATGTCCATTTACGGATGATGTCCTACTTGCTAGTTGTTTGTTTGTGAAAAGGTGAGTACCAATGTTTGATCCCTTAATTTTAGGCATAAAGTTAAAAGCCTTTGTTATCAGCTCTAAGGAGCACTAGTTGTTAAATATATTTTTAGAGAAGGCAATCACGCAACTGACTGGCTGGTAAAGTTATGTCTTACTTTGCATCCCACAGTTGTGTGGAATCGGGTATCACGTAGAGACTTTCATTGTTTCCTCTTTGAGGATAATTTAGGGGGATCCCTTGCGAAAAGGGTTGCCTAAATTGTATTACTTACATTTCTTACCAAAATAAATAAATAAAATCGGATGAGATCTTAGTCATGTAGTTAAAATTGAAGTCTTGAGTATATTGGGTCACAGGTTCGATTCCTCCTCATCCCGTTATATTGTACTACCTTCGTGATTCATTTGAAGAAAAAAAAATGTTTATTTTAGTACTTTGCGGAGTCAATCATCACATATAGGGATGGGCGTGGGGCGGGTTGAGCTATACCCGCACCCATACCCATTTTCAAAAGTCATACCCATACCCATACCCATACCCATCGGGTTTTGGATGGTTGTACCCATACCCATACCCATCGGGTTTTTCGGGTTTACGGGTTTTATTCGGGTATATATAGAGTGCGCAAAGTGTCACCCATATTCAACCCACATTTGCATACACGGTATATTTGATTGGCAATTTCAAGCGATGCTACTAAAATTTATGTCGGATAAACTCATAAAAGTTAAAAATGTAAAAAAAGTTAATTTTTTATTTCTACATAAATAAATAATATACACTTAGAGTTTCATGCCAAATATTTATTTTTGAATTTTACCGTATTTTGGTCGCGTTTTATTAGCAAATCGGGTACACAATCGGGTACGGGTTTTAAAAATCCATACCCATACCCATACCCATTTTCAAACGCAATACCCATACCCGCCCCATACCCATTTTTCTTCAAAATTTCGTACCCATACCCGCTATAAATGGGGCGGGTTCGGGGCGGGTTTTTCGGGTTCGGGTGTAACTCCCATCCCTAATCACATAACCTCCGGTAATGACACATATAAAATCAAATTACATTGAAATTGGAATTGCTAATAGTCGGCAAAAAAGGTTCATATTGTTTTTTTTAGACGCCATTAAAGTTAGTATTATTAGCATATAGGCTATGTTATTTTTAGTTTTAACCAAGAGGCTGATCTTAAAAACCTATGACTCATTAGAATTTATAGTTTAGTCGCAACTCCTCATAAGCGGCAACTAAATTCCTTTTTATAGTCTACAACTCCTAGCAATTTTCTTACATCTCGTCACAATTTCTAATAGCATCTTACAATTTCATATGATTCCAACAAAATTTCATATAACTTACAATTTAGTTACATAGCTGTAAATAAGAATGCTAAAATAAGTGTTATTTGGATGTGAATTTTGATAATGGGTTTTGAGGATTTTGCGTATTACACTACTTGTTGCCTACATTTCAAACCCAATCATGATCCAACAGAACATAACATTTAAGGAAAATATTATAGTCAATACTCTATAGTATTGAGATCCTGTTCGCGTAGCAAACAACGGTTTAGATAGCATATAACTGTTATAATTTAGAATTATCGGATAGATGTTAAATGAGCGGTTGAAGCAAAAATATTTAATAAATGTAATTATTGGGGTAGTTGATTAATGTAAATTGACATGTAAAAATACATATTATTTTCAATGATAAAATTTTCAATGGATACTTATTGGCCAAAAAATATAAAATGTTACTTTTGAATACCCAAAGATAATATTATTAACTTTAAATCGTAGCTTGAAATGTTAAAATATTATTTAAAATATTAATTCAAACAGTAAATTTTAAATATTAAAAATTTACTAATCAGTATTTATTCTTATGAAAATATTAACCACTACTCAAAATGGCGTCGAACAACGCCTAAATGAGCCGCATATAGCTAATTTAAATCACATGCTTGGGGAATGGCTAATTAGAAGTGCCCCTTAATACGAGACAGTCAACGTTTTGACCACAGTAACTCAACACAATCGTCGAACGCAAACACTATCGATTGAAAACCAGAAATTTGAGGGGTCTCCCTCTCTCTCTCTCTTTCTCTGTGTGTGTGGCGGGTGATTAACGTGGTAGCCCCTCACTCGACTCCAACAACAACAAGCTGTCCAGGCTTAATCTTCAGGTACGTTTGCACTAAAATCTAACTTGCTAACGCTAAATAATACTCCATTTAGTTCAATCATCACATTGCTTTAGTCTTGTTGGAGGGTTTTGGAGAGCAAAATAGAGAGAGTTTTTTGACATCGCAGGCTTCGTTATTGTATATTCGAGTATTTGATATGTTAATTGTTGAAGGTTTTGCTGATTGTGATTGTTTTTGGGTAGATGCGAGTAGAGTGGTAGACCGTTGTTGGAGGGAAAGAGAAATGTTTTGACCAATTGCGGCAATAATGCAAGGTTTAAAAATGGCGGAATGTGCTGCTGTACCTTATAATTTCAAATCACAGTGGCCAAGAAGTGATGCAAAAGGGTCACCGCTTAAACCCCAGAAATCATTTCGGACTAATTTTTCCAGGTGCTATGATGTCTCCCTTACCCACCTCTCAACTCATAATTTCTTTGTCCGCTTGTAAACACCCTTCAATTTCCTTACTGCAGTTGATAGCTTGTTAACTTGAACTGAGTATGATACAATGCCCTTTTTTGCTTTTTATTTTGTGGGTGTGTCTGTGTGTGTTTTTGGGGAGACGGGTTCAGTTGTCAATAATGATGCTTATAAGAAGCAATATCCAATATGCTACTTAGTGGGAATTAATTTCTGTATTTGCCTGTTCTGCAATGATGCTAATTACTGCTGCAACATGATAAATCACGGATGAATGGACCGAATAAGACGGCACAATATATACAGTATCTGACAACATTTAACTACTGCTGAATGTTGACCTATCTTAATGGGGATCAGAGGCAACATTGGGTGCGTCTCAGGATATTAGGGCTGGTGTTTGACTGCCGTATCGTATCAGTGGTTTGACGTAGGTGCTTTAGGTTGGATTGAAAGTCCACGTAGTGAGGTTGCTTGCAGCTTGTATTGGGAGATCTGGATAGTTCTAATGACTCAGGTGCGGCGAACTTGCAATGATATTTTGCACACCAAGGGCAATTGCATACATCTGTACTTTCCAGATCCCACTTCACTCTGGTCTTCTGTTGTTGCTGTGTGTCGTATGTTCCCTATAGTTATGTTTCTAGTTATAGCTTGCTGACCGCTGAACAAATTGTCCTTTGGGATTGGGGACAACCAATCATATGCACAGCCGCCTTCATTGATTGGCGAGTCACAGGGAAAATTCTGCTGCCTCTTCTATTTCTCATGAGGAAAACATGAATTGTGGGATTCTATCTAAACTAGTGGAATTGGTATCGGTATTGTTCCAATTGAGGCCAAATGGGTCGTTCTTTATCCTTTCTTATGTCTTTGATTGGTCGATGATTCTATATCATGTTTGGATGTTAGCTTCTTCTTAGTTTAGATACTGAATGCAACAACTGCTTTATTAGCTTTTCAGTTCTGTAATAATATATAATCCATCTGTCGCTTTATTGCATTTTAATTTTCTTGTCTGATACCACGGTCTCAGCTTATATAGGTTTTAACAAGCTTGAATTTTTGGCTTTTTCAAATGTTGCCTGCAGAACCTGTAAGTTTGTATCAGTCCCTCCATGGAATGTTTGCAAGAGTAGGGTTTTATCAGTTGCAACCCCTAATGTCAAAACTCTTGTTTCTGGGGAAAGTTCCTTCAAGTGTAACTGCTTAAGAACTGTGATGGATTTTGAGAGTGCTGCTGCATCGGGTTGGGTTCCTTTGATTGATCAACTGTTGCTGACTGCCAGTATTTTCCTTGCATATATGGCTGGAGTAATTCCTTCTGGGAGATCCTATGACTCTCGAAAGATAACTTCTAGTGACATGTTGCTCCCTGGAAGTCCAGTCTTTTGGTAGGTAAGCTGACCAGTCTAAATTATAAGTTTGGCCTCTGAAGTAATTGGATAATCCTTAATTGTTCCAGATTTGTGCTTCATATCTTGTGATAATTGCTTTTCTGTAACACTTTGCAGTAAAACTGGAAAAGAAGATCAAATGAATGGGCGGTGCGCCTGGGATGTTGTCAAAACAAAAATATCAGATTCTCTTCTTGCGATTGAAAATGGTTATATCATGGAGAACAATTTAGTTGAATTTGAACAGGACCATGCCAAGAGGCCTCTAAGTTTGTATGCTGTTGCTACTGCTCCCAGATTCAGGCTGTTGTTGTCTTCAATTGAGGAACTTGAGAAAGAGGTAGGGACTTGTATATTAGGTGTGATACTGACATTGTGCTTCTACTCAGCCAATCTGGATAAATTTCAATACGCAATCTTGTCTCTTGAATATGGTATATTTAGTGACTTGGAAAATATGACATGTGTATGATGGAAAGGAATACCACAAATATTTCCATTGGAAATTCACGATAGATAACTTTTGATGCTGTACTTGTTGACAGCAAAGCACAAAGGTGCATATATATTGCCTTTACGAGATCACCTTTGATGGGGTCCTGGCTCGTGATCCTCACTGTGTTATTGTTAGTGTTGTCACTTGTAACTTGTGTATTTTCTCTAGCAGCAAAATTACAAATTTTATTTCAGTGTACCACTAATTCCCTCATCGAAAACTCCAAGGCCTTGAAGAGCTATACCAGTGCCATCGGAAGACCCAATAGGAAAGGGCTGAAATGTACAAGCCAGCACAGAAGAGAAAATTAGAACTACAAATAAACTTAAATGCAAGAACTCTAATGTGGCTCCAAGCCTTAGGGTACCATACTAAGAAGCACAAACACTGATACGTGACGCGGATACGACACGACACCAACACACGGACACGCGATTTTTCTGAAAATACGACAGGACACATATAGTGGGCACTTAGTGGTTAGAAAATATTTATTCTATTACCTATGTGTTTATAATTTGTTTTATGTCTTTATCATTGAGAGGATCATGTTTGGATGAGAACAATAGCAAATTGTTCATAGTTTGCGCATTCTACAACTATCAATAATATAATCTAATTTCTTCATGTTGTCTATATGTTCTCCATGCGTTTGAGAGTGTCTAAAGAGTGTCCGAGAGTGTCGGTGTCCGAGAGTGTCGGATACGGATCCGTGAAGCCATGGAGAGTGTCTGTGCTTCTTAGGTACCATATGAAAAATTACCTTTTCTTTTTTGTGCTTCTGCCTGTGAGTTCCATAAAAATCCTTAAAAACTTGTTGGAATTTTCACGATACTAATTGAAAAAGTTGTGAAAGTAACTTTCTTGTATGATGCCTTTTCGAACAGAAACAGGAAATTGATCTGGACACATTGTCTTCTCTTTTTTTACTTCCCTATGTACCGCAACAGAGTGAGCTGAGGAGGATGTGGGAAGAAGTATGACTTAACTTAACTGTTGGCAAATTCTGAACATTCTATTAGTGTAAACTTTTATAGTAAATGGATTTTATAGCCAAAGTCTCCAGTCCCATGGTTGAAAATTGAAGGTAACTCAGGCTTTGTCAATGGAGTTCTACCTTAATGTCATTTTGTAAATTCCTCTTAGATGACTCCACAAAAAGCTAAAGAAATTGTTCCCATCAGATGAAGACTATCATGATATGTTTTAACTGGTAGGTACTGGTACACATGTTCAGATTCTTGCATAGATATTGGACACACATCACTTGATTACTTGTTCC
The DNA here is from genome assembly GCA_017589665.1 of Selenicereus undatus. NCBI lineage: Eukaryota > Viridiplantae > Streptophyta > Magnoliopsida > Caryophyllales > Cactaceae > Selenicereus > Selenicereus undatus. The sequence continues at coordinate 117,784,261 of JACYFF010019584.1, read as the reverse complement.
ATATGGCAAGTAATTTGCCTAATTTATATCTTGAAATGAAGGCATCTGCATTTCGTTTAGGTACCTTTGATCATATTGACTTTGTTTCTTCTTTCATGCTAAAGTTTTCCGGATCTATGGACAGGTTAATAAGATCCCTGACACATCAGAGATTATAGAAAGGGATAAGTGGTTGGGATGGTTTTCCAGTGTTACAAAGAAGGCTTGTCAATCAGCTCTAGTTTCATGGATGGAGCAAGAGAATTGTGTAGCAGACTGCAGGCCTGATAAGGTATTGTGTTAATGGAGGCCTTGTTGATGTATTTCAAGTTTGAAGCATTACCATTGAGTTCTTTTTCCTTCTTTGCACGATCTTCCGTCAGGAGCTTTTGCTGTGTATATCAGAGAAGCTGAAAGGAGATGATGTAATCTTAGGGAGCATTAGAAAGTCAGGCAAGATGGAATTATATGCAGATCTGATAGGCTTTCTCAGATATGGTTACTTTAGGTAAGCTTGTTTGTGACTGAAACTTTTTTCTGATTTTATCGTCAAATATTTACCATCTTTGCACAGTGCTTAACTTCTACAAATTTCTTAGCAGTTAAATGAAATGTTTCTTAGGGTTGAAATCGCCTATAACTTATAAGTTATATCCTACCTATTTTAGGCAGGTCTTCATGGTTCATGGTGAAACAGGAGCTTTGACCTGGAGCACTCTATCTTCATATTTGATCTCTGCCTGACAATCCTTGACCTAAGATTTTTAATATTCTGGCACCAAAGTTATCATAGAGTGTGTAGTGTTCCTGTATGGGTTTAGGGAACTTATCTTAGCTTGTGAGGATTTGAAATATACAAGCTGAGTTTCGGAAAACTAACTTTTAGTTGAGATTTCTTTCAACATGTTAGGATCCACTGCTTGTAAGTTTTTGAGAACATGTCCTTTTCATGAACATTGCTTTTGCAAAATTCTATACTGTGGTTGTGAATGCTAGATACTAATATTGGGAGTAGAGGGTGAAGTTTGCCTTAGTTTTAAAATGATAAGAGCAATATCTCATTTGACGTGAATGCCATGCTTTAGCTACTATCTTAGAGACTGTTACTGGCCTCATCATATGGGTGTAATTGTGGTGTTGATGTGTATGGTCCTAGTGGGAATGAATTGTGCGAGTTTGTGGATCGGGCCAGCAGTAGAATCACTGAAAGAGAAGGGAGAGGGGCACATTTAGGAAGGATAACATTATATTTGCTCCTGAAACAAGTCTGCGTAAGAAGCTGAGACCTCCAAGTTATGGCCTTGAAGAGGCCCATGAATTTACTCTATGAAGTTTGAGCCTTGTGTCTCAGGCCCACCTGAGGCACACTGTGTAAAAAGTGAGGTACCTAGATGCCTAATGCTATAAGACATTTGAAGAATTCTAGAGAGCTCAACCATATTGTTCACTCTTGCTTCTTTTTTATCTTATTTAATATTGATTCGTTTGCTTATTGTCTGTATTTCTAATCTCTTGGGTTTATTTGCAAGTCAGAATAATCCCCTTCCTCTTCCCTTTTTTTTTGTTTTTTGAGGTGTTTATGTCAAAACATCAGTGCCTTTTCTGTTACAGGGAATGTAGCTATTATGACCACAATATATATCCGGTACATGGAGCTGCCATATTAGAAGATCTGATAATTAATCTAGCAGATGCTATGGCAAGCATGTATTTGGAACTTATTTCTGTAGATAGTGACATTTCTGAGAAAATTAGTAACTCGGGTTTGTCATTGTGTACTTTGTCTACCAGAGCTCTGCAGAAACTAAGAAATGAGGTATCTTTTTTCTCCAGAACTTATTTTGTTGGAAGTCTTTTTCGATGTCATTTCTTTGCTGTTAAGAATCTTTGCAATTTTGCATGCATCCTCTCAAAGCAATAATCACTAGAACCTGTGACCTTTTTGCTATTTCTCATTAACGTATGTCTCCATTTGGGATTCTTGCCCTTTAATTAAGACCTTTGAATTAATCGGGCTATGATTCCTTACATTCTCAATGCGTTAGCAATCTCCCTCCCCCCTCCCCGCAAAAAAGCTGTCATTTTTTGCTGTATGGCGCGAAATGGTCCCACGCCATGAGAGATTTAAGATTAACTAATTCTAGTGTTCTCTATTGTTAATTAGTTGACCATGAGTCCATGACCAACAATCGCTAAATTCTGAATCAGCTTAGTCCATGTGCAATTAGTGATTCAACGTCTTAAAGAAGACTGAGAATATAACTCTACCTGGCTCCATATGTGAACCATGACTTGATTCTCATTTATGCATTGACTTTGTACTTTCTGAATTTTTGATCTCTCTGGACCCAATCTTGGCCCAAGATCTGTGCCAGATTATCACTGTTGTTGCTGCTGACTATATCTTGATTCTTCTACTAAATGCTTTATTGTTAGGGCTAATATTAGAAGTTTAGAGAATAGCCATGAACAAAATAGCTTCTTTTTTTTTTGCTTTTTTTTAATTAATTTTTTTTAAAAAGCAAAGTCTTGCATGTCATGTATATACTTTCAAAGAGCTAGTGATACAGGTGGGCAGGTACAAATAGATTACATGTCGATCATATATTTTGCTTAGGTAAACACAAGTTGAGTGTCGGACTTTGAGGTTTAAAAGTTCTAAACCCCTAACATAAACTGTTGGCAGTGCATCAAAAGTGCGATCTTGATTTTGTCTAACATGAATATTCTCAATGCTTAAGTATGCAAGGAAGCAAAATTGGACCTTTTCTGGAACTTGATGTATTTTGATTAAAATTAGTATGTTTTGAAGTGCCCACTGCAATTAAAATAAATAAGTAAATAGCGTGACGTTTGAAGCACAGACATCGTCTCAGCAAAAGTTCAAGAAATTCAAGAAAAACAATGTAATTGATGTCTGATGATCCCATCAACAAAATGCTAACTGGTTGTGAGATAGTCCACGCTGTGTTTAGACTTGAAAGTATAACAGCTTGAATGTAATTCTGAGTGTTTCTGGTCGACCTACCTCAAACCTAGCTTTACCCTGGAATTCTTGGCTTTTTATGGGTTTGGGTGGCTTCTGATTCAGGTTAATTGGTTCTTGTACAAAACCCTAAAACCTTAGGCCGCTGGTTTAGGTCTTTAGATTGGGTAAATTTTGAGAGGCCTACTTCCCAAACTATCCTTCATGGATTGACTCTGACATTTCTGGCCATTAATGAATTCTTGCCCACTAATTTACACTGTCTCAAACCCAGTAATTCTGTAGCTATGATGACATGTCTGTTTAAACATTGGACAACTACTAGTCTCAGCAGCAGTGTCAAGGTTACAACATGAGAAAATGGCAAGGACGCATTCTGTTGCCAGATATGCCCCCCTTCTGATTTTTGGTATTTGGTTTTCTGGTGCAAGGTAGCCATGTGGCAGTGGATTCACCAGAATTTTGGAGAAATTGTGTTGATGTATGAGGATCGATTCGATTTGCGAGTGCTAAAGATTGAGCCTTGTCAAAAGCCAGCAGAGAAACAGAGTGAAAATCTTAGTTGGTGGAGAAGGCTGATGCTGAGGAAATCTGTGACAATGCAGTCGTCTCTAAACTATGCTGCAGTCAGCCTCTTTCCCTTGACTTTGAAGCGCACAAGAGAGCTGCGGGCTTTGAAAGGATGGTATGTTCTCAATTTTCTGCATAGTCCTTAGTTTCTTACATGCCCAGTTTTGCATGAAATTTATGTGGAATATTTCTGTTTAGCTTGAGTCATCAGAAGTGTAGTTTGACTTTAGGTCAAACCTACATTTTTGATGTTTGGCTCTGAGAAGCATCTGTGTAATTAGTCTTTTTATCTAGTAAAAGACTCTCCTTGTTCTTGCATCCCTCTTATGTGGATCTAGAGGTTGTGATTGAATTTATGTATTTATTTTGGTAACTAATCTAGTGTTATATTAAATGGACACCAAGGGAATGTCACCTATTTACAAAAGGGGGCAAATACAAAAACATTATACCCTTAAGCTCTCATCCATAATGCAATCGACAAAAGTCAAAAAATTTACATTTTTGTTACCACTAAGCCTGACACTCCAACTATATAACAAACTCAAAAAATAGAGCCTAAAATCTTGAAGCGACAGGACTTTGTCCTCAAAAATACGAAGATTTCTCTCCTTCCACATAGCCCACCAAATAGCCAAAGGAACCATGTTCCAAACTCCAAGGACCCAACTCTTCTTCATCCTTCTCCTCCAAGCCACTACCACATCTCTCACATTAGAAGGTTGAACCCAACTAATCCCCATAAGAGAGAGAGCTCTAAATCCCGAAGCGAAGAAACCCACTGACAATGTACGAGGAGATGATCCACAGTTTCTTCCTCCTCCAAACACATGGAGCATCTACTTGGGCCTCTAAAATTTCTTCTTTTAAGCCTGTGGAAGAGAATTTATGTATTCTGGGATGCCTTAACTATTTATTTCTTTGTAAAGAGAATGATTGATCTATTGCTTATTGCAACATGTTAAAGCGATTATAAAGCTTTTGGTGCTCTGCCGTGTTAATACCTTCGCATACAAGCAAATACGGGATTAGAAATTAGATTCTTAAAATATCTAATTTGCTGTATTGGTAGAGGGACTCAGCTTGTGTGCATATAATGTCCTTGCCCTGAAGCATGTAAGGTTATGATTGGATGATTAGATAATAATTGATTCCGCATAGTGTCCAACTGTCCACTTCTAGAACAGCTGAAAAATTACTTCTGGTGGATTTTTTCAGCTTGGACTATAACGGACTCTGGCAAAGTGCCTCACTCACGTCTTCTTATTTTTCTGTGACGTACTAGGTCATCAATGGTTTTTAATTTAGCATCAACAGAATTACAGAAGCAAACTCTCTTGAGCAAGACCTGCTACACAACCCCCCCCCCCTTCCCCCAAGGGGAAATTGGTGTGGATTTGGAATTGACTCTAAAGCTGTGGATTCTAGCATGTGGGAAGAAATTACCTGCATGTCTTCCTTGGCGAGTTGAAAAAACCATTAATACAATGTGTGTTTGGCGTCAAGAGATTCCAAGTTGGCTGGACTTGTAGAAGCGTCAACTTCTATACGTGCAATGGCAACTGTTCAATCACGTTGCCTGGAATATGCCTACACAAAGTCCTCAACTTCCGTAAATTGTATTTTTAGGCTGTGTATGAAGGATTTGTACGTAAATCATATGTTAGTACCTCTATTTCTTAGTCAAGTTTTCCGATTAGGCAAGACTGGGACTCTTTAGTCTTTAAGAATCCAAAAATAGGAAACTTTGGGTGCATTGATTGAGCCAATTACTGGTGCACTCTCTAGGAACCAAAAAGTACAAACTTGATACACATTAATTGATATTATTCGATTGGGCTCATAAGTCATAAACAGTGGATGGCAAACCCCTTTTAAGTTTTGGCCTTTCGTCCTTAAGTGGATTATCCATTTGGGGTTCCTAACGAGTGCTGATATTACTGGGGAGTCGATATTGTGGAAGAGGGATGGGGTGGGTGGGTCATGACCCATGACCTGTTTATAGGTCCGGTGTGGACTGCGGATCCAACTGGAGGTTGAATCAGAGCAATATTGCTTGTCAGAACCAGAATGAAGTTTTAAGCATGTGATCAGCAGTAGCCTGGAAGTGAAGGTTGGTTTGCGGCATTGATTAAAGATGGGCTATGATTTTTGTTCTTGTCTTTACTGAAACATGGTTTATTTTCTGACTGAGCTAACGGTTGGTCAGAAACAAGTGATCTCATCACCTAAGAATTGAACTTTTTCATTCAACAAATATGGGTAACAGGGAAAGCAATTTCCCTCCCTATATATTGATCAGTTGGAAGTGCTGTTAGCTAATAATTCATTTCCCCTGAAATCTTTGTGGTTTTAGGCGGTACTACTACAGCCTTCTGCTTGAGCTATCTGACATTGCAATGCCGATGATCAAGGCTATCATAGCTCAGTTCCGCAATGCTATCTCGTTCTTCCTTGTCAGCTTGATTGGGCGGTCTGTGGGACTCGTTTATAGCGGGATTAGGCAATCCCTCCGGTGGAAGTAAAGAGACAGCTAGAACATCTGGTCGTCTTCACAAATTTTTGCTTTGCTAGCATCGAATGATGCAGATGGATATACAGTTTTTGCAGCTTACACTGAAATCTATTGATTCTTTTTCTTGGGCTAGTCTTTTACCGGGTACTGTTCTTTTTTTTTTTTTTTTTTTTTGGCTTGGTAAGATTATAATCTTGAGACTATAATTCCCTTTTCCTTTTGCCACCAACCATGTCTGTTGAATGAGTGCATAGTAATTGACAAATATTGTTGGGGAGGAAATAGTCATTCTGATATTTTGCTTGTAATTGTTTCTTTATTTTGTGTCTGGTGGCCTGTATGGCTGTATCTGGAGTTTTACTTATCAAATAAAGATTTTTTTTTTTTTTGGAGGTATGCTGAATGCACTTTTGTAAGCCAGTTTTCAGCCATATACAAATCCTACAAGTCTAACTTGGCAACACACATGAATTGGCGCTTGGTGGTTAATCATAGCATTGTTGGGGTGGGATGTGGTCGTGAATTATGTCTAATTTGTTGATCAGACTGAAAATATGAAGTTAAGACCAGAGTGAACGCTATTTAGAAGTTATGTCTGTGCAACTTAAATTTTGTAACGCGTAGACCTGGTAAAAATTGACCCGACCTGAAAATTAGACCCGAACCCGTCTGAAAGTTTTGGGTTTTGAGCACGATTTTCTCGACCCGAATCTGAGATAAACTGAACCTGAAAAATTTGCAAATTTTTGGGTCAAACCCGGCCCGAATCCAAACCTGCCCCCTCGACCCGAATATTATATACTTACTGTTTATTTTGTTTAATTTTTTGCTCTTAACAATAAGTGTTTTTCATTATAACGAATCGTTTGGAGAGACAATATACAATTATCACATCCTCTTGCAAATTAGACAATGGTTCCCATTTGTTCCCATAAGATGTCATATGCAACTTATAAATTGTACAATTTTAGAAAATGGCAATGGAACAACTCTAATATTGAAAAAAATGAAAATGTGCGAGTTATACCATTACATTCTTGGTAAAATGAATACATCTCATCGCATTTTAAATAAGATTACTCCTTGATAATCTAAAAATTTTGATTTTATACTTAATAGATAATTGCAATATCTTGCATGTATATAATATTCTTTCGTTTAGATTCTTCTAATTGGTCTTGAATCTGATGCAATGTTGGCCAATGGACTAACTTATATTCGTGTTAAGATCGACGTACTAATAAAGCGTGCCTGATTAGTATTAGGTTAATTAACGAAATATCAAATTATTAAACGAGCTATTAACGAGTCGAACCGCTCCGACTCATTAACATGCTTTAGATAGGCCGACCAATGAACGATCTGACCATTTACTAATATTTTAATATATGGGTCAACCCATCCAAACGTGACTCAATGCCCACTCACACATGAATTTCATATATCATGTTGAAAAGTTTGGATATTTTGGGTATTCTTTGAAGAAATTACAATTATAATACTTGTTTATTAGATACAAACAATTGTAAGCAAAAAATATTCCGAATTTTTTATTTTGACAAAAAAAAGAAATTATTCAATAAAAAAGCGCTTCAAACCCATTGGGTTGATCCGAAACCCGTAACACCGAAATAAACCCGCCCGTATTTTACCCGAATCCGAAATATACCCGACCCATATTTTACCCAAATTTGAATACATCCGACCCGTATTTGACCCACCCGCCCAAATTGACAGGTCTAGTAAGGAGTCTAGATTACAGTTGTGTCGATTATAAAAAAAAAAGTAGTCGTTGGTCTTCTGATGTCTCTTGGCATGTACTTTTATGGTTATTCTCAGCTTAATTCAATTATTTGTTTTTTTCAAAGATGAAGTGTTAAAGAATATATATATATATATATACACACACACACACACATATTAAGGATTGTCCAAAACTTGTATGCCAACTTCACTTGGCACAACGTTTCGACCAAACTGATCTTTTAATCAATTTTTTTTGTCTTGAATCATTCATTTCATTAGAGTTGAGTTACTGTTGGCTCAATAGAGTTCTTCCATTATAAATTTTCTCCATTCACAAGACTCCAATTCAATATTTTACTTAAGGAAAATAAGTGTCAAATCACTTAAACTAACTTGTGTTGTTGGTATCTTTTAATCAATAAATAAACTAAGCGACATGACTTTGGACACTATGGTTCACCAGAAGGCTAATGTTTCTGGCTAATGTGCCAGATGTTGTAACACAAATACACGGTAAATTTTGTGCCACTTAAGTTGCTAACCTGTTCATAGCAAACTTGAATGAATTAGTTAAATACTTAAAAAAAATAAATCCCATATTTCAATCTAAAAATGAAAATTTTCATTTCAACAAAATTCGATATTTCCACTAGTTCCACATGCATTAAAAAATTATGAG
>JACYFF010019584.1:117761734-117775776 GCA_017589665.1 Selenicereus undatus | reverse complement strand
TCATACGCGTCATTTTCTAATTGCCAAAAATATGAATAAAGAGATGATTTTACACAATTATTAGTTGGAACAACCCTTCCACTCCTTATTCACACTCTTTTTTTAAAATTTAATACATGATAATATAACTTCTAAATCCAAGCAAGAATTTTCAAGACATTTTATCATTTTGCTTTTTTATTTGAAATTTTTATATATACCTTTCAATAATCTCAAATGGATGCTGCACCATTACCTAAAATTTTATGGTCTATTGGTTTGAAAACATAAACTGAAACTATTGCCCTTGTATGATTAGCACCTCTTAACACTGTTTCATTCAGTGCATTGCATGTTCACCTGATGATGAAATTCAAGGGGCACATCCTGCAGAATCACCTAGAAATCGTCCATTTTCAAGAAGTTAATTGAATGCGTTGCTTGTTCAAGCTTGGCCATGTCCACCGATGGAGCTTCAATTCAGCGTCATCTCATACTCTTCCAGTTCTGGGATCACCCAGCTTGGTAACTTCAAGCCCTTTAATTCATTTGTTTCGTTTCGATTGTTTTCCGAATTCGTTTCCAATTGTTATATGAGATTCGAAGGCATTGTTATGCCCTAAATTTTTACTATTTCATTTTGTTTTTCGTTAATTGCATGCAATTAAATCGATTGTGTTACTTCGTACAACCCGTTTTTGGGACATTCCCTTTCTTTTTTTGGGTGTCGGGACTTTTTTTTGGTTGGGGGGGGGGGGGGGTTGCATAGGGTGGCCAAAAGCCAATGTGGGTAGGATTCAAATGCATGTCTTTGGTAAGGACTCCCATAAACGTTACCAATTGTGCTAGTTTGTCTATTGCTTACATTGTACTGCATTGCATCCTACCAAACACACTACTAGTGTCGATGGCATCACCCATGGGGACTGGAATCTGAAGAAGTTACATCAATCGCATCCAATTCAGTTTATCCGGATGGAATTATGGGATCGGTTGCTGGAGATGCTACAACAATGACCATACGTGATTCCTTGTAATGCCGTAGGCAATGACTTCACTGCAAAAGTGATTGTAGACTTGATGCTTTGAGAAATCCTTTTGTGAGCATTCAAGCAAGAAAGCGGCCTTGTATCTTCTAACTTTTGCTTGACCCCTCATTGCCCACACACTTTGTGTTGTAGCAATCAGCAAATTCTTGACATAAAAAGGGATGTTATCAAGAAAGCAGGGTGAATTCTTATATTGACCTCTAGCATTTTGAACAGATGCTATTATATATTCTATTCGGTGGTCAGCATCTAGCTATTGCTTTTCTTAAATCTGTGTGCTTTGATGCGAATGACTCTATTCATTCTAACATCAGGCCTTGACGGGGGAGGTTTTTCTGCCTGATATTTTTTGCGGGTCATTCCTGATTGGCAAAATGATTCCTGTCCCCCTCTTTCTTTGGTATAGCCAATGGTAGTTCATCAACTCATGCTGTAGCTTCTGATTTGGATGGGGTCTTTCCATATTGTTATGATCATCTTCTATTTCTTAAACTTTGCCTAACAAATCTCACTGACATAGAGCCTTAATCATCACATTGATCAGGGAGAGACGTTAAAACTATTAAGTTACACACTGCAAAGTCCATACTACAAGTGTAAAATATACCAATCAACCTTTGCTCTTGACAATCTGCAAAGTCCATACTTCAAGTGCAAAATATACCAATCAACTTTTGCTCTTGACAAAATATTCTAAAAGAGCGCATAGGTTGAAAGGAAGCAAGGAAAGCAAATATCAAGTTGATTAGATTTCTATCTTACTGTCTCATAATTCAGATATCCTCCAGTGATCCTGTCGATATTAATAGAAGATGGACATTTTGTGTCTTGAAGTAGACAACCTGTAACAACCAAGACTACCATTTAGTAGGTATTTATGCAATGCAATGAACGGTAGAGATGTTATGACATTGCAGGAACTTCATTATATTTTAGACTGTCATCAGAATCTCTATTTCCTGGTGAGTGGAGGATTTGCTCACCCTTAAGGTTTTTAGACTCAAATTTCAGTGATCTTTTTGTTTAGGAGAGCGTAAATACAGTAGCTAAACTGTGAGGCTGGGAATAATCTACCATCTTTTTCGGATGTTATAGAACTGGGCCTCAGAGTACAAATTTTATCATTCACACGCTGAGATTCTTATCGCCCTAAGAGATGGTGATTGAAAGAAAGAATATCTTGTGTGCTGCGACTAGAAAAAGAGGAAGAAAAGAAAAGAATCAATGGTTTTTAGATCTCGGTCATGCCACTAGTAGCTTTTTCTTGTTTACCGAGGGCCCTCTCTGTTTGCTGATGCTGCAGCTGAGAGTAAGGGAATCAAAGGAATAAAGGGTATACTTTCACCGAGGATGAGAAAGGAAAATCAGCATTTTTTCTCACTTGTCTACTCTTTAGGTCTACACTTTGAATTACACTGAGGTAAATAAAGAATAACGTTTGGACCAATTTCTTGGTTAAAAGTTGTGGCTCAACCATTGTGAAAAACTCCTAGAACTTTTCTTTTTCTGTTTCATTTATTTTTTAATGCTTCTCGCATTTTATTTCCTTTGCGTGTCATGCTTTTATAACATGAGCAATTTGATGACGATGCATATTTAAATGTCAAGTGAAAATGCACATATGCTTAAATGATTTGAGGAGAATAGTTGCACAGTGATTGCAGATATTATGTGTTATCTCTATGCTTGATGTAGTACATATCTTATATAAAATTATGTTGAGATTTCAACTTGTGAACAATTTTTTTTGTAAGTTTGACATGCATTTCCATGAAATAGGTTGTATCTATCAGTAGAATACATTACAAATCGAGATTTCTAAATTTGAACAACTCCTGGAAGTTTCTAGGGAAGATGAAGGAATTGAATCTTATTAAGCTATGGGTTTCGAACCCCTAATCTTTCACATGGAAGGTGAGTGCTCCACTGCTAAGCTTCCTCAGTTTTTGCCTTCAACTCTTCAAGCTACCAACTGATATGTGGGCTAGGATTCAGAGTTACCATCTGAGACACAATTAAGGTTTTGTCTCTTTTTTTTGAGGGGGGGGGGGCGGAAGGGTTGATGCTGAAGGATGCTTACCAGTTCCATTTTGCAGCATATCAGAGCTCAGATTTTGACAGTGGCGATTGTTTTGCCTCCAGTAGCCGTCTTGGATGCTTGACACTCGGACCTGAATATGGACACTCGACCCTTCATTTTAGACAAATAATATACCAAGTTTTTATAAAAATGCTAAGTGCAATTAGACACTTGTGTCGGACAGTCTCAACTTTAACAGGATATGGCAGAGTCTCATTCTGAGTGACAGAGACCTTAAGAAGTGCCTTTTAGGTGTCATAGGCATTCCAAATCCATATGCAGTGGTGGACCTATAAAGTTTGTGCTATAGTATCTGACTTTTGAGTTTCCGAAAAATTTGTAAGTCCTAATTAAGTTTATGGAAATCCCTCTTAAAAATTTTAAAAATTTTCAGACAAAAGTATATATTTTTTGGGCTAATGGGTGCTTGAGACACCATTGCTGTAACTCTGAATTCACTGTTGTCCATGCCTCAGAAACCTGCCTAAGTAGTAAGTAGGGTCAGGGAGGGCGAATGGGTTCAGGTTTACCTGTGAATTATAGACAGAGGTTGGTTCCATCGGGCCCTACATTAACAAATAACAACTTTTTGACTGTCTCCCACTCCACACAAAGAAAGAAGTTTCGTGAAGGATTTTGCTATAGAACAAGTGTGGGACTATTGTGAATTGCTTCATTACCCCTGACATGTGAAGTACAGGTTGGATCTTCTGAGCCATTAAAGTAAATTTCATGGAGATGCAAGTGGGTTTGGGTATAGCAATCACAAGGTTAGCAGGTTAGGAGAGGTTTGGCTGATATGTACAAAAGCTATTTCTTGTTGAGCAGATGAGAAGTCTGCTTTTGTTTGGAGATGATCTGAAGCTGAAGTGATCTGATTTGTTTGAAATCAAAATGAAAAGCAACTAGGACGACAATGTAAATTTGATGTACTACTTTGATGGCAACATTTTGGTTGGAGCAGGATTCATTTATCTAGATTCAGAATGAGTACCATCCATGAGTATTCTATTATGTGAGCTTGATCTATAGAGCATTATCGTTATGGAGCGACAGAGCTGACTGTCTAGCTTTTCACGAGCATGCATGGCACCTATGAAATGCAGATGCATTCAGTCATTAGCCTGTAGCAAGGGAATCATTGTCAGTTGAGATGTTTGGGCGTCCCACGTGGTCCTCACACATGTATGGAGTTTACACCACCTATTTTGGAATACTATGTGGTCTCTCTGATTTGTCGACTCAGTTTGGATCTTGATATTTCGATTACAAGGCATGCTGCATTTCATAGGTCGAATAAGGAGATGATGTTTTGATATTCCTTTGTGAGAAGAACTAAATTTTGAAAACCTTAAGTGACATGTATCCCCACATTGTCAGCTCCTTGGACACCTTACAAAGCTTTTTCTTATTGAAAACCATTTAACTGTAAGGTAGGTCTTGGACCTACACGTGTTTCATTCAAGATGTGACACTTAGTAGGAAGAAAAACCTTAAGTGACTTTCACGTTGACTGCAATACCAATACTAAAAGATCTTCTTATAATAAATTTAAAACAACTGGTTCCTACTATTAGAAAGTGATGTAGACTTCAACCTAGCATTCTGCTGAGTGTTTTAACCATTGCCAAGCATTTTTGTTCCCTGCATCAATCTATCCTCTGAAACAGCATCCCAGATCTTTAGGGGTGAGGCTGTGAGCATTTTATCCTGCCCAGACCCTTCTCTGCATGATCTGCGTTGGGTTTTTTGTTGTGTAGATTGATACATATACCTGTGTGTTGGTCCTTCAACGACAGGTGTGAGAAATCGGTCAAACAAGAAAAGAAGATTCCAACATTGAGACTGCTGGTTCAATTCAAAGGAATCAGTGCACGGGTGCATGACTAAAAGCATAAATACTTTTTGACAGCTGTCAACTTATGTTTCGCTCTCAATGTGAAAGCAACATCACTTAATTGCTTCACAATCCTAACTGTATAAGTAGTCCTAGAATTGGGGGGAAAATCATTGGACATTGGTTTATAGGGTGCGCCTTGTACTCAACTTCATTGACCCAAGAATGAATACAAAGTCTTCGCAACCTCAAATTGCTCAAATGCGGAAGGCTCTTTTTGACCTGGTATGCGTTTCTTCTCATCTATGTACCAAGCCAGCCTGTAGTTGTTTGCAAATGCTTGGAATCTTGTTTGTTGTAACTTGAGTGGCTTTTGCCCAATACCCCAAATGGGGAGATTTTGATGGGATATTGAAACTTCAGATGGGGTATCTCTTGGTTGTTACAATACTTGGCTAATACTCGAATCATATTTATGGTCTATGCCTTATTGTGCTAATTTTTGAATGATTGTTTATGAGCATGATTTAATAAAATGTACTAGGTTATGGCACTGCAGGGATATCTCAATGAGCAATTCATTCAACTCGAAGAATTACAAGATGACGACAGCCCCAATTTTGTTGAGGAAGTTGTAAACTCATATTTTTCTGATTCTGCTAGGCTAATTCGAATCATTGACCAAGCGCTGTGAGTATATTGTTACCGTATTAGTCTCATAATTTGGCTCAATCTTCAGCTTTAGTAATTCTGTGCTAATAACCTCATTACAGGGCAAAGCGCGCCATTGATTTTGATGAGCTGGATGATTACATGCATCAATTCAAGGGTAGCTGCTCAAGGTATGGAATAGCAAAATGGAATTGATTTTCAGATTCTGGGTGATGTGCCACACGGAATTTGCTAACTATGAATTGGAATTGATATATTTGTGCTTAGGGAAAAGTTAGACGGAGGTTGTTGAATAAAAAAGCTATGCAAGAAGAATATGATTAATGCTTCTATGTACCTCTTTATATTGATGGCAGCACTCAAGATGCACAGCATTGATTCATCTTTATCCTACATGAGGCTTGTATTGACAATGTCATGTAGACTCCAGTACAAGTGTCCAATAAATTTAAGTGTCAAGCCTTTTTTTTTTGGGAGCAATTTTGTAGTTTTTAATGTAATCTGAGTGACTGATTATTGTGTGTTTGACACGGTTACTTGGGCCTAGAATGAGAGTTTGGTAGCATATCATATCACCACTTAGAGAATTAGTTAAATGTGGATTTTTATGCACTGGTTTTTATGTGATGGGATAAATAAACAACTGAAGTTGCTAAACCTACTCTTGCAAATTTTGCAGCATCGGAGCTAAGAAAGTAGTGGATGAATGCTCACAGCTCAGGGAATATTGCGCAGCAAGAAGTGCAGAAGGGTATGCTTCTTAGTTCACAGATAAAATCAAATTTTGCAATTAACAATGATAGCATTTGATATTATATTAACTTTGAAAAGAGTCCCTTAGGGGTAGCCTGCTCATAGGGTGTTCAGTTTTCACAACGATGATGAAGGTTTGATTTCTTTGGGTCGCGTGTGTGTAAGATTTACCCAACCAAAAAACTGTTACTTTGATGTCAGAAATGTAAATAGATTCCCCTGTGAACAATCTGATCATTTTCATGTCATGCTCTGTAGGTGCATCAAAACTTTTGAGACAATAAAGCATGAACATGCACTTTTGAGGAAGAAGCTTGAGGCTTATTTTCAGTTGGTGAACTCAGCTGGAACGATGTAGGGGAAGGCCAGATTAGATCCCTCGACAAAGTTATTGCTGTTCTGCTGTATTAGTACATGCACTGGCTGTATATTTTCGTTTTTTGACACAATATACTTAGTTTTGAGGAGTATCTGTATGTGAGGAAAAAAGGATGTAATAAGTTATATATTTTGTGATATACATATGCCTATGCATTTCTAGAATCAGAAATAGTCATATTCTAACCCTGTTTCTGGATGAGAATACTATATGACAGTAGTCATGAGTCATCTGGATGTGGTGATGTGTTGGTAAAATGAACCAGACAGTGGGGAACTTTGTCATCTCCTGACATAGTGCAGTGTAAAGATGGCTTCTTAACTGCTACTGCTTGTAGATGAGAAAAATGTAACATTTTTTCATCTACAGATGATGTGTATGTATGCCAAATTACCTCAACTTTTTTTTGCTGCTCTTGGCTTGACTAGGGTTTTAGTTTTCTTACTTGATAAGATTTATATTGATATAACAATGGTTGAATGAGGAATTATATTCTGTTACTTGTATATTTTGTTGTTTGTTCTCACCATCAACGAAGCAAGATAATTTCTCGAGATCAGATGTTTCGACTAGATAGAGTTCTCCGCTTACAATGGCACTGTATTTTGGATTTTGTTCTCTAAAATGCCATGTTTTCTGCCCTATACCTATCTGCCACTAAATTGCAATATTTTTTTGGTAAGTTCTACCTTCTAACTTGATATTAGAATTTTGACGATTGATAATTTCTGAAATTATGGGCATGAAACAGGTCGTAGTTATGACTCATGCCTATGGGAATCGGTCGGGAGCGAGATACATAACAAATGCCCTGAAGGTTTATTATGTTCCATGGAAGCCTTTCCTTATGCAGAGTGTGCTGCCCGCATTCTCGGGAACACTTCCTATAATTAGTAACAATTCTTATGTGGGAAAAAATATTGTTGGTCCATGGACATCAAGCCTTTTCAACACTCTGCCATGAAGGCTGAAGCTTTGATGCATGCACGTACTATGGACTACAAAGTTGTGTTCACTGATGATTCCCAGTATGGTTTTGCTGATGTTGGTAGTATACACATGAACAGAGTCCTTCAATTTACATTCGCTGATGCAAGTCAAGCAATTTGTGTTTCTCATACAAGCAATTTGCTACTATCATTGTTATCAATTGGTCATCATTTGCATGGATTTGTTTTAGGTTCGTTTCATTATTGGAGGTGATGGTCCCAAAAGAGTGCGGTTGGAAGAGATGAGGGAAAAGCCTCACTTCAAGATCGAGTTGAAGTGTTGGGTGCTGTTCCACATGCTCAAGTATGGTCTGTCTTGATTTCTGGACACATTTTTTTTGAACAGGTACATGCTCCATCAATTTATATTTGTATTACTTGGATTACTTAACAATCTCATGTTTGGAGCATTCCCTAATAGCTAATTCCTGTTGAATAAACATTGTTGCTTATTTTAATCTAAAGTTCTAAACAGCTTTATATCTACAAGGTTCTGACATCATTTGTAGGGGAAAAAAGGGCAATTGTTAGCTTGGTTCAACCTGACTAATAATATTGCTGAAAAATCTCTTGGATGGTAATCTCATTCATTGGCACAGTCTAATCATTTATGTTTTTATGGTGGCAACATAAGTGCCAAAGCTGACTGCTTAAATGTTTCAGTTGCTATTCCACTTTTGCTGGAAGCATCAGTGAATACTAAATTGTGTGCATCTGAGCTGTCAAGAAGTGAAGGTTTGATATAACTTCTAAGATAAGTTGATAGGGAACTCTCAAGTCCATGTGGGTTATTCTTCTACTGCTGACAATGTTGCTTCGAGTACAGTAGGAGGTAAGGTAAAAATCATCGAGGATTCATAAGTTCGACACATGCTAGAACCTCCTGTTTTCTAAATGAAAAGAATGATGAGTTCAACGAGACATGGTCGTCTTTTTATTCTATTTATTTGCTGCTGAGCAACAGGAAGTTTAGAGGCTTGCTTTAAGTGTAGCCTTTGTGGGCATCATTACTCGTCAAACCTTTTGCTGTATTTTATGGTTGAGGCTTGTAAACAGCATTTTCCTCTACGCTCTCCTGTATGTAAATTAAGCAAATGGAAGCCATCCGCTTATCTGATGATATGTGAAATCTTCCATGCTTTTATTCCATTGATTCGAATGTGTAGGATTCAATTGCCTCAGATTTAATCATAATTTAATATCTTTGCTTTGAACTTTGGGGCCAGTTCTTTGACAGAAGCCTTTTGCATAGCTATATTGGAAGCAGCTAGCTGTGGATTATTGACAGTCAGTACCAGGGTTGGAGGTGTCCCTGAAGTAAGTGTTATGACTTCTTCTCTATTACTTGCATCTCTCTGTTCTTTCCATATTTTTTTCTGACTAGGGTTATTCTTTCAGCACAAATGAATCTTCCACTTTCAACATACTTGTATTTTTGGAAGTCAAGTCACGAGTGTATGAAATAATCAAATAATTAAGTAAATGCATTGCCTTATATTTTGCTTACCAGGTTTTGCCAGATGACATGATTGTACTAGCGAAAGCACTAACCAGATCCTAGTGATATGGTACGAGCTGTTGGGAAGGCAATAACGATGCTTCCTGACATTGACCCACAAGTTATGCATCTTCGGGTGAGTAAAGATGATTATATTAGTTGAAATAAACCTTTCTTGTTCTTCAATTTTCCTTCTTTAAATGGCAATAAATGCTCATGCCATCTTTTTTTGCCTCAAGATGAAAAAACTATATAGTTGGCACGACGTTGTTAAGAGAAAATAGATAATATATGAAAGGGCTCTAAAGTGCGCGGATCAGAGTCTTCTTGAGCGGCTTTCAAGGTGATTTGTGGAGAATGAATTGCTGTGCTCAGTCAATGCCTTCTTTTCATGTATGCCTTTTTTTCGTTTCTTTTTGTTGGGGGGCGGGGCGGCCGGGGCGTCAAAGCTTCACAATGACAAAAGCATTCTACTTGATGGCGCAGTTCTGGGAGGTAAGACATAATGACACATTACAATCACAGCCTTGCCTCTTCTACCGTCTGTGGGATTATGGGTGGGTACATTTTTTGATCTCCCAAAACCCTACCTTGGCAAGATTCATGCTGAGTGGTGCCCTTCACACGTGATATAAAGGGGAATAGGGGATTATCTCTTAGGAGGCGTTAGCATATTACAGTTCAGTGATACATTTTATTTGGTCCTTTTTCGGTCGCATCAGTTTCTTTGGTCTCTATACAATCCAGAGATTAAGAAAAAAATACATGAAACATGAATATAAACTAACCATTTGGACGATTCTCTTGTATTCATCGTTGTGGGACGGATTCTGTTAGATCATGTTTTATTGTCTTCTGAAAGGTATGATGTTGACTAGGTACCTTGCATGCGGCGCGTGGGCAGGCAAGCTTTTCTGCTTGGTTATGGTCATCAACTATCTTCACTGATGTCTGTTAAGACTATGGCAGGTACTTGCCAATATTTGACCTGGAAGTGCATTGTGTCGGAATTATTGTTGCTGCGCATCATTAAAACTTCCATATTGATCATCATCATCCTCAGTCGAAATAAATTTTAAAAGGGCTCAAGTTGGTCCATATTGGTCTGCCATTTTTTGTCCAATAAGACTGTCTACGAAATGCAATCAATGTTCATGAGTCAAATTTTGTGCTCAGCTTAGTCTGTATATATATTTAGTTTCAAGTTAGGATCGAATCACCATATATTAACTTTAGGTTGTCACGTTAAATAATCAAGCATGGGTTAGCTTCATTAGGTCTAAACCGTCTAATGTTTCTCCTATCCCCTTACCCCCTCCTCCTAAACGTCCATTAGCCTGAAGAGGATATTGAGGAGGTGCCCGATGTTCAGTTACATGGTCATGAGGAGGAACGATGCCATAGAACACTAGTGACGATGGAAGAATGTGATGAAATTTGATGTGATACACAATGCGCCGTCAATTCATCCTGATTCCTGATGCAAATTTTTACAGAGAGTATGGGTAATGTGTGGCTTACCTTATCTTGATTTACCTCAGTCTCTCTAGTGAAGTTTCTTCTGATAAGTGCTGCTTTTGTGGTACCAGGATCTGTACTTTGTTGCCTTTCACTCGGCATGAACCATGGCATTTGGTTGTTTTGCTGGAGGCAACATCACCTTGCTTTGCTAGTCTGAAGCAAATTCACTTGGACTGCACACTCAGTTGGAAAGAAAATGAAGGCGATTCTTTGCATAGTGATTCTTCTTCCTCTTTGCCTGACAAAGAGCGAGTACAATTTGGCAGGAGTGAAGCTACAATGTCCACTACAATGTCCACTTGTTTGGGGTAGAGTTCAGAGAGTTTTCTAACTTCTAAGTTACCTTCTTATGCTTTATTCATAGTCTTATATATCTCTTGTTATGTGCTCTTTTTCTGTAGATAACCGGTGTCCTTTTTATTATTAGTTGGTTAGCTCAATTCGCCAACCTTATCAAACGTTTTGAGTAGATACCAATCCAAACATCCTAATAGCCAACAACTATCATCTAAAACAGTCAAGAAATTTGTTAGCACCGAGTTCCTGTTAAATTTATTCTAATCAGGGCATTGGGTTGCTGGGTACCACTGGCCCAGCCCAATGCCAGCTAACCCTTCTCATACTGTGGCCCTCTCCAAGGGTGAGAGTATTCGCAGTCAAGATTACCTCACTGACCCAAGTACTTTGCTTAATGCATATTATGTCTTACGAATTACAAGGTATATTTTTGGTTTTGGATTCTTAATTTCACTGAAGTCGAGCTATTGTTGGCCGAATCGTAGAACTCTCTCATCATAGATTTTCTCCATCTACAAAACTCGAATCTGAAACCTTCCTTAAGGAAAACAAGTGCAAGTGCTAAACCACTTGAACCAACCTGTACTCGTAATTACAAGGTATACTTGTAAAGCTTTCTTGCAAGTAATATTATATATGTAAATTGTCATCAAATATTTAGGTTTAAACTCCGTCTATATCAACCTTCTTGCCTTATTATTATCTAAAATAATAATAAAAAAAGCACACATATATTATATTGTGAAAGCAATCTTCATTCCAATTCCAATCCAAATAATATGAATATCAAATTTACTTTTGCTGGCCTGATAATGACAATTTTGAAAGATCAATTAACAAAAAGATTAAAAGTACATTTTAGAAGATTAATGGTTGCTCCCTGCTGTCTTTTGCAGAAATAAATATCTTATCCCTCATTGTCAGAAACTTCTTATATTATGTAAATATTTTATTTTTCAATTTGCAGTTTTCACTTTAAGCAAAGCTATCTTACCTTAGTTTTGTACGTTTTTGATTAATCATGTATCTAATATATATAGAGAGGATCAAATGTTAGTGAGAAAGTTAGGGCGATAGTCAAATTTATTTTTCTTATGCTAGCCAGGAAACAAATGCTGGCTTCTGTCATACGCACAAGTCTTATCCTCTTAAAAGGCTTCTTTTTAGCTAAGGTTATGCCCACTTTCCAACATTTAAATTCACTTTATGATAATATCCTTTTTTTCAAATTAGACATGGGTGATAAGTTTATAGCGAAAAAACCTTTTATATATATATATATATATATATATATATATATATATACATATATATATATATATATATATATATTTGGTTGGAGTGGAGTACAAAATGGTGTTTGGCAAACAACTTTTGGAAGAATTTTTTGTCAAAAAAGAGGTTTTTTGATCAAGATTATTTTTTTAACTAAATAGAAAAGCTAATTTCGGTGTTTGGTGATTGGGTCCAAAAAGCTAATTTAAAAAGATAATTCCATGAGCTTTTGGAAGAGATTTTTGAAGAATTAACTTTTTCTCTCATAATTTTATCAGAAACAACTAATTTTACTAAACAGTTTTTCAACAGACAGCTAATATAAATAGCTAACTCAAACAAGCTAACAGTTAATACAAATAACTAACAGTTAACAACTATTTGCTAAACAAAGTGAAAGACAATCAAAAAATTTTGTTTGCGGATATTTTTGGAAATAACGTTTCTATAATTAGAGGTGAGACTACTATCTTCAACCTTGTTAATTACTACTTAGAAGACGAATTTTGGGCATGGCTTTACGTACTGTATGCGAATTATGTGCATGAAAAACTCTTAAAGTTGAATTCATTGACAATTTCACAAAACACGTGTACGCATGCACACCCGGAAGAAAAAAAAAAGCACGCATAGTATTAGGATGAGGTGAGGTGAGGTGAGGTTCAGTATGAAACAAGCTTGATGCTTTATCCTGGGAAAGGGCATTCATCATTGTCATCTATTTATTTATATAACTATATATAAAATTAAGTGACTGTATATATTTTTTTAAGTATTATAATTTTATTGGTTAGATTATTACTATTTGAATTCATTTTGTGTGTTTTAGCATGCATATAATTCTTTTTTTCTCTTTATATACTGCACAAGACCTTTTATTTTTTCTTGATTAATTATTTAGAAATATCATTAATAAGCATTTACTTTCATATTTAAAAATCGCACATATGTAAAATTAAAAAATTCAATAGATATAAAGATTATTTAACTAATAAAATAACTCTAACTTATGAAAACAATATTATTAATAAATTAATTATAATTTTAAACATTGATATATTGTTAATCTCGACCGTTACATTGCAAGGTGGAAAGTAGTAGTTTACTTAATCATCATGCTAACTTTTGACGCAAAAAGATAACGTTTAGTCGTCAAGGTTTTGGCTTTTGGCTTGTTGCGGCTGATAGGATTGACTAGTACTTGATTATCAGACACTAATTACATTAATCAAACACAATCAAGTAATAATTGAAATTAATGAGGTAACCTGTCCTAGTCGTGGCAGAAAGGAATTGACATTGGCTGGTTCAATTCGACAAGACAACCCTACCTGCTAAATGGGAAAATTACAATTGGTCCGAAATTACACATTATAATTTCTAGTAAAACATACGAATTAAGTCTGACAATTTTAAGGTCGCATATCATTTGATTTTCTTTCATCAACAAATGAAAGATAATTTGATTATATTTCCTCTGCTTTACTCCCAATCTGTTTTTTTAGTGAGTGAATTAGCTTAAACATTAGTCCCAATTTTACAACAACTAGATAAGATAAATACAGTAAAATGAGACAGGAAAACACAAAAGGTAACAAAGCGGAATTAAAGGAGGAAGAGTTTATAATGAAATATATATACTTTTGTGCATGATTATTTAATTTTTACGGGTTTTAGATCTTCCATTTTACTAGAGTCAAGCTATGTTAGTCT
>JACYFF010019584.1:117750268-117761634 GCA_017589665.1 Selenicereus undatus | reverse complement strand
ATATATATATATATATATATATATATATATATATATATATATTTATAAAACTCGAATATGAGACTTTACTAAAAGGAATAAGTTTCAAACAGCTTAAACTAGCCTATATTAATTTGGATATTAATGGCTTGTTTGGTTATGTGGAATCAAAGTGGCAATGCAATCAAAATTGCATGATGATTCCATTACCTTGTTGGTTACCATCAAGCAATGTAATCAAGATTGCATTGTAATCATATTTACTTCAATCTATGCAAATACAATCGTTTGGCTTTTTCTTAATTATTGTGATTGCATATATTTGAATTAAAGTCTACCCAACCATAAGCTATTATATTTGAAAACTTTGTCTCTCTTCTCTCCATTGTCTCTCATTTGCTTCTCATCTTTAAGTACTAAACCACCGCGTTTTTAAATGTTTGAAGCCCGTCACCCCCTCTTTGTCCTCTCCATATTAGACAAAGTTGTTTAACTCGAAACTATGATCATATTATTATAACTGTATTTGTGTACATTCCATACATGACTTCTCTCCCCCTTTCTCTCTTTGTCACTCTCTCTCTCACACACACATCATCATCATCATCTTCTTCTTCTCTCGATCTATATTTGCTAAATTTGAACAATATTACATTATTGTAATTTAGAGAAAATAGAGCGAAGTAAGTCTCATGTGAAGCATCATAATCAAAATTATAAGATATTGGATGATAATTATCAACAAAGCTAAAAATAATTAAAGTAGGCAAAATAAAAGTGAATTGAATTGTAAGTACTCCACGCTACGTGTATAATGAAATATTGTTTGTAAATGAATTTATTCTATTATAACTGTAGAAACTTTGCAACCAAATATTGTAATGTAATTATTATTCCATTTCATTGCTCAATGTGGCCCATGCACAATTTTTGCATGGCTGCTTTTATAACCCTTTATAGTGCAATGTTGCTAGCTGACAGCAAACACCAGCTCGGCATCTTTATTCTTTACTAACAAGATCAGGCTACTAAATCAAAGTTGTTGTGATTTGATGTTGACAAGGAATCTGGATGGAGAAATATTATAACAGAATTCATGAAGATGCATGGGAGAGGGAAAAAAAAATAAAAAGATGGTAATATATATGATGCAACTCATACATCATCAAATCATATATATAGCATGTAAGGGTTTGTTTTTTTTCGTTGGGAAATATGAGTTGAAAAATAGGTGCAGTTGGCTGAGATTGGGAGAAATAGGTTGAATGGGTTGAAAAGTGTATTTTTTTTTTATGAAGTGGATTGAAGTTGATTGAAGTGGGTTAAAGTGAGTATTTTTTTTATTGAAATTATTGAAGTGGATTGAAGTTAATAAATTAAAATTTACCAACAAAAAGAACAGGGCCGTATGTAATTGTTAAATTCCCTTCCTATGGGAACCCTTATAAGGGACGTGTCCACATGCTTGTGCAATAGTGATTAGCTAATCAATAGCATCCTCAAATTTCTTGTTTTTAGTTTCTAATCTTTACATAATTTCTAATTCAGGTATGAATGAGGCTTTTTTTTTTACGGAATTTTTGACGAAAAAAGTTGGAGATTTTGACGGAAAACTTTGTTTTTGACGGAAATTACGTCATATAAATATAGCA
Organism: Selenicereus undatus; assembly: GCA_017589665.1. Lineage (NCBI taxonomy): Eukaryota > Viridiplantae > Streptophyta > Magnoliopsida > Caryophyllales > Cactaceae > Selenicereus > Selenicereus undatus. The sequence continues at coordinate 117,760,003 of JACYFF010019584.1, read as the reverse complement.
ACCTTGTTAAATTTTAGTGCACGATCTTTTTCTTTGCAAAAAACTTTCACATGGGACACTAGAGTGCCATATACTAAACTATAAGTTGATAATAAAAAGATTATAACAATGCCCATATATTCCCCATTTTGAGTACCATATGTCAAACTTAGCTACAGGTTCTGTAAAACTGTATAAAGATACCCTACATAATTAAGTTTCATCAAGAATTGCATGACATGAGGCAAATTGATTGGAATGAGCTCACCTTTTACTTTGAACCAAAAAAAAAAAGATGCACTGATTATGAAAAAGCAACTGAAAAATGAGTGTGAAAAGGCGGGGAAAAATAAGACTAATATATTAAATTTTAAATTTTGCAAGAGTATTTATCTTAGCTACTTTAGGACATGAAAAGAACTGCATGGCAGGATATTTCCAGACAATCATTATTCTTCTATGTGCCCTAGCCAATAACGAAATCCTTGAAAGTTGAAACATATGACATCAATAAATAAATAGAGAAATATACTAGTTTTTGGTTTAAATGGACTACTTCATATCTGTTATTAATTGATTTTGGGTTGGAATTTCAGCTGAGTTTATTTTACTTTCATATGTGACTCGCTCATTTTTTTTATTTTTTTTTAACAAGGGTAAATAACACTAAAGGGATGTTAAGCGCCTCTTCTCACAAGAGCACGCCCAACTACATCATCTGCTAAAATAGCCTTAAGAGATGGAGAAAAATAAATATTTGAAGAGAAGGGCACTGTAATTGAGTGCCCGAATTTGGAAAGCCAGTCAGCCGCCATATTTGCTTCCCTGAAAATGTGGGTGATGAGTAAATGGATACCTTGAGTCTACCATAGATGAATATCGTTGATAATATTCGATATTTGCCAAGGCATTTGAATCTGTCCTTGTAGTGCTTGAATCACTATCTTATTATCACCTTCAATAGCTATCTGCTTGAATCCAGCCTGAATTGCTAATCGTAGTCCGTCTCTCAATGCTCTCGCTTCTGCAACTAGAATAGATGTATTGCCGTAAAAATGCGCTCCTGCCTTCACAAGCTTGTTCGTCCAGTCCCGGATGATGAAGCCTCCTGCTGCTGATGAGTTGATGAGGGATCCATCAAAATTGAGTTTGACGAATCCCTTGTCGGGGTAAAAAAGCCATTAGGTTCATCATTAACAATGATTGAGTACGAAACTGAAGAGATGCATTGTTTGATCCTTGAATTCCAAGTGGGATGAAAGCCTAACTCTTGGAGACACTTTGGCAAAAAGTCCCATTCAATTTTGTCGCACGCTTTCTCCATGTCTAATTTTATAGCCGCCCAAGCAGTCTTAGTTTTAAGGTTTTTAAATTTATGCATAATTTCACGCGTTAACAGAATATTATCATGTATAGATCTACCAGGTACAAAGGCACTTTGGAAGGGAGAAACTAGACGGTCTAGAAGGGGTCTCAACCTATTGACAAGTATTTTCGAAATAATTTTATAAATCGTAGAACAAAGGCTTATGGGTCTGTAATGGCTAGTCTGTGTAGGGCTATTTGATTTTGGAATAAGAGCAATAAAGGTATGGTTAATCTCCTTAAGGATTTTAACATTCATGAAGAATTCAAGAATGCAGTTAAAAAGGTCCTTCTTGATTAGATGCCAGTAGTTCTTAAAGAAACCCGCACCAAAACCATCCGGTCCTGGTGTCTTATTAGAATCCATGTTGAACAAGGCAGCTTCAACCTCATCTAGATTTGGAAGTTTTATAAGTTCACTATTATCAAGGTCTGAAATTACTTTCGATAGCCCTAAGTTTGGTAATACTCTGGCATTGTTATTCACAGATTTGAATCTCTGCTTGTAGTCTGAAATGAATATCTCCGCAATCAATTTGTGATCATCAAGCCAAATACCACAATCATCTCGTAATTTCATAACTAACTTCCTCTTCCTTCTAGCATTGGCCTGTTTATGAAAGAGCTTAGAATTTCTATCGCCGTTGACCAACCATTCTTTTCGTGCTAATTTTCCCCAGTGTTTCTGATTAAACAGCATCATTTTCTCTCGTTGTTTCAAAAGGCGTTGCATCCAGGAATTAAACCGCTGACTGTTAGGGTGAGCTATTAGTCTTTCCTCCACATAATCTATTTTAGCCGCATTCTTGGTGATTTTATCATTGAAATTCCCAAAAAATCTTTTGGAGCAATCTTTAACATCCTGCTTAACACTTCTTAGTTTCTGCATAACTTTATACATATTGGTTCCATTATCAAGATAACGCCAATTTTTAGAGACAATAATATCAACATCTTGACACTTGGTCCAGAAATTTTGAAATCGGAAGGGAAAAGCCTTAACTTTTGGTAACTGCGCTTGAGTCGACATAATAATAGGACAGTGATTAGAACAAGAGAAGGTACCATGTGTTTCATAAACATTGGGATACAAGGTACTCCAATCTTTTCTAACCATCGTTCTATCAAGTCTTTCATAAATAAGGTGAGTGTGGATCCTTTTTTTCCAAGTAAACAAACGACCTGATACTTGAACACATTCTGCATTAATGACAGACAGAAATTTATTTAGCCGATGAAATCGATTAGTAACAGGAGGCTGGCCTCCTAATTTTTCATTAGGGCACAAAATTTCATTGAAATCACCCATTAGGCACCAAGGTAAATCTATAACATTATTAAGTTGAACTAAATGATTCCAAAAATCATTTTTGTCTCTAAATTGCGCCGGAGCATAGATTCCAGAAATGACTGAATTTTGCCCTTTATCTGGATCATGAATTAACATATATATATGTGACTCGATCATAGGAGCTTCACAGCTAGCCTTTTTGGGGGGGGGGTACTATGGCTTATTTAGGGTCTATTCCTTTCTAGCATTTTACAGAAATAATTAGCTGATTGGAGTATATTAGAGCAAGTTAGAGTATATTGGAACATGTTTGAGCAGTAGGAGCATATTTGTTCCCTTTTCATTACAAGGGTTGGGAATCTGAAAGAGTAACGGGTTTAATTAAGCTAACTTAATTAGATACTTTTTTTTAATGAAAACTTAATTAGATACTTAATATGCATAATTGAAAGTCAATTCTATAAACCTCGGTAGGTTTAGCTTTCATAGTCGAAACTTAAGTTCTCACATAAGGAGCACTGGAAAAGAAAGTGGGCACTCACAAGCGAGAGAACACCAATAAATAGTTCAACAGAACTGATGTAAGATGGCAAATATTTATTATATATACAAAACTCATGGTAAAAGTAGAAACATACCATTTAAAATGCTTATATTATAGTTTCGGGGTTATATTCTTAATTAGGAGATATAATAGTGGCTTGGGCTATTCTTTTTAAGACAAATGGATTAATAAAATAAAGGGATTTTGGAAACAAAATAAAAGCATTTTAGGAATAAATAAATAAAATTAGTGTTATTTTGGATTGTCGGTCTCGAGTCTATGGACCCTAAACTATATTATAATTGAAATGAAATTTATGGATGAATGCAAAATGAAAGAGAATATACAAGTTACGAGTCCTTAGATTTGACAGGATGTTTTTTAAAAAATAAAAAATCAAAGGCATGGAAATTAATCATGGCTCTCAATATCTAAGGACATCACATTACGGTGTCAATTATGTATGTGTCTTTTTACCTATTCTCTGTCACGTTTAGCCTTCTTCGAATTGATTGAGCAAATTCTTCTTAGCTTTCTCAGTTGCTAATTTGCATGTGCATGTGTTGTAAAAGCCGCTTAAGTTTTATGTTTTATAAAGAAGAACGGTAAATATACCAGTAAGGTTATGTGAACTGATACAACAATAATCTTACTTATAATAATTATTAATTATGTCAAGTCTATTAATAAGAAAATTAAAGAAGACTTATCAATGTTCACATAGATAAATTTAATATTTAATTTGATTTTTTAACACGTACATTATAACATTGTCATAAGATCACTACTGAATTTGTGTCTTAGATATATATATTTATATAATATAGTCTTCCAATTCTTTTTAAAAATTAAAAATTTTTAGGACTGTAAAATTTTACGACATTAAAGTTTATAACATCTAAAGAAGAAAAAAGGGTTGAGGGGTTAAAGCGTGTGTAAATAGATGAGTTTTGTTGTTATTGCCAAAAAAGTAGGGGTGTTCATGGGTCGGGTACCCGAACCAAAAGAGCTTTCGGTTCGGGTACCCAAAATTTCGGGTCGGACGGATGGTGAACCGTATCCGAACCGAAAATTATCGGGTACCCAATAATTTCGGTTCGGGTTTTTGGTTACCCAATTACCCAATTTTTGTAAACCTTCTTTTTTTGGCAAACAATTGTGTTGTATTTTATCCAAGCTTTTTGGTCCCCCTTTTTTTATAATTATTGTCATTTTCTTAAAAGGGCAACTCCTTGTTTATGCCCTAAACCACAAGCATACATCATAATTACCCATTCTAGTTTATACCCTAAAACCAAAATACCATACATCACATAACAATCAAATTTCAATTACTTCCCACCATCAAAAGACCGTTAATATCGTACCTTAGCATCAATGCATCATACCATTCTCACCAATCGCCATCCAAATGATTAAAACTCAAGCAATGCCACACATCAAAGTAATTACCTCTTTGGGGATTGGAGAAGGTTTGAAGGGAGAGGAAATAAATTACAAACAAAGTCCATGGGAAAGGGGCAACAAATTACATTCATACAACAAGTTCACAAAGACAAAGTACATAAAACATTAGGAAATCCTTGAGGCAAATTGCTCTTGGCTCATAAGTCATCCGTCATAGTCTCATCAATAGTAATATTTGGGTGCTCCTTGGCCAAGGTGTTCATATCTGCAATTTAAATACAACAAGTTTGAGTAAGATATAGAATTATAAAATAATTAACTAAACAATGGCTAAAAGTTATACTAAATGAACTCAAAAGAAAACTAACCTTCAAATACTTCCAAGTCAAGCAAGTTCTCTTCTATGACAAGAGGCTCATGAGAAGTGCGTAGCCAATCTTGTGCACATATAAGAGCTTCTACCATTTTAGGAGTTAATGAAGTGCGGAAAGAGTCAAGTACACGTCCACCCGTGCTAAAGGCGGACTCGGAAGCGACCGTAGAAACGGGAATGGCAAGCACATCTCTAGCCATCTTAGCAAGAATAGGGTACCTCTTTTTTTTATCTTTCCACCACATTAAGAGATCAAAAGATGGATCATTAAGAGATTCATATGCATCACCTAAATACTTATCCAACTCACTCTTTTCTTCATAACTTTCCAAATTTCCACTTTCCATCCTAAACCTTTGACTCATTATTTCTCCAAAATTTATTACTTCTTCATTGTCAATTCCCGTTGATTTTGTGAACTTGTCACCAACACTACCAGAAGAAGAAGTACCGTGATCCACTTTCTTTGGTTTAGGTTGGGAAGAACCATAGAAATTAACCAAGTCACGCAAAGCCACTCTAATTTTTGAAATCAACAAGGCGGCATTTTCAGAATCATATGAAGATCCAACAAGCCATTCAACATATTTCATCTTGTACCTTGGGTCAAGAGCCACGACAATGAACAACAAAACATTAATGTTGTTAACATTAGACCAATATTTATCACGTTTCAACTTCATTCTTTCAGCCATGTTTCTAATCCCTTCATCCTCATGTGTAAGAAAAGAAGATATGGTCCACCCTATACCATATATCTCAGGAACATAGGAACTGCCGGTCACATAGTGTGACCCCGACAATTTTAATGTGGCATCATAGAAAATTTTAAGAAATGGCAAGAAAGTACCAATTTTCTTCCAATCCTCCTCAGTAGGTACACCACCCGACTTTTCAAGCTCTTTAATGCAAGAAACATCTTTAGAATGCAAATTTTGAAATGCCTTCTTAAAGATTACAACAGTTTTAAGCATCAAGAATGTGGAATTCCACCTTGTTTCAACATCCAAGCAAACAAGACTCTTAGTTTGTATCATTTCCTCTTCCACACATTCTTTAAACTTCTGAAGCCTAGAAGGAGAAGACCTTACATACTTCACGGCACCACAAATCTTCACAATGGACACATCAAGATCTTTTAAACCATCTTTGACTATCAAATTCAAGATATGAGCAGCACATCTCATATGCAAATAATCACCACCCAAGACACTACCATTCCAATGGTTGATTCTTCTTCGAAGATATTGAATAGCAAGGTCATTAGAGCTAGCATTATCAACAGTTATGGTCATCACATTCTTGATACCCCAACTAATCAAGCATTTTTCAACAGCCCTACCAATAAGTTGCCCACTATGGCCGGCAATAGGACAAAAGTTAATGATTCTCTTATGCAATGTCCAATTGTCATCAATAAAATGAGCTGTAAGACACATATAGCTCAAATTTTGACCAGATGTCCAAGTATCTATGTGAGACAAACTCTTGATGTCATGTTACCAAAAAAATCAAGTAATTTCTTCCTTTCATCAATATAAAGAAGATAGCAATCTCTAGTTACCGTAGGACGCGATGGAAGTAAGAACTTAGGATTCAATACCTTGCAAAAATAACGAAAGCCTTCACGTTCAACGTAACTAAAGGGTATCCCATCCACAATAAGCATCCTAGCAAGAGCTTTTCTACAAAGTTCTTGGTTGAATTCCCAACAAGATAACTCAGACAAAGTCTCAGTTGCACCATCTTCAAAAGTGCTAGTCTTACTTTGAAAATCTAGCAACTTTTGTTTAATATCCATATGTCCAGGATATTTCTTACACCTCTTAGTATGATTTAGCATAGCACTTGTCCCATTTTTAGTCGCACAAGTAATAGGCTTTTCGCAATACTTACATTTGGCAACTGTTGGATCGGGAGTCTCATCATAATGATCCCAAATTTCAGATCTCTTCTTTCGCTTGCCAAATTGAGGTCCACCTAAGTTGGTTGGAGGAGGTGGAGGCCTCTTTTGGTTGCCCTTTCCCTTGTTTGTGGCCCTCTTAGATGCTTGTTTCTTCACCTTCACATGACTCTCCAAGTCCACTTCCACATCATTTCCATCTCCATTATCTCCAGATGACTCCGATATATCCATGAACTTAGGGACATGATCTTGAACGGGGTCATCATTATAGCTTTCCATTTAAACCTAATCATGAACAATTGAACATAAGCATTAAGCAAGTAAGCAACACAATTAATATAGCTTGCCATTTAAACCTAATCACGAACATAAATAAGACAAATAACACCCATTCTAGCTCAAAATAAATAATAACTATAGAACAGACAATTTAATAATAACTATAGAACAGAAATTAGTACACTACAGCCATTCAGCCAATTGCAAAAGTGGTTAGGCAAGTAGAAATTAGTCAAATAACAGTATAACACCCATTCTAGCTCTGCTATTTAATAATAATTATGATAATAAGTAATAACTCAGATTTGAATCAATTACATGTATACTGTATAGTTGCAAAATTGTAGGGGTCAGGGGAGGGGAGAGTCGAAAGCTTCAGAGTTCAGAGTTAGCAAAGTGAGTCAGCTTCTACAAATTTGGAGAACATCATAACAACAGGTTCTGGTTTTCACTTTTCAGGGTTGCTTCCAGCCTTCCACCAAGGACCAAGTTGGTGGTCACTGGTCAGTCTGGTCGACTAATCGTCCATCGACCCATAGGTCCCCGACGACCCGTCGAGAGGAAGAAAGAGTCAGAGAGAGAGAGTTAAGACTGAGAGACACAGAGTGGGGCGTTGACTGACCTGATTCGCTGGCGATCCACTCCTCGTCAAGGGGCTTGAGGTTGGAGGCTCAGGCTCAGAGTAGTCGACTCGTCTTCGTCAAGCAGTAGGCAGCACCGCAGCAGCGCAGCAGAGGCCGGTGAGTCGGTGACGAACTGACGATGAGGCTGGCTGGTGTTTGGTGATAATGAAATTAGGGTTTGACGCTTTGAGGGAGAAAGAGTGGAGAGATTGGTCTGGAATTGCTGAATTGGAGATTGGAGTGGTCAATGCCTCACTGGTCCAGAGTCGAGACTGTCGAGTGACTGAGTGAGTTTGAGAGGAGGCTGTAGGCAGGGCAGGCACTGGCGCAAAGTCGTAAACACGTAAGGGCCAAGGCCCTATTTGCAGTGCACAACCGTCAACCGTTTGCGTTTGGTTTGGGCCGTTTGGCCTTTGTTTTACAACAAAAAAAAAATTTTTTTAAAAAAAAAAATATATATATATCGGGTTTTCGGGTACCCGAAATTGTAAAATGGTCGACCCGTACCCGAACCAATTATCCGAAAAAATTAATGGTTCGGGTACCCGAACCGATTTTTTTGAATTTTTCGGTTCGGATACCCGAAATTTCGGGTCGGGTATCGGATTTTTGGTTCGGGTTTTTGGTTTTGGATATTTTTGAACACCCCTACAAAAAAGGGGAAAAATCTGAGAATTGGAAATTTTAAAAAGGTAAATTTGTTTTAAATTTTTATCACTACAGACAGAAACTTCGGAAGCATGAGTGAGATAGACAGAGAGCAAATAGCGGCGCAAAAGCAAGAAAAAAAAATCCGACCTGCCGGATTCGAACCAGCGACCTAAGGATGCCTGTCGAGGAAACCCACTACAGTCCTCCGCTCTACCAACTGAGCTAAGGTCGGATCTTGAGGGTTGCTCCCTATAAATAATATATATAGTAAGTCTTCGGAAACAACTATGAGGATGTCAATTGGCTGAAAGAATATAATAGGGAAAAAAAGTAAAAATAAACTAAACAATCTGGGTCGTCAGATTTGAAGAGGTGATCATTGTCGTGGATTTGCTTCCGATTTTACTCCAATTATTAATTATAATTATTGGAATTTTCACCGAACACGACTACCCCAACATAAATGGGCTGGGGGAATACTATTCCAAGTCCTTTGGGGCAAAAAGGGGGAGTTTTACCAATTGACATAATGATCAAATGTATAACGATGTAATTACAGTGCTGGTAATGTCCCCTCCTATTGACTTCTTAATAACTTGCAATATTTATCACAATAATTAACTCCTACTTAATAACAACAACCACCATTACAAGCATCTTATTTTTTAGGGCGTACTTATGGTTGTGTTCGCTAATAGAGTTTGAAGTATAAGTTAGTTGTTTGTAGTTGTCAAAATATTAATGCATTTATTTTCAATCGCTAATTGAACAACTAACTACTAACCACTAGTAGGTCGTAACTAATCGTTAGTAAAACTACTAACAGCTAGTAAAATCGGTCACAGCTAATAAAATAACTAATCATAATTAAAACAGTTAATTTAACCGAACAAGACCTATGTCTCTGTTTGTTGTCTTCTTGATATGATGTAGTTTTCAAGGGTTGCTCCCACTTGTTGACAGCAGCCTCAATTAAAGAATATCACATCAAACGTGACTCATTGTGATGAAATATTTTGCAAAATATTGCTATGTTGATTGGTGATAAATATTAGTGTTTTATCGGAAAAATAATTTTTCATATGAGGGGAATAATTTTTTCCTGGGGAAATATTATTATACGTCTCAAATTCTTTCTGTGATATAAAAAAGAAAAAAAAAAAACAAATGTGACGCTGTATATATTAACAAGCAACTATAAGCACCTGACTACCTGGTTTAATTATGTGCATCATAAAATATAATGTTAATCATTTAGATACTTGATTTTATAATAATAATAATAATAATAATAATAATAATAATAATAATAATAAT